>JAPSES010000105.1:9855347-9894320 GCA_029822895.1 Maxillicosta whitleyi | reverse complement strand
TAGATAGATAGATAGATAGATAGATAGATAGATAGATAGATAGATAGATAGATAGATAGATAGATAGATAGATGTGTCTGCTAAGTAAGCCTACTTCCCGGATGTTTCTCGTTGCTGCCCAACTCGTAAATCACACCCCTCAGGGAGCTGTTGGGCTGGACACATTATTGTGCAATGCTGTCTACAAGCTTACACTAAGCTTCGTCCACCATTCCCATACACACTCACAAATTGGCGTGTTCTCAATGGAGTGTGAAGTCATGGCATGGTTGCAGGGTTTCAGTCAGCTCATGTGGAACTGCCTTTCCCTCCCACTCTCCGATGCCGCACCAGTGGGGTTTAAATCACCCCAGGCGAAGATGACAACGACAAAACTGAAAACAGAAAACAGCAACAGAAACATCGAAACTGCTCCTCTCATCAGTTCACACAATTGGTTTCCACAAAAACACAGAGGAACAACCGCAGAATTTATTCTGTGTTAACATTCCAGTTCACTGTAATGTGAAAGTATTCATATGACTCTACCTCAGCCTGCTGGTACAGCTGAGTTTTATACTGGAGCACTCTGTAGGGAGCAGGAAGAGAGGCCCCGTGTGTCCAGAGTCCTGTCTCCTGAGCAGCACTAACCACTCAGCAGGCATCAAGGGCGAATGTTCATTAGGGAGCCAAGTTTTAATAAGCCTGCAGACAGACATGCTGCTAAACAGCCTCAAGTGCCAGAAGAGGTGAGTTTACTGATCCTGCTGATCCTCATGACTTCACATGGCATCATGAGCAACACATCTACATGACCCAGGAGTCACCTATACACATACATTACCATGAGGTTAAGGGATAAAGTATGTGAAATGCATCGAGTGTTGGTGAATGAAACTGCACAGGAGTTAGGGAGATGGGGGATGGGGTTTGCTTTATATCTGCAAAAAGATGCATCGATTCATGAAACTTGGTAGAACAATAGGACAAAGACAAACACAAAAGGATGGAGGCAAGAGAAGATCTTAGAAAGGTAACAGTTAAATAAAAAAATAAAATAAAATAAACCCATAACCAACTGGCATCAGTGGACAAAATAAAACAAAAATCTTACCATGGTAACAGTCAGGTACACTAACCAATGGCACCAACGGACAAAAAAAGAGAAAAACATAGGTCATAATTTGTGGTTTGTTTGTGGTTTAATAATATTGTGGTACAAGTAGGAGACTATTGGCCTTGGCAGAAAGCTCCATTCGCTGAGTGCCCTTCTCGTTATTATAAAGTCGATGGAGCATGTGCAGTATGTGCTTCTCCATCTCCATCATCAACTAATGGTTTTACACTCAGGGCATTCACAGGGGCTCAGGGCAATTACAGCACCATTATTTAGACTAAAGATGGAAGATTCCAATCTGACTGGTTTAACTGTTGATGAAAACTTAATCAAAGATACCCTGACTAAAGACGTCTTTAGTCAAAAATGTATTGATGTAATGCTAACCCTCATATAATTACATTAGGCTTCGATTACTGTGACTCAGTTGTTTCAGATTCCTATTGTTCACCTAAAGATAGATAGTTTTGTGGTTCAGTGGAGGGGATTTATTAGCTGCAATAAGAGAAATTAGGTACATAGTAGGCAAGTTTGGTTTCTTTAACCTTTGGTTATGATCATATAAAGAAGAAAATAGTTTTTTTAAAAATGCATGTGCACTCGGTTCATGGTGTGGACCTCACCTGTTGCAACAACTCAAACTGTCACTTTTCTCACAAAATAATCATTTAGTTAACAGAAGGTGTCCTAATTTGCTAGTCTACAGATAAGATGTTAAAATTCCTCTACTGGTTGTTATAGAAAATAGTTGTTTATTAAAATAATGGGGCCAGTCTTCTGATAGGACTCTACTAAACCAACTCAGCCTCTGGTTTTCTTTTGAAGAATCCAAAGCCAACTGTGAGCTTTTAATGACTGACTCTAGTTTGGCATATATCTAAATGTATTGGTCTTCCACAACAATTTCTTTACCTCTGTAAAACCAGTCTGTAAACCTGTTGTCATCCTATGAATACTACCACACCCTACTATTACCAGTCTGTCTGCCTACATCTGCTCCTATGGTCATACCAGATAAGGCAACTGCATCACATCTATCAACCCACTCCAAGAGACGCTTTTTATTAAAATAAATTAGACTCTCCAGGCTAAAGATAAGAACAGGGTTTTCACAGCCTTAGTTTGTTTTCTGTGACAAATCTTAGGCTGCAAGACATCTGTAACAAGCACTATAATGAGATATGAAAACACAAGGGCATATCAAGGCCGTACTTTATCACTCTTTCATTAAGAAATGAATTGATTCTATGATAACTGATTCAGTGTTATTTCTGCAGTCTCTTTATGCTTTTTCTACTAAATGAATACCCAGCCTCTTTTCTCAATGCAAAGTCTTGGCACAGTCCGCAGCACTGTTTATCTAAGGAAAAGGTACTTTTGAAAATGGATAAAAACAGGATGACAGCTGAGTAAAAAAATACACGATGACAGACAGTACAATTATCAAGAGCTGTTAACAAAACGATAAGGTCATAAAATTGTCCTTCAACTGTTTCTACTTAACGGTGCCGGCTCCGAGATAAGATAACCCAGTGGAATCAATCACAAGGCTTGTATATTAGGACTTGCATGACAGACCTTGATATAAGTCCGCTCTGTGTGGGATGTTTAGACAAATTTCAGAGAAAAATGTGGCTTCAAATCTTGCACATTTTGTTCTGTACCATGTTTTGTGTTTAGAAATTGTCTAAGGCTGCAGGGGATTTCAAAATGGGCAAACGGAGAAAGGATTGGAAGGGTGTAGCTGGTATTCAAAACAACCCGATCACTGTTGGTTGTTTGTAGACTGATCCAGAATATTTTAAGCCTCCCTCTGGAAATAAACAGATTCTGTGGCATTCTAGCAAAACAAAAAGACAGATGCAGTTTGTGATATCATCCATAAAACAGCACGGCTAATATTAGAGACTGTGATGGTTGAATTGGTATTAGCTCTACTACTGTTTCCCACCACGTTATTGTTTTCATCTCACCAGTTAATAGTATGTGATGAGAAGTTTGGTAATCATTGGCTGTGATTGCTTGCAGAAGGCCCAACCATCTGTCCACCATTTAGCACAAAGAATGATTCCATGTTTGCAGCGACAAGTCTGATCTTCTTATTAGATCACTGCGTCATCCTTTATGATGATGGATAGTGTCGTGCAGGGTCACTCTTTTATTGGTGAATTGATCAAAAAATGTACTCAGTGTGTGTCTGAGGAAAAGCCACATCTGGAAACCACCTGGGTACTGTTAATCACAAACCTAAACAGAAAATAGCTCGATCTCTTCCTCACAAACACCCAGGAACTCCTTTAGTTACATAATAGTTGTTATTATGTCATTTTCATACTTACCAAAGAGACAGAAAATGGAACGTTTTCATATCCATGTGGAAACAAATACAAGGTGCCTGTGAACACTGTACACTGACTGAAAACTTAAGGGTTACATACTGTATTTACTTTGTTTAATTCCATGCAAAACCTCCTTTGAGAAATCTTCTGGGCAAATTCTTTACTGATGTAATGTTTGCTTTGCCACAGAAATCTTGCTGTTGTATTCTCTTAAGTATGCAACATGATCACAGAATAATTCAGTGGATGGAATATATCTAAAACCACAGTCCACACATGATGTTGTAGATCTGATGAAATGTCCTCGTGGAGCAGTTGGCCTGTTACGCAAAGGAACAAGGCTTTGAAATAATGATGGCCGTCAAAAATGGGTGGTTTTCAAAAGCCGGGGATTCTATCAGGTTCGTGAAATATGTTTTCAAATTGGCAGCAGTGGTGCTGGGAAGGAAACAAAGAAAAGGGAGAATGCACCTTTCTGACAGCCAGTATAACTGATCATGATGACAGGGGAATGGCACGAGACTAACAATGTTGTGTATGTTCCTGTCCATGTTTCAGGAAGAGAAGGGTGTTTCACAGGATGAACAGTGTCATTGGTGGGCCTTCTTCCCTACTCTCCAGCTTTGTCCAAACGAAGCAAACAAATCAGAAGCATGTCAGCAGGTCTCTCCTCTGTCTATCAGACCAGAGCAGGAATATGTATTTTCTTTGACTGACCTCATCCAGGCCTTTCTTTTTGGATCTAAAGATCTGTTGCATTGAAATCAGTTAATTTCACATTGACATTTCTGTTGAAAACTGTTAAGCACAAATGCATCTTTGTTCCTTCAGCACCACATGACTTCTATTTTTGAGTAATTGTCCAATAAGAACACAAGAAACGTCTTTCACTTATTGCATAAAAACAAATTACTTAAAGAAAATAGTCATGTTTTTTCCTCATGTAATCTGTAAAGTAGTCATGTGTTCAGGAAACATGGAGGAGAAACAAAAGGCCTTTAAATTCACATGACTTAAAGGTGTGGTTAAAAATATTAAATTGTTTGCGTGTTTCTCGCTGATATTCTTGGTGCAGCAGTGTGATGACCCTTGATGGGGGTTCCTCTGCTGGGCCTTATTTTAAGCAGTCACCATACAAGAAAAATATACAGGCAGATCCTCACATAGCTCACACCCAGAGCAAAGCAAACACTCTCTGCCATGTCCATGGCCTCTCTCATGTCCTCACTTGTTTCTGGCCTTTAATGTCCTCTCCAGAGTGTCCTGGATGGTATCCTCATCATCCCATTGGGTGGCTGACACCATTAAACAGGAAGGGACTCCTGCCATGAGCCACAATACTAACACAGAAACCAGAGAACAGCCTGGATGAGTTACATCATATCCTCTCTATGCTGCCTTGCACCTGGATTCTGATAATCACTTTATGACAAGGGGGTCCGACAACATTGCTGTAAATCAGCTGTAGAAAATGCCCAAATTATACCAAGTTGTGTAGCATAATTACACACACTGAGTCTGTTTACATGGAGCAATGACTGTCAATAGGAGTCATGTGAATCTGCTATTCATGAGAACATAGCTGAAATGAAATCAGGCTGAAAACATGCAGTCTATTTTTCAAAGGCTTTAGGCGGCAGCCTGCCATTATCTAAACTGAGAGCGGGGCACGTTTGGAAGCAGCAGCCGATAGGATGCAGTCAATCTTTCTGTCAGTCCGAACAGAACCTCACCCTGTTCCTTTTTCTCGCTGGGGTGGTCCCCACCATGCTGACCATTTCTGTTCTGGGATGACTTGGCAGAGAGTCCAACAGCAGACAGGAACATGCAATCAGCAGTTTCCAGCAGGTGTGCTGTAACTCTCACTTTCTTTCATCCAGATCCCCTTCAGTAGATTTCAGTGTGTGGTGTGCCAGCCTCGGCTCATGCAATGGCATCCCTCAGCCAAGCTAAACGTGTTTGAATGCAAAATTGTTATTTGGCTGGTTTTTGACATCCTGTCTTTGATGCACTTGTCAAACAGTTCTTCGCCTAAACACCCTCCTGACAGATCTGACTTCATAGCAAAGAGGTGAAGGTGATATGTGGCTCTGGACTGTAAACACACTGTAAGCTGGCTATTGATGATTTGTACACAAAAAAGATGGCACATGTGCTGTCCAGATGTGGCTACTATTGTTGTGGTTGCACAGTTGTGGTCAGTGAAACTCATTTAATACTTCATCTTCTACCTAGAGAAAACATGAATGAATGAACAAATACAACTCCGAGATGACTGAACATATGATGTCTCTTGAATGGATGGCTGAATGGATGACTAAAATCTGTAACACTTCCACATTATTATGGCCCAAACCACAGAACGACATGGTTGTTCATTCACAAACACTGTGTTTTAGGTACTCTAGAGGATACTCTAGGTACATTTACTGCAAACTTCAATCTAAAACAAACCAAAAGCTGCAGGCAGAAACCTGGACTAACCACCAGAATCTGAAAATACACACACTCCTCCTGCAGCTCTCCATTTATTTGCACCAATGTAAGTAAAGATGGACAATGCATTACTATTTCCTGCTACTATGGGAAATTGAAGCCAAAATCTGTTGCTAGAAATGTCAGTTTTTTAATGTCATCTCTCTGAAAAGAGCTGTGATTGAGTGAAGGCTCTGTTGCAAATTAGATTTTCTAAACCGGTTGACTGAATGTTATGATACTCGGCCATATAATCTCCAAAGCTTGTTCATGCTTGATAAGTATGTTTTCTTTAAAAAGTCACTGGAGATCAGTTCATGCAGACATACAGATAGATTTCCCTAAGTGAATCACTGCACTGAGCAGTATTTAGCTGGAGATGGAGCCTGGCCTGGGGCTGCTTGGTGGCCTGGAGCTCTCTTCAGTGGCTGTGGTTGGAAAGGAGGCCAGTGCCAACCACACTCTGGCACATATCACACCTCTTCAGGGTGGTATGATGAATCCCATCAAATTATGTTTTTTTGTTTTTTTTGTTTTTTTTATTAGTGAAAGGGCTGACCTTGCCTGTGATCTATAGCCAGGCCTATAAAACACAGTCACACATTGAACACATACAGGCAGAACATGCTGTAAACTCCATGGTTCAGAGACTGGAGGAAAAATTTCAACATGCATGTACAGTTAAAAGGACAATTTGACATGGTGAAGTTTATGAGCAGACAAACACAAATTTTTTTGCAATGACTTTTTGCTGCACTCACTCTGCGCATACACAAGTCAGAAATCAGGAGGAGCCTCCTTCAGTGTCTGTCCATGTGACAAGTATACTGACAAAAAGGGTGGAGTAGCACATAGGTGTTTGTCAAAGAGTTGGACAATTTACATTTGAGGCCCTGTCTTTGCAGAGGAAATATAAAGGCTGAAATGTTTCCTGACGCACAGAATATAATACAGCTGCACATCCCAGCAGGACAACTAACCCCATGAATCAATAGCCTCTCTCCAACATCATATATAACACAGACAGCCATGAGCGGGGGGATACTTAATCTTCTCGCAAGCAGTTTTTCAAGAGTGCATGTGGCTGTGAGCTTCTGATTGTCTGTGACCTCAGTTTCTTGTATGGACATTGATCTCACATTCAGAACAAAACACATGTCGACTGTTTCTGATAATGTATTTTAATGAGGGCTTTTAATCTATGTGTGGCCGTCTTGTGTATGTTGTTCAGCATGGACTCACAGTATCCCAAGCATAGCTGCTGAGAGCCAGATCTCAGTACTTAAATCACAGAAGATTGATAGGGGCAACAGAGAATCTGTGAAATATCAAGAGATGGGGAGAAAATCTCTTTAATCAGCAGCAATATCCTGGCCATACATTCCTTTGCTGCATTTAGTTGCCAGACCATTGTCATCACTGTGATGTGCATTTCTTACAGCCGTTTTCTTCATAAACCTCAATAACGTCTATTGTAGAACCACACTGTCACCAGCAATAAAGGGAGCTGGTTAACCCTAACATGGCAGCTGCAGATGAGACTAAATTTGCAGACAAAAAAGAACAAAAGCTGTCAAGCAGTTAAAATTATTTTAGTGGTCAACGGTTGTATTTAAAGGGACAGGAACTCCTTTCTTCTGTTAGTTCAAGAGAATGACTTTTCCTGCTGACACAGAATGACCTGATGTTTCCCAGGTTGGAATCAAGACCTGTGGGATTTAATTCATGTAAAGCGATGTCAGCGCTAAACAGTTAGGAGTAAACTTGCTGTGGATATCTCCAAGCCTGCTGCTGGAGCAATGCTCCCCTGTCCTTCAACAGCTCTGATTAAGATTGGCCTCTAAATCGACCCAATCATCACAGATGATGAATACCTGCAGCCAATCCAGTTGGCAGTTAATCAGCAGCGTCCAATCAGGTAATGAGGACCTGTATGTTGGAATGGGAAGCAGACAACCCCACGGCTGTTTAGCGGAAAGGAAACGCAGTCCAGTCACATTCTAAAGATACTTAGAGCATGCCATCGTTGTGTTCACTGCCCTGTGAAGATCACTGTCTGTGGACAATTATCTTTGATCGGAGAAACAACCAAAGTGATGGATATCTCAGAGGCAGGGTGCCTGACTCAGATGGGAATTGAAGCACTGCATTTTCAATCTTGTAAATTCTTTGGTCAAGAAGAACCACCCATAAATTGACTCCCTCAGGAACTTGGCAACCCTGAACCCTAAAACCAATCTGCAGTCAGGTCTGGAGATGTTTATGGAATAGTACATGGAAAATTTGTCAGGGAAACATGTTTTCCCAGGGAATTAGTATCATCAGATGAATTTACAAAAATGCACAGCATTGTTGCTGAGTGATCTCCCACAGGTCCTCCAGGGAAGGAGAACTGTTCCAACATGGTACATTACTCTGAGTGAGCGCCAGAGGATGACTTTCTGATTTGTGGTCCCTCTTTAGCAAGCATTCCTGGGGGAAATTTGAGAGAGACCATTATGCAAATCCACAGGTGCATGCCAAGACCAAATAACTGGACTCCTGCCTCCAAGTACTTCAAGATGCCTTTCTGCCTGGTCCTGATAGTGTTCAGACCACAGTGTGAGGAGACACGCCAGGAACATGTGGGTGTAGTGTGGAGGGCCATGGGGCCT
The DNA here is from genome assembly GCA_029822895.1 of Maxillicosta whitleyi. Classification (NCBI taxonomy): domain Eukaryota; kingdom Metazoa; phylum Chordata; class Actinopteri; order Perciformes; family Neosebastidae; genus Maxillicosta; species Maxillicosta whitleyi. The sequence continues at coordinate 9,885,756 of JAPSES010000105.1, read as the reverse complement.
GAATGTCCACAGCCTTCAAGGAAAGCAATTAAAAATGGATTTTTACTTGTAGAGTGTATTATCAGACAAGCCATGACTCAGGAAGCAAGCATTCAGACGAGTGTGTTCCTATCGCATCTTGTGCTGATACGGCTGTCAGTTATGTCACCATCTTCATATGGTGAAAGGAAAGGGAGCCCTTGTTTTGAATTTCACATTCACGAGTTATTACCACATTCCACACACTGCAAAGCTTTCAAAGGACTGACTTCATTAAGCTTTGAGCTGAAGTGAAACCAGCAGGTTTAAATAAATAAACTTTATTTTCATGCATTTGTGAAGTATGTATTGTATGTGTGAGGAAATGAGAAATGTCTGTAGTGGATGAAGATCAGCTTGGTCTGCTTACTCTTCCCTCTGTGTGGAGGACTTTAAGTGTGGTGGGTCAGCTGAAGACAGGAAAGCCCCTCATCATTTACTGTTGCTAAGCTGTCATGAGGGATGACAGCAGGAAAAGGACAGGTCATGTCCATGTAGAGCCACTGCCCCCTTGTGTCTGAAACAAGAACACTGCTCTTTAAAATGATACATACTCCTATGGTATTCTGATACAAATACAAAGATGAATGACCTTCTGCCTGTATTGTCCCAGATAAACCATTCATCCTCACCACAAGCAGATGCAAGGAACTAAACTTTTGATTATGTTATATAGAAATCACTTGAAAGCATCATTGACCCTGCAGTAAGAAGAGCGTGGTATGAGTAAACTGTTATATGGTGCAAAAATCATCTTAGGATTAACTGTGAGGTAAATAAGACTGAATTTAAAACAGTGTAAATTATTTTGGGTAAACTTTGTCCTTTTAAACAAAAAAGGTAACAGTTAATGAAAACTCTTATTTGGTTAACTAATAGAAAAAAAAATGTGAAGACTAAATGGAAACTACAACAAACAGTGCAACACAAACTAAATAGAAAAGCAGGTAAAATTAGACTTGTTTCCATTTTTTTTTTTTACATTAAATGTTCAAGACTAAAGTGGATTTATCGTTTCACCCTTGATAAATCATAGCTTTCCTCAAAATATGTGGAAAAAGCAAAACTAAATTAAAAGCTCAACTAAATCTAGTCAGTTTCACAAAATGTGCTTTATGATTTGTAGCTAATGAAAATGTAATAACATTGCCAAATGCTAGTGTGTAAGAACAGCACCACAGCCCAAATTCTGCTTTTGAAAGCACTGATCATGTGTGTGCACTCATTTTCAGCCACAGGGCATATTGCAATCCAAATATGATGCAGATGAAGTGAGATAAGATGATAAGAATTTAGTCCATCATTTTTTATTCCCATAAACAAAGGACCTGCAGCGCAGAGAATCTAAAACATTCATCATCAGCAGAGGCTTGTCATTTTTTTTGTTTTTTTAAAAAGAAGGAAAAAGTACCCCAGCTTCAAAGTCATCAGCAAATATTTCACAATATCTACATTGCTAAAAGATCCATCTAATTCAGAAACATTCCAACATAAAACAAGTAGAACAAAGTAAATGCTTATGAAAAACAAAACATGAAACAAAAACCCAAAACTAAGGACAGTCTTTTACATTCTCTAATCACGGTAATTTTATGAGACTAAAGTATGGAATATTTCAGCTACTGTTCCTTCGGATAAATATGACATCAGTCATTGGAATTCGTGTCGACACCTTTCATGAGACATTTTTATAAGCACTTTAAACATTCTCTCATCTCAGGCTCTCAGGGTATCAGATAAACATTGCACAACCCAAACAAACAAATCCATTCACCCTGTTAACACTTTTCAAGGCTCGCTTAAGCAGAAGCATATGCACTGATTAGCCATTATAATTAAAATGGAACCATCAGTGAAAACGTGACAACTTTGCCACATGATGGTTAAATCTCCAGTTCAACTGTGACTGTCAAGAGAATGATGTGAGAAATGGAACTGCATTAAGAGTCCTCAACTAGAAAAAAACAGTCATGTCAAAATAGAAAACCCTTTCCTTTCCCTTCTGAACACCCAGACTGGCAGGAAACACTAAAACCAATGGCTAATGAACATGTAAACTCAAACAGCAAAGGAACTGCTACACATTTATGATCAGGAAAAGAAATCTGTTGGCTCAGGATATTAACAACACTAACAGCATTAATAAATACAATTTTACACCATTATAAAGAAGAGCTAATTTGGGTTTTTCTCCAATGATCATATACTGAGGGTGTGGAAGGATATGGCTAAGGATGTAGTCAGAGCTCGACGGAGGCAACTATAGACAGGTGTACATGTTCTGTTTTTCCATACATTTGCATGAACACATATACGTCTGTGTCAGAGGATGCATAGGTGGCATTGGAGATTCTGAGGTAAACCCATAAAAGGCTGTGAATGAAAAAGTATAAAGTATACAGCATATATAACAAAACTGTAATTTTGTTATATATGGGCTCTCCTCAACATCTAATACTCACATCCATGTGGACCGCTGTGTGTACTCGTATGCATACAAATGTGATAATATTTCTATTACCTATTATTGTTAGCTAGACTTCACTCGCCTTTGCACCTCTCTGGATACAATCAGAGGCAGAGGTTATGAATAAGGCAGGTTATAAAACATAAAAACATTTACGGTTCCAAACAAACATATGGGTCAACACAAATTTTCCTCCAAGACTCAATAAATTACAAACACATACAAACAATAGAAATTGCTTGGCTTCTTTTTAAAACCCATATTTAACAGAAAAAAAAAGTTTCCAGAAATTATATAAAGTCTCAACCAATCAAACGTGCAGCAATAAAGAAATTAGAATCCCTTCTCCTTAAATGTCAAATCAAAACATAACACCATGAAAACCTATTTATACACCCTAGTATGTACAGGTATCCAAATAAAAGTGATATTTATTTACATACACACATCAGTCCCTGATCGGTTAAGGCCAAAGGGATGCAGATGCACATGTCACCTACATCACCTGTAGGCTTCCGTTGCACTTAAGTGTTCCTTAGTTTGCAAAATGCAAAAAAAGCAGTAATACAGTAATACTCAAGGCCTTTGCTCTAGCTTAACTTGTCTTTCAAACATATAAAACTAAGGAAACTTTTAGCCATAATAAATAAGATTAGCCCAAACCTCACCGTTTTAACAGTTTGTCATTTCATTTTTACTAAAGCAAGGTGTTTATATACATACAATAAATAGCACTAGAGTTTGTAAGATTAAGTCCCAATTCCAGAGCAGCCTTTGGGGACTTCCTCTCATCCTGAGAGAGTGTTTATATAGAGTCTGTGTGAATCTCTGCCACGAAGCCCACAGTTAAATGCAAGTGAATTGAGGGAACCAGTCTCCCATGTTGGTGGAACCACAGTGCCAGTGATGGAGGGAGGAGTCAGAGCATGCCGAAGCCTTCACTGCCTTCACTGATGGCCAGCTTCAGCATCTTGTGCAGCTCCTCATAGGAGTCATAGGTAGGGAGGCACAGCTGGTTAAAACTAGACCAAGGAGAGAAACACGGAGTCAGCTACTGACAAGATAGTGACAAACACTTCATATGGAAAATATAAATTAAACAGAAACAAAAAAGGTTTTCTTTAACTGTAATAGCCTACTTAAATTAAGCTAAACTCTCGCTGTAACTGAAATAAAAAACAAATAAATAAAAGTGATCATCTGAAACTCATGTGTATCAGCAGACATATATCAGCTAAAAAAAAACAACAGAAAAATATATTCAGTTTTTGTCTGTCAGTTTGGGTAGATGTGAAATCTATCTTCCAGTTCTATGACAACAGACAGTGATCATGTGAGGTGTCTGCATTTGCATACATCCATACCTGGTATTATGGTATTAAAAATATTGGAGTGAAATGTCATTATGTTTATTATCACTGTATCTAAGATCAAGTGGCTAAAAAACCACAATGATTAAATTCAATTAAAAGGTGTTATTTGTAGTATTGATATCCCAAACTATGTATCAGAACACATGAGTCGTGAATAAAATGTGAAGCTCAGTATTTACACACATCTGTGATACTGTATTACTGTGTTTTCCTCTGCTAACAAAACAAACCTTATTTAGTCAAAATAACAGTGTCTTAAAATACTCATGCACAGCACCAATACTTTACAATATAGCTCTGTTTTTAGACAGAAAACAGCCACAGTAAAACCACAAACCACCGCTGTGTTCTGTAGTTTGTGTCATCAATAGCTGCAATAAAGATCTGTTTGCAAACATGCAAATAAGGTCAGAACAGTGACACTTTAGTCTCAACTGTGGATCAACATACAGCAAACCTATCAAATATGATAACATAACACAATAACTTTCATACTTTCATAAGTTTCCTAATCAAATACACAAATAGAAGAAAAGCTGTAGCTTCAGTATCAAAGTCAATTCTTTTACTTAGGAGCTGAGTACAGTGGTGAACACAAGAGCATTCCTAGTTTTTAATCGCTTTGTCACTTTTTGTCGTTCTGAGTGTTGCTCCTTGACAATTCTCATCTTCACCTGAGCCTTATTGTTACATGCTATGTATCACAATACAATATACTGACATCTTTGACATAACCTTAGAACTGTTTTTGTAAATACTAATAATACTTTTAAGTCTGGGAATATCTTGAAGTACAAATATTACAAATAGCTCATACAGGCAGAGTCAATGAAAGTGAACATAAAGAACATAAACAACTATGTATAGGCCTAATGGTGGACAATGGTGTCCAAAAGGAAGCTGCATCTATTCAATGTCTGTTTTAGCTGTTCGCATTTAGCAAACTTGATCCTGTTCTCATGAACATGCTACTTTTTTGCAGCTGCAGGAATGACAAAGATTCTTTTTTGCCCCCCCCCCCCACTCTCTTGTATATTTTATCAGAAGACTTGATATTAGTAGATAAGTTGGTTGACTTAATAGCACAAACATAACATGAAATATATATGTCTACACCAGGAACACTTTGGAGTTATCATAGCACTAGAAATGAGTGTAACAGGAGCCCTGTCCATTTATTCCTGCCTGTTATATTAATGACAGTCCACTGCTGAGAATGCACTACAATATTTACACTTTTTTTTAAAATCATATTTACAGTTCACGCATTCTTGTTGTAATTTCCAATTCAATTTCTCACTGACTGGCACTGATATTTTATGTCCAGTTATTCATCTAAAGTGAATGTCTATTTACTTTTTTCTTTTTTTAAAACAATACTTTCTCTTGACTTTGAACCTAAAATGTCTGAAAACACAGACAATAAATAAATAAACGTAGCAAAAAAATAAAAACAAGCTTAATAAATGTTACAGCAAAATCAAAACCGATGCACAACTACTATAACCTTGCTTACCAAGTGTGTGCAGTGGGCAAAGTGCTGTGTGTAGGAGCGGCAATAATCTGGAAGGAAGGACATAGGGTGTTGAATCCTCCAGGTGGAAGCTGGGAGGATCCGGTGGTGAACTGCAGCAGCCGAGCCAGCTCCTCTTGGGTGAAACTGGACACCACTGCCCAGAACCACTTCATCACCTACATTAAGGGAAAATGCAGCACGCTCTAATATTTCCACTGCTGCACTGACAGAAGAGGAAAACAGAAACAGGGAATTTGCTGTATGTGTCTTACTTTCTCTCTGAAGTGCCACGATCCCCCAACGATTACAGCGTGAGCCTTGAAGTCCTGCACGTTTATATCACCAGTGCCACACATCAACAGCTAAACAGATTAACAGACCAATAAAAATCATTATCCTGTAATGTTTTCAAAGACTGACAGGATTTAATTAGAAGCCGAACATCACACATACCTCCAACTCATTCTCATCAAATATGGCGAGCAGATTTTCTGGAACCAGTTCGTTCAAACCTGCAATAGATGTGGAAATTATACTAATTATGTGCACATTACCGGAGATCTCAAATTAAGGAACTGGCAAAATAACCAAAAGCCTGCAGCTGTGCGAGTTTTCCTTACCTTTCAGGAAGTGTTCCACCTCATCTCTCACCTGGCTGGCCAGTCTGTACTGGGCCAGCAGGTTGAGATAATGCATTTTGTTTTCATTGGTAACAGCAATCTGAGCTCCCCCTGATATTAGCTCCACCACCTGGAAGAGAACATGTGTAGGAATAAAACATCGGACGCATAAAACATCTGTGAAAACTCGTTGATTGTGTGCATGTCAAAAAAACAGCCGGTGAAATCAAGATGGCGGGGAACAATTCTTTAACAGCCAAAAATATAGACTGAGAAAAGAGGGGATTGTCAGTCTGTTACACATGCTGTCACTACACATGTTTGGGTACTAATTTAAAATAAAATTATTTGATGCAGTAACATATGTATCTAATAATAAAGTAGAAGTCTGGACAGTGTTTCAGTGTGGGGAAATCCCCAGCCAGTTACTGTGTGGAGTTTTATAACTAAGCAACAAAGTTTAAAAACGGCCATGGTTGCCAAATTCAGCTCGTCCACCTTTATGTAAACTCACCACTCCCCCTCTTTAAGAAAGACAAGATGCCTGCCAGACAAGCAATATGGTTTCTTTTGTTTGGTTTATTGCTCCTATCTCCTGTGAAATTACATCAGGGATAAAAGGGGAGGTCCTTTCCAAAGCGTTGCCTCACCTTCTCCAGCTGTCCCGACTTGCTGTACTTCTCCTCAGCAAACACCAGGTCCATTTCACTCACGTCATTGTTTAGGATGAAACAGACTTTAGTTTTGTAGAACTCCTGGTCGTCCGTCTCGAAGTACTGCGTGTGGAAAATAAAATGAAAACACAGGAAAATGACGTTTTTAAATAAACACGGGATTTCATCTTCCCAGTGGAAGGATAAAAAGAAGATTGGGTCGGCTTTAGTTCTCAACTTTGAAATCTTAGTAAGTTGGATAAACAGCAAAACACACTGGCTTGTTCTTTGTGAAACAAATAACGCCAAGAAACAAATCAGGTTTGTTGGCTTTGTAAGGAATGTTAAAGCAATGACACACACCGGTTGACACCAAAAGGTAAACAATGAAAACATGACCTTCCAGCTTCCTTTTCTGTGAGAATGAACTATGCTCCGTACCTTGTAGTTCATCCTGAGGCCAATAATCTGGGCCAAGAAGGAACGTGTAAAGCGAGCTCGGACCAGCTGCTTGTAGGCTCCACCTAAAGCAGACTCATACAGGCACTTCCCTACGACACGGCCCGCAAACTCATACATTTTCAGACGCAGGTGAGATGGCCGTTCAGCATTTGGGTGCACCTGAAAACAAAGATTAATACGCTCGGACTTGAACAGCCAAAATATCCCAAAGAAAAAAAAAATGTAACTGCATGTTCCAACTAATTACACTGAATAGCTTTAAGACATTTTAGAGGCATTCATACAGGCAGAAAAGAATATGATGAAGCCCAGGCTGGTGCTGGTGAGCTTCCTGCTATTCTTGAGTCAGATGTTGATGAATGCACTTACTACTGTTTACTGGCTCCATGTTGGTTTGGTTACAAACTTTTAAAATCAAAACTAACATTAATTTCGCATCATAATATAATGCTAACCTCAAAATCTAATAAATATTTAAAAATCTTAAAATAGGCCTTGTTAAAATCAAAAACTCAGATTACTTTAGATTTTACAGTTCAACAGATATCATGTAAAGAAGGGAATATGCAAATCTTACAAGCCCCTGGTTGTTGTCACTGAAGCGGGTAAAGAGCTGGTTGGAGGTGTCAAACAGGGTCTTACAAATCAGCTCAAACCACTCCCTGCGAGGTCCTCCCCAGTCCAGAGCTAAAGGCAGAAAAGTTTGGACAATGTGATAATAATAGTAATACCTTTATTTATATAACACCTTTAAAAACTGAGTTTACAAAGTGCTTCACAGACATAGTAAAAAGAGCACAACAGCAGGGAGCGAGATATCAACAGAGATACTAAAAAACACAAACAACAAAACATCATATAATAACACATAGTTAAAACACTTAAATTAAATATTCAGTATTCAGATGTGATATCATGACATAAAAGCAAGTCTATAAAAATGTGTTTTAAGAAGTGATTTAAAAAATGTCACTGATTCAGCAAGCCTTATCTCCTCGAGCAGGGAGGGCAAAGTCGAGGGGCCCTGATGGAAAAGGGCTGGTCACCTTTAGATTTAAGCCTCGAACCCAGAACAGCCAGGAGCCCCCCTGCCCGAGGATCTAAGGCTGAGTACTGGCTCATATTTAACAATCATATCTACTATGTAGCCAGGAGCCAGGCCCATTTGAGCTTTAAAAGTCATCAGTAAAATCTTAAAATCAATTCTAAAACACACAGGAAGCCAATGAAGTGAATCCAGAATAGGGGTGATGTGGTGTCGTCTGTTCCAACCAGTGATCACCTTCATGAATTACTTTCAGACATTTTATCTATTAAGTGCAGTGTTTGTGACAAGAAATAACAGTATTAAAACCTTGATTTTCACTACGTTATGCTGAGATATGATGTTTACCTTCTTCATCTTGAAACACGATCTCAAAGTTCTTACTCCAGTCTGACACAGAGAAGTTCTTTGTGGCCTTCAGGGACTGAACAATAGCAAGAACAAAAAACATACCAATCTGTCAGAGAACAGTATGTTCATGATAATATCTGAAGCTTTATCAGATAGTACATATTCATCATGCACATATAGTTTTGTCTAAAATCAACTTACTGAATCTAGAATTGAGTGTCGTGTGATTTTTAGGCAGGTCTTGGTACGAGGTCTCTTGGAGTGGATGTGCCTGAGTTCACGTTGAAAGAAGTTCACCTTATCTTGGAACGTTTCAGAGCCACCTGGTAATAGAAACGCAATCAAATTACTGTAGCAGTCTTCTGAAAAACAACGTCAACATCATTAATGATCACCCAAAGAAAAGACAAAAGCCTTAGTTCGAAACAAACCAATGTTCTTGTGCAGGAAACGGATGAAGGTGGCAGCCATGATGTTTCTGTCTTTGCAGCTGAGTTCCACAGGGGGTTGTATCCCATCATCCACCAATAAAGTTAAATACTTGTGAATAGGGTCGGGACCGTGATAGGTAAACTGATGAAAGAAAAGACTGAAAATCAAACCTACTGATAGATACCACATCTTTATAAAAAAGATTTTCTGAGGAGTTTTGCTTACCTTCGTTCCTGGACAGACTCGAAAGGTAAAAAGGCGCCACGGAATAATTTTCAGGTAGAACTCCTTCACGGATAGTTGCTGTTTTAAATACAGTTCTGAGTCAGTTGAGTCTATGATATATGTAAAATAATAGGAAAAAGAAACGCTACCACAACAAACAATCACACACAGTCACCTACCTTTGGCGATATGTAACAGTAGACCTTTTTTGGTTTCTTGACCTTCTCAGGTTGTCCCTCCACAGGAGAGTCATGGTCATCCTCCTCTTCACCCATTGAGGGCCTCCTCTGAGGAGCTAGTAAAGAGGAGGCTGGTAACTGCCATGAGGAGCTGCTGTAGTTCCCACTGCTGTAGAGGTATGCCTCAAAGTAGATACTGATGCCTGGGGTGGACACATTCTTCTCCACACAGGCCTTCTCATTCTCTGGAAATACAGAAATATAAACTTTCAAAAACACAAGCTAGATGAACACCCTCAGTGTTTTCAACTGTTAGATGTCGTCTGGCCCCTCGTTCAACTCCAGAATGCAAAGACTTACCACTGAGAACAATAATGTCGAATTCCCCATTGCTGAGTGGTTGGTCCTTGTATGAGATCCGTGCCCTGAAACAGCCCGTCTTCCTCAGGGTCAGTCTGAGTAGAACCTGGCACTGTGGCTTGTTGAGTGAAACAGACTTACTGCAATACTCCTCCAGACTGTCATCATCCACTGTACCCAGCTGAAGAGGATGGGAAAAACACAACAATTCATCAATTAGAAACTACAGCAAAGACACCGCTGTGCTACAAATAAAAATGAGGCTGTAAATGTAAATATGACATTTGTATTACTTTAAAATAATAAAAATAAACCTTATTAGGAGTATAATGAATGACGATAATAATGATTGTGTCCTTACAGAGTGAATGCGGACGCTGTAGTTGGCCTCATCTGTGAGAGATGTGGAGTTACTGGTGGGATTTCCATACTCATCCCTGGGCTCGATTTGCAAAGTGTGCTGCTGGCCATTTGTTAGCACCAGAGTTGAGAAATGGTACGCAATCTTGGTTTTCGATGGAACCACTGTACCTGGAGTGAACAAAAGAACAGCAAAAATAGATAAATGACCCGAGTACAGCCTCAATAAATTAGTTGTTAGTATATCCTTACATGCTCCAAAATATCAGCATTAAATAAGAGTCATACCAGGCTGGAATATCTTGTAGTAAGGACTGTAAGCCACATTGAGGCCCCCCAGCTTGACAGCGACTTCATAACGGCCAGCCTTACGCACAGTGAAGGCCACCTTAACCACATTGGACTCTGGTTCTTGCAGAACCTCCTGTGTAACAGGGATGTCCAGAGCCAGTTCAATGTGGGTGATGTTGACCCTCAATCCTACTGGCCGATGGGCTGGAAAAGGCTGCCCATTCTTATAGAACAACTAAAATAAAAGGAGCAGAAGTTATCTTTAATAAGGCGGTCTCTTGAGTCCTTTATTATGTTTCTAACCAAAGCACTGGTGAATAATCTTGATTCCTTAAAAAATTTATAACAAGCAAAAAAAGAGTGCATGTTTGATCTCACTACATAAAGATTATGACCTGGACTCTGAAGCTCATCGTCTGCCCCACTTCCTGTGGTTCCTTCCAATCCCAAGACACCTTACAGGAACGTGGGTCAAGGTAGTTTCCCCGGACATAGTCGTAGATGCTACGGTCACCGCGTCGCCCTGGGTCCTCATTCTGCAGGAAGCTGACTACCCTCGCAGCAAGCTCACAGAGGAACTTGATGGTAAAGACAAAAGCTATGATGGAAACAGTAATTCCACCTGCAATAAGAAATAGAACAGACAAGTTGTTGGAACATATGTTTGTCTTGAATTAACCATTCTGTTGGTTTACAAATATGTTTATTCACTGGTGCTGATGATAATATTCCATCAAATTTTGCTTAAAAATGTGTAAAGATTCAAAATGTAACAGTAACTCCATATGGTATACAAATACCAAAAAAAAAAAGGTACAACAGCCACTATCATATGTATAAGCTAATGTGAAATGTTAGGGACGAGACATGTAGTTGCAATTCCAGTCATATCAGTAGATCCCCAATCCAAACAAGTATTACAGCACTCACCAATCACGTAAAACATGAGGTCCCTTATCAAGAAGCACAGCGCCACAGTACAGCCAAATATGAGAGCTCCCGCTGAAAAAAAAACACAGATGATTATTGTACGGATGAATGATTCAAATTAAAACATTAATCAACTCCAGCATTGAGCCTGTAGGAAAAAAAAACTCAGAATAAAAACATTTTGTTTTAAGATATTTTAATCATGATAACACAAGCCCATGCTGGACAGTGTCTGCACTAAATTAAATTTATGCAGTGTCCTGACTACTGACACAACAATGAAAGTTAAGAAATGCTATGATTTAACCACTGTAGTATTAACCATAAACTAAAAAAACAAGTTGAACTATAAAATATTACCCATTTCTGACTGTGTCATTCGTATGATACAATGAAACTACATTAATATAGATACAAAATACATATACATATCTATAAGTCTATAGATACATATGTTATTATGTATTGGTCCTGAGTGTGATTTAGTACTGTTTAAAAGGAAGGGTAAAAAACAAAAAAACAGCTGTTACATAAAGAGATGAGGCAACAAGGAACCTCTCCATTTCAGCACTTGTGCAATTATCCAATGATCTCACAAAACTGATGAAAACACTTAGCATCAGTACAATCCATCTTATGCCTAATGTCAAGTTACCTCTTGATACTCTGCATCTGCGATAAGCAACTCAAACCAAACCTTTTAAGCAAAAACAGACTCAAATCTCACCAAGTGTCCACTTTTCATTCAGACGCCTCTCAGCAAGGCTGTGCACCAGCCGGATCTCGTAGTCCTGATCGCGACTCCCCCTGGACGTCTGGAGGATCTTAATGCCTGTAGACAACTTAATGTAGTCCTCGTAGTAGTAACCCCAGGCAGCTAGAGAAAGCTGCAGTGTACTGTCAAACTGGGAAAGATCATCTAGATTCACACAACCCAAAGTCTTCAGTCTGCAGGGGAAAAAGGTATACAAATTCAATGAACAAGCAAAACTTGTAACGCAGCATAATTGAATTCATACAGACTTTAGTAATAGAACTCCCTTAACAGCCCAGTGTGTCTCCATGTCTGTAAGAGGACTGGCTAAACTACATACCAAATCTTGTCAAAAGATTGAACTTGATTAAGATTGAACTTCATTTTTGCTATTTATAAGAAACTCTCTGTCATCTCAGGCCTAATTTAAAATACCTCTGAGAAGCTTTAATTTCCACTTTTGCTTTTAATCCACCAACCCAATGCAAAGATTATCTTGGTTAAATACAAAGTCAGCCACTTGATTGGTAAAAGCTCTGAAAAAACTCACCATCTCACTCTAGAGCACTGATGTTATGACAGTCATGACCTTCAGAAATACGAAACTAACGTACGTGAATGTCAAACAATACTGAAATAAAGCTGACCTTTGGAAATATTGTTATTGACTTCACTCAAATATAGAAAACATTAAAACAGTGACCAGCTTTTCTGCAGACTGCATTGACACAAACATCCAATGCACACATGCATACATCAACATCTGCAGTGCTGCAGGGTCTCATGCTAATAGTCTCCAAAGAACACTTTTTACTGCAGTGACCCCCTGAAACACTGCAGAATCTACTGAAAGCTCAGCTCATCATGAATGAAGAGGCTGCCCTCAAGTGGACAAATAAATATAGTCTATTTTAAGCAGCATGAAACATAATACTGGCAATGATCAATTAAAGACATTGAAAAATGTCATGCTGGGAGAATTCTGCAATTATGATACGCCAGCAAGTAATTGTTTCTGAAAAAGTAAAGCTGCTCCTAGTTGAATGCCAGAGTAGTGTAAATGCTAAATTTAAGACCTTCCATTGCTTACGTATGGTAATAATGCTCCAGGTTCTGGGAGCAAAGCCACTCCTGGAAGGCAAAATCTCGGAGCAGCTGGATGTGGGCCTCTGCAATTTCCCTCCAGCGCTGCTGCTCCTTCACCACCTCTTCCAGACGACTCAGTACACTCAGACTCAGTTCCTCCAGTGTCTGCACATCTGGATGACACACAAAAACCACAAATAAATCCCCGTGCCAACAAGGCGCCAACAAATCAGCACCAGTAATACACCACCTTAAATACCCATTGTGGTCTAATGTAAAGAGTATTTAATCCTGTGCTGATTATCTTGCTATGCCACATGCCTCTTAGAAGCCTGAATAAACTAAAAATGATCACCAGGGTCAAACAATACATAATGCAACCTTCCTAAATTGGTCATAGCTCAAATGTTGTTACATCTGACAGTTATGGTTTTTATTTAAGAAAAATAACTCTATAAAGCTCCTCCTATTACCACCTTATTTACATGAGTTTACTTTGCAGCAATTATACCATGTCTTACTCTCACTGATGTTGCTCTTACTTTTTCACCCAGGGTACAGCTACATCCTACCGCTCTAAAGATGTATTAAACATTTACATCTCAGATACAACTAACACTGACTGACCTTCAAATAAGTGCCTGTATTGACAGAGGCTATGTCCTTGGAGCCATTCCTCAATCTGACTTTCTTTGCCTTTCTTCCAACGCACTTCCCAGAAGAAGATCCACGACACTGAGCAGAAGAGAAAGGTCAAGAAGAAGCGGCGGTCCATCAGACCATCTTTCAGCCTTCACTGAGACCTCTCCGTGCTCAAAGGAAAACTCCCAATCACAAGGAGGTGAATAAAGTTCCCTGTACAGGAGAATAAATCTACTTAGGTCCATAAAGTGGAAAAACAGCCACATCAAAAAGGGAAAGAAAAAATTGAAGAAAAACTGAAAAGCTGAAGATTTCATGAAATACACAACAGTCTGGTGAGGAATATTACTCCAAAATATGAACCTTTATTAGCCATATTTTGGAAAATTGGGCTGTTGACTGCTCAGCCAAGAAAACATGAATATTTAAGTGTCACCTTGGAGAAGTGCTGGCTGATGCGAGAATAACATTACATGTAACCCTTAATGAAATATGCATGAACAATTCACCTAAAGAATAGTCACAAATCTCTCACTAGCCCCTGTTTAACTAAGGTAAATTAACAAAACAGCTAGAGGTTCCCAGGGTGCACACAGGCAGACTGCACTAATTCCCAAATAACACCGGTGCAAAATGATGCTAACAATGCTGACAATGATGAGCATTCTAGACGGGCTAGCTCGGGAGCTCAGGTGATGCTCCTAAATGTCAACGGACGCAAATGCCATTCACACCCATACAGCTCACAAACCTTTCCAACACTCTGCTTTAGTGGAGTTCACCGTTCAAATGCATGAAAAAATCATTTAAAACCAGAAAACACTTGAACGATAGAATGGAACGTCAACACGCTAGCTGCAATCCCACTAGTATCAATGGCTTATTGACACTGACGCGATGGGTAATGCAAGATGCTAATGCTAACAACTGTTAGCACCATGCTAACAAACAGTACCGTAGTCGAGGCTGGTTAATAACAGTCCCATGCTAACAGCTAGATAAGTTAGCCTACAACGTCAGCGTAATTTCAAAGAGCACATTGTTAATCTTTGACGGTTGCTAAATTGTGCATTATAAGGAAGGATTTGCATCATCATCATATAGACATAAAGCAAGACTCTGTGAAAGTGAAAGCGCTGTTTAAAAATTATATGAAACGCTGCATTTACCTTCGTATGTTGGCATTAGCTTTGCAACCGGAAAATGCGCAGAAAACCCGTCGAGTGTTGATTACATCACAAATATTTGCACTGGTACACGAGGAGTAGAGGAGCATACCACAGCCGCTGCCAGTCTTGTCCAAAGTGAAAATTATGGTATGTAACATAGATTTTTGTCCTCATAGCAGTAGCATTGGACCATGTTCTCAGGATGCTCTTGGTTATTACTCTCTGTTTGCTTAATAACACTTACTAATTTACGCGTTTAAGCTCATGAAGGTTAGCTATGCTACATTGTCTTAGCTTACCTTTTTTTCTAAATCATAGTACACACCTAGCTTGAGGTGTAGCTAATTTTAAAATGTTTACATTTCAGTTAACAAATCAGATTAGCGTTTGTTATGTAATGTTGTTAGGACTGTAGTCTGGTTCATCGAACACATTTAGTTTCTTTTCGTTTGAGGTTACAGGTTTTGTTGTTGCAAGAAAAATAGTCGTTTGTTGTCTTCAAGCATTACATAGATATTTACATGTTAACAGGGGAAGCAGAAAACAAAGAAGTTTGCTGCAATGAAGAGAATGATCAATCTGAAAGATCAAAGAATGTAAGTTCAATGTTCCTCATTCTATCACAGTTTAATGTAGTACGGTAGTAACATTTGTAACATCACTGGATGTGTTGTAATTGTTTTTTATTTTTTTTAGAAAAGAAAAGGACCGTGCAAAAGCAAAGGAAAAGAAGAAGAAAGATCCTTCAGAACTTAAAGAGAGAGAAGTGTAAGTTAAGCAACAAAATACTTTGGACTTTAAGGACATGGGTTTGTGTTTGTTGCTTTTAATTGATTCCTTTTCCATCTGTGTGCAGGCCAAAGTACCCATCCTGCCTGTTCTTCCAGTACAATACTCAGCTTGGTCCACCATACCACATTTTAGTTGATACCAATTTTATCAACTTCTCCATTAAGGCCAAACTGGATATTGTGCAGTCAATGATGGATTGCCTATATGCCAAATGTAAGTATTTTTGAAATGCAAACAAATATCTAACATTTAATAATGTAATTCTGTTCAGTGCTGCTATATAATACTAACACAATATTACTTATGTAATTTTATCAATCCTAGGTATCCCATATATCACTGACTGTGTGATGGCTGAGATTGAAAAGCTTGGGATGAAGTACAGAGTTGCACTCAGGTAAGTGTTAAGTGTCATTACTTTCATGCTGAGGATGTTAGTGTGTTTTACATTACATTTATTGAACATAAAAATAAATCAGCCTAATGATAGCCTCTGAATTGGAATTACCGATTTTTGAGGGTAAGTAATAACTCAAAAATAGGCATTGCACCTCAACAATATTCAGTGATCCAGATTTATTCACATATTTATTGTTGATCAATACTTTTCTCTGTTAGTAATGAAGATTCTTTATTTCAGAGTATGTTGGGGGTTTTTCCTCATGAGTTGATATTTGCCAGTTAATTGATCACTTTTTCCCCAAGTAATTGTTAACATACTGGTCCCCTAACCAACCACTATTAATAATAACTGAAGTAATTAATTTTTCCCCTTGTCATTTCTGCAGGATAGCAAAAGACCCACGGTTTGAGCGCCTGCCTTGCTCACACAAGGGAACATATGCTGATGACTGTCTAGTGCAAAGAGTAACACAGGTAAAGTACATTAATATGGAGATGTGTGTCTACACTGATGCAGCAGTAATCATCAGCTACTTAATCAAACATACCGTTTTTTTCCTCACATGGTGCACAGCGCCTTAATTTCTTTAAGCTGCAGAAGGTACCAGGCCTTTGTTTGTGGGATGCTGGTATTAGAACAATTTCTTTGTTCTAATTTCCTGTGTTTCATAAGTACAGATTAGAAGAGTGTGTTTAGTGTAAAACCTTGTTTTGATTTGCTTACATTTGCAATCTTACACTTCCTTAACTACTACAAGTTCGTCAGTGTGTATAAAGTGCATAAAAAAACAGAACTTATTTAATATAGCTTTTATTGCTAATTATTGGGTTCTTGTTGCACTTTTACATTTCTGCACATGAGTTTTGCTGAAAATGTTAGACATCATCTGATCTCATCTGCTCTGTTTAATTTGCAGTGCATTGTTTGACAGAGACCAAGGTGTATCCATGTTATTTTTACTCAGTCTGTATTTGAGTTTTTTTTTTTAATGGCTTTTAGTTTTTCCTTCATTTTTTCCTCCATTTTTTATATTTTGTACTTGAGGAAATAGGATATTTACCCCCTAAAGTGTAAGAAAACCAATATCATGCACATTATACTTATTACCCAATTTGTGCAATTGCAATTTATATTAGAATGTTCGTTGTAATACAAATGTCAATTTTTTTCTTGTGTACTATGGGTTTGTGGAGTTTGGATTAACATGAAGTGTATTTTCACAGCACAAGTGCTATATCTTGGCAACTGTGGACCGAGATCTAAAGAGGAGGATCAGGAAAATACCCGGTGTTCCCATTATGTACATCTCAAACCACAGGTAACTGTATTTCTAAATAAAATATCAGTGTGAAGAAGTGGTGATGTGTGAGTGGTGATGACTTTGTATTTTGTATAGCAATAAAGAAATACAACAATATAAACATTTTTCTCTTTATAAACACAGGTACAACATTGAACGGATGCCTGATGACTACGGTGCACCAAGATTTTAATATTTCTGCAACTCAGCTGGACCTGTAAATAAACTGATTGTTCTGTTAAATATTATATTCTTTGCATATTCACTTTTTAATTTTGCTGTTCTAGTCACATTTTCTGCTTTGGATTGAATAAAAGAGACATGTGCAGTGAAAGCTGGATTGTTTGTTAACTTTATCACACAGTTAAAATGCATTTATGTGTGGCTAATGACAAAAAATTTCACATTATTATGGGAAAAGGCAGAAATTTAACATAATGGTTATGGACACAGATGCACTTTATTAATCCACAGGGGACATTTAGTGTTCTGTAAAGTGCTTAAATAGCCATAACAAATAACACACACACATATGTGTGTGTGTGTTAGTCCTTGTCTGGAAATTTAGTGATTATACTTTTTAAGCCACTGTGGCTCTGTTTTTGTTTCAGCAAATTAGAGATATTTTCTTTTTTATAAAATGTTGATTTGGAATTAAAGTATAGGAAACGATTACATCAGTAAACCCAATGGCAAAGGGATAAACTGAAGGATGGTTTTAAACCAAACATCATAAAGTGGTACAGAATACTTAACACCATCATAATTATAATCGGATCTGATGTTAACGAAGGGCACCTGAATGCAGCATTTGTCACGGCTGAGATCATCTGTTAAGTAGGGAGCATGCGCAGTGCGCGGGGTTCAGGGAGTGTCTGAGCGGCTCGTTGGACGAGGATTCAACCCGCAGTCGCTGAACCCAAGAGCATCTGCATGAACAATGAACCGGTTCACAAGGACGGGAATCCTCCGGTGAGACGGACATGGACCGGACGTGTGAGGAGTGTCGGGAAAGGGAGATTGAATTGGACCGTAGCGGTGATTTTCTGGACATGTTTGGTTTGAATGACCTCTAACGGTACTGGGAATTAATAATATCTAATACTCTGTTGTCTGTAGAGTCAATCCTCTTATAGGCTGCGATAACATTAGGTTGGCGGGCTTGTATATTAATGGACACAAACAGTGTTATTAATATCGGACCCATATCATAAGGCTCACTCACCTTATTGTCTTAATTTATTTATCCAGCCTTAAATGGTGGTTAATAAATGGCCTCTTGGCTTAAACGACTTCCTTAAAGTGCCAAGGAGTTGTGGAAAAACAGCATTTTAAGTGACTCACATGAGAATTGGTCATCTTCAGCTGCTTTATCCTCAGAGCTGATTCAATTGTTCATCTTTACACAAAAGGGTATAGCTACATTTAGGCTTTTCAGCGAGCTGCTGGATGTCATGAGTTGGCCATCTGTTGGAGAAATCTACTTAAACCTGCAAGAAGATTACCTGTGAAAGGTCCTGGGCATCAGTCTGGACATTTCTGTGCCAGGACTCTGCTGGCTTCCTTGTGGAGGAGGGATGCTGAGGGCCACTGTGGGCTCATTGGAGGAGAGAGATGAGGAGCAGGAGGATGAAGGTGAGGAAGAGTTGAGGGATGGAGGGGTGCCTTTCTATGTGAACAGAGGAGGCCTCCCGGTGGATGAGGACACTTGGGAGAGGATGTGGCGCCATGTGGCTCGGATTCATCCCAGTGGAGAAGACTTAGCCAAGAAGATCCGGGGTGCCACTGACCTGGCTAAGGTAAAGTAAATAAAATGTACAATACTGTCGCATATAGTATAAGTGGACATGAACGGAGAGACATGGACTTCACACTGCCCTCATGAATCTTGTACATACCAGAGAAACAATTTACACCTATATGTTGCGAAATGAATTATCTTGTGCAGATCCAGCTGACATAACAATAAAGTACAGTCCATCTATTGTCTAATTTCCCCTCCGATGAACATGTTTACAATGCAGAGAATTCCGTTCTTGTGAGGGTGGTTAAAAACCCTCATCATTATCTATGCAGAACATAGAGGAGCACAGAAGTCACACAAGACTACATTCTCCAGCTGCCATGAGTATTGGGATTGTATGAAGATAATGCATTTGTTTGGATCCTCTGTCCCACAGATTCCAATACCAAGTGTGCCTACATACCAGCCTACCACCACTACCCCGCAGCGTCTGGAAGCCATACAGAAATACATCAGGGAATTGCAGTATCCTTTGCTACAACTGCAAACTATTTAATATCTCAAAACTAAGTGAACATAAAAATATTTTTTAAAGAATATTCTCTATTTCCTGTATTGTTTATGTCCCAACATAGAAAGTAGGCCACTGTAGATACTATAAGCTAAAAAAAGCATGTTTTCCGGTCAGAGCTGAAATTCATCCATAATTAACTATGAATATCACAAGGCACTTTCACTGGTTGGCTCTTTTCCTGTCTCAATTCTACTCTAATGCTGCTTACTCTACATTTATTTGTGATGACCTTAACTGCATCTTACAGGTACAATCACACCGGAACACAATTTTTTGAAATCAAGAAGGGTCGGCCTCTTACTGCGTAAGCAAAGTCCCTTTTTCATCTGACCCTCAGATTTAGTTTGTGGCCATGTTTCATAATATAGATCTGCTATAACGTAAGATAGAGGTTTATAGCAGCTTAAATACAACGTCTGAGATATAGATATATTTTTAAGGTTCAGCATGTCCTGTAGATCTTTGACATATGTTGATGATCAGCTGTTTTTAGGTTTACCCTAAGATGTTTGTGAGTAGGAACTTATGTGACGACATAACCAGATCTGTGTTCCAAGTACAGGCCTGGAACACACTTTTCCTGACCTCACTTTATTAGATTTAGTAGTGCAGATTTCATTTGCATGGCTCATGGAAAAAGATTTTCCCTGCATGAAATCAATAATAGGGCCTTCATGTCAGTTTGCAGCACATTTAGTAGTGTAAGCCAGTGTCTTCTCTAGAATTATAAGTGGTAATCTTGTCAAATTTTTCTGTGCAGATTGATGGATATCGCTAAAGAGATGACACGGGAGGCTCTGCCAATCAAATGTCTGGAAGCCGTGATCCTGGGGATGTATCTTTCCAGCAGCAGATTATGTTTCATGAAGCTTTCTAAATAGCAAGCTTGAGAAAATGTTGTATATTTGGCTGCATTTTTCTTAAATTATGTAATCTGAATAGGATTGGGGTGTGTACACTTGAGTGAAGTGGTGGAAAAAGCACTTGGATCCTTTACTCAAGTAAAATATCAAGATGAAATAAGGTACTATTTAAGTATGACAGTAAAAGTAGTCATTATAGTGTTTACTAGTATATATGTTGTGTATTACTGTGTGGTTTGCTGTACATGAACTACTTTATATACTATTGGTAGTTTGATCCACAGAAATGCATCATATCCTGGAAAATTAGGTTTGTTTTTTTGGATCATTGACTTGTGACATTTGTAAAAAAAAGAAAATAACCATACTAAAGCTGTTGGGGGGGGGGGGAAACTGCTATTTTTGCCCATATCACATAGTGGATAAAGTTGTGTGAAATTAAAACAAGTGCTTCTATTTTGGTTTGTATAAATGAACTTAGTTGTATTGTGTCCCTGTTTAATGCACATTTCCTTGACCCAGCTTGATACAGTTACCTCACCAACAACATGCCAGGTGTGGAACGCTTCCCCCTCAGCTTTAAGTCTCAGTTCTCAGGGAACTACTTCTATCACATCGTACTGGGAGTTCACAGCGGGGGGCGATTTGGCGCACTGGGTATGAGCCGCCGGGAGGACCTCATGTTCAAGCCCCTGGAATTTCGAACACTGCTGGACTTGGTGCAGGAATTCGAAGGAGCCTACAAGAGCTACTGGCACACCCTGAGGAAGGTCAAGATCGGCCAGTACGTGTCCCATGATCCTCACAGTGTGGAGCAGATTGAATGGAAACACTCCATACTTGATGTAGACAAGCTTAGCAAAGAGGAGCTACGAAGGGAGCTGGAAAGGCACACTCGAGACATGAGGCTGAAGGTATGTAGTAATACAAGAAAAATGGAGGGAAACTTAACACATTGCTTATTTTCTTCACATTTTTTTGCCATCACTTTGTTTTTCTCAATCAACACCTTTTACAATCATACCCGGCTTAAAGCTGGTAGAACACCTGCAGGACTAAAGAGGATGGATGAGGACTGTAAACTGTCCTGAGCTTATTAGATTTCTTTTGACGCACTGTCTCTTCATGCGCATTGACACTGAGCTGACGTGCAGTTTGAAATACGCCTCATATAGAACGATGATCTCTCATCACCTCTTATGCCAACATAATGAAGGCAGTCTAGATGCAGAGCTCTGTGTATAATAAAACTAATGTGATGGCTTCACTCTGTTCTACTGCGCTTCATGCATGACTTCCCCGGTCCATCAATAGCTGATCTTTTACACTGAGTGCTTTGTCTGTGCAATCACATTAAAGGCAGGGACCGATTTAAGCCACCAACGTGCTTCTGTACCTCAGCGCAGTACGGACACAAGCACAGTTCAACTCAGTCGGGGAATGTTTTATAATAATTGAAATAATAGTGATTTCTTTTTTGTGTTAACGTCTTATTGTAGATAGGAAAGCCTGCACCTCCCTCTCCCACCAAAGACAGGAGAAACAGCATGGGTTCCCCCCTCCGAGGACCAAGCAGCCCCATTCGCAGGATCAGCCGCGTTGAGAGACGGTACAGTTAAACTTGTTCATCACTGAAAATACCAGCACTGCAGTCATTTATCTGATATTTTATCTTGTCTAAATTGTTTCTGAATTAGTCACTTTCCATCCTGTTGGGTTTGTTTTGTTACAGTCCCTCTGCAGAGAAGAAGGTTTTGGAACAGAAATCATCTGGTGACATGAATGCATATCAGATTCGAGTCTAAAGAAGAACATCAGTTTTGCCTGTGAAAGCATCACACCCTATTTCACAAGACCACTGCTTTACTGTTTAAAGCTTCAGGCTTATGTTATTGTGCACATTGGCTTATTCACAGGATGCAACGATGAATAGGTCACCAGCAACTTTTTTTTCCTTCCAGAACAAATGTCTCATTCAGTCTCTCTGTGTCTGTTGTTTCATGCTTTTTTTCTAGAGCAGTTACTGTGCATAGTAATTGGTGCTGGCAATGTTCCCAAATATAAAATGGGGCTTTAAAGTGCTGTACTTTACAGTAACTGCATATTTTTGTTAAATCTACACACCATAAACATGACTCCTCCCTGAGACTGGGCCAGACTACCACTCAGTGTAAATGTGCTACTTGACATATCCTAGATTTCTGTGGCGTAATTATGTTAAAAACTTTTATCCCGCTTGTCTGCAATCTGTATCACTGTACTGTAAGTGTGCAAATATATGTAATGTCATTTTAATTCCACTGGGCAGCAATTGCTTAGGTAGTGAGTGACTAGTTTGCAAACCCCCCGTGCCTTGTATGAAAATTCAAAGAGGAGATAAAGGACCTGCTGGAGTCAGAGATCGTCATTGCTTCAGTAAATGCAGTGTAATCTCTGCTCTTTTCTGTTTCCCTTTCCGTTAATTGATAATATGGATTGGAGTGATTTCAGCTGATAAAAAAAGATGCCACAGAAGTCAAGACAGTTGTGAAGATGTTGATGGAAAAGCAGCTATTATGATAAATATGATCAAGAAATAAAGGACAAGTCAGAATCTGTGGACTGTATCAACAGCTTGAAACTATATTACACACATTTTCTTTGTAGCAACTTTATCTAATATTTTACTTGCCTTAAAAGGTATTCAAGCAACTTCTGACATCAGTTTAGGCTAATCTTTAAAGAAATTTGTTTACAGCACTTTTATCTGCTTTTTGTATTTTTTTTATTGTAAATTCTCTCATTTTATACTTCCCTTCAGCGTTGATCACCTGTAGACCTCTTGATATTTACCAAACGCTGTTGTCAATATTTTACCATGGATGACATTTTTATGTGTACACGTAGTTGTTTGATTTCAGTGCTCTGTAATACACTTGTTTTGTATTGGGAAAAAAAATGTTATTTTAAAGCATCACAGTAAAGTATCACTCATTTGACAACACAACTGTGTTTTCCTTTTTAGTTTTAACACACCGTTGTCCATAAATTCATCTTCTCTTAGAGGTTTTTATCCAGTTTTCTCTTTACCAACAGCTAAAACTGAGCTCTGTGTGATCTCAGCTGAAGGGCAGTTTTTTGGCACAAACGCAGCTGGTGACGAGAACAGACTGGGGAGATCTCCAAACACTGGCTCTGTGAAGTGTATACAAGGGAGACAATGCAAAATAAAAAACACTATAAAAGGGAACCATAATAGGCTGCGTGCTGCAGTGATCCACAGCAACAGTTAATTACAACTGTTGGACAAAGGGAGACCATTTAAACATGGTTGCTGCCTTCTGCAGGATGTGAAATGGGAAAACTATACAGTGGGAAGTATTATTAATCAACTCATAGTACAGTTAAAACACTGGATTTGCTCCAGTTATAGATTATCGTGGTGGTGCGATGCATGCTCTCATGACCAGTGATCCTGCATACTATGTTTAATGGTCTCTAAGTGAATGAATGTAGGCTCAAAGCTGAGCAACCGCAATCAGCTAATAAGGCTTAATGGTTATAGCATTCAATGAAATCAGTCAGCAAAAACAAACAAAAACAAACCACAAAGATAATTAAAAAGTATGTCTGAAAGGACAGAATCTACACAAATCTTGGACATGCAGATAAAGTACAAACTACATATGTACCATGTAAAATAATAGATGGTTTCAGTAGGGGGCTGTTGGTGTTGAGCCAAACAGTCCTGCCTTGGTGAAATATGAAGAGATAGTTATGTGAAAAGATAAATAAACCCGTGACCTATTTTCCAACAGATTCCAGATGTCAAACATTTTGTCCACCAGTGTTTAGAAGATACAGAAACAACAGTCCCACTAGCCTATTTAGAGGAGAAACCTACTGACCCACTTCCTCAGCTCTCATCTGATGCCACAGGGAAAATAAAAGATAGTTTCCTCAAAACAGTTGAAATTCAATTCCCGTGATTTGCCATATTGAAATTATTTGAAAAGGGAGGTTTAAGAGCAAGATGCCCCTCTGATAGGAAAAACCTATGCAACCGTTCTACACCCTGTACATGCACAACATTCACCTACTCAACTCCATCATGCATGAACACACACAGCAATATTAATGAATTATGCATTCAAGCATTAACCAGACACATAAGCACAGAAACATCCTTCATAATAAACAGTGAGTGCCGCAGAGACGAGGCACACCCAACATTCAGGCTGTATTCACAGTAGATCAGACAAGATACACAGGGAAGCAGGCACTGACGGGACTGTTTAAAGTTACTGGCCATATTTAACAGCCTCCTTTAAAATGTCCCGTATGCTTTATGATTTGTATAATATGATTTAAAACACAATCGTGAAAAACACATAAGTCAGCAAAAATATTTATTGTAGCCACCTGAAAAATTCAACTGACTCGATCAGAAAAATCCTGATCCCATTACAAATCAAAGTTTAAAACACTGTTTTTAAATTAAATATGAAATTACCTTTTTCCCCCCACGGCAAACAGTCACATCAATAACAATCACTGCCTTCATTTCAAATACAGTAGAAGTTACAGGATTTCTCCTATCTCAGTCACACTTCTAACACCATTCTCTAATAAAAAATAAAAATAAAAAAAATACACAAAACCATTTGAATGTTGGCACTGCTTGTCTTTTTCTGAACAACATAATTTCCCACATAGCTGACCAGTGCTGGTATTCATACTACCAAAACAAAAAAATGAAAACAACATCAAAATGAAAACTAAAATTGGTCAGAGTGAGGTCTGGCTTGTCTGAACAAAAATACTGTGTACTTTACTTTATGTTGGCATGTCCATTCCACCCACACTCTTATAATGCTGCATCCATTTCCAGCTGGAATTTGGCCAGAAGACTGAGGTGATCCGAGGGAAATATGTGATTGGGAAGGCCGTTCATTGACCATAAGACATCCTCCGATAGAAGCGAGAGACAACTCAATAGCTTCAGACCTTCACCCACACTGTCGCCATCTGCTCAGAAGGAAAAGAAAACAACAGTACAAAAGCAAATAGTTATTTACAGTACAATGTGCAACTACAGCTGCGATATATCTGAGATCTGAATCATACTATGTCCCTATACCCTTTTGGATGGAACCTGAGGTGCGTTTTGGAGAGTAGAAGATGTAGTCGACAGTAGCAGCCCCATCAGTGTGCAAAGTTGTAACTTCTGGACTGCCAGAGCCTGGAAGAATGTGCTTATAGGCCGACTCCAGGTCTAATCGGTGACTGACAGTGTGTCTAAACCTGTTACACAAAATGCAATGTCAACAACTTCTAGATAGGTTATTAAAATGGGACATGTGACATAAAACTGACCTGCTGGTAGAAGGCTGATGCTCCTTTGATGCATCTATGTACAATGAAACAAAGAAGATGTATAGACATGGAACACAATGCTATACAATAGAAAGGTAAAGAAATAGTTTTGATGTATTGTGTGGTTATACCTGGGTTGCTGTCAGTCACACCTGGGATCAACTCCAAATCCTGTGGACGTGCACATGCAGCTGGACAGAAACGTAACTGCAGAAGGAATTTGTGACTGTACCGAAGTTTCCCTGCAACATAAGACCCAATATGAAGTAGGTTAAGAGAAAAAATTAAACATATAACCAAAATGACACCTGTTACAGGTATTAAAAAAATTGGACCGAGAGCCCTGTAATCCAATGGCATACTTATAACATTAATTGGCATTCGGTTGACCTTTCAAGGTTACTCAAGGTCAAACGTTATGGCATCAAATGAAAGTCCATATGTGACTTCCTATCTATTGCCAATAATATCTTCAACTGTTTTCAAGTTAAAGCACTTTGAAATGTGTCCCATTATATACCAAAGTGGGTTTTTTGAAATTTAAAAAATTCATTTAAAAAAAAAAAAAAAAATTCCAAATTCTTTCTTCTTCCAAATTCTTTCTTGAAAAATGGCTTACAGACGGATGACAGGCAGACACCAACTGATACCAAAACATCATTGGACCCTTCAGGCCGTTGGACTAAAAACAGTGAAGGACTTTAACTGACCTGTTTCCTTCAGGTGGCTCTCAGAGTCTTGGTCGACAGAAGTGTACTGACAGCTGTCTGTGATTCCCAGAGAACTTGGCCACAGTGGAGCAAACAGTCTGTGATAATGAGTTTTATACGACAGGTCCTCTTGGCCCGATATCTGTTTGATACAATGAATATGTAAATGGTAATGGTTACATTTAATTAGTGCACACATTGCAGCACAGAACAGAACCTGAAACCACCATACATAATTATTACAGAAGTATTAATTTGGAATTGCAATTGAAGTAGCAGTTATAGCGCTTAACCACTGTGGTACTGACACAGTTGGGCTTGACTACTTGGCTTTTTTCTTATTCTCCATAAGGGAAAATTCAGACTGGGCAGTATGTTAAATACACTCACTGAATCATAACTTGCTCTACATTGGAGGTGTTCAATGACTATATGGAGAAGACCGAGTACAAATTGACACATTTTTTTAAGATGCAGCATTAGTCTTGCTGCACAAGTTTATGTAAAAGTTGAGGATTGTGATTTGCCTGATGTTTTATTTTTAGTGTCATTTCTGTTAAGGTTCTTGGTTCAAGGTTCAACTGCCACGATACCTACAGGTGATGTAAAAACAATACAGACCACTGACTCAGAGATAAATATCACCGTGCAAGATGGGGCTAAATAAATCCATTTTTACATAATAAAGCTTGTAAGCTAGTAGTTTGTATTGTTTTATTTTTGTTAAATTAATTTATATTATACTACTTTTTATGCCAGTTTGTAAAAGCACAACATAGCAAAAATGATAATGTGACAATCTCACCAAGTCAAAGTTTTGAGCCATATTGAAGAAGATGACATTAGCAGAAACATGTACCGTCACTATGACAACCAGCTACACTGATTGGCACTATACGTATGATGAAAAACTAAATATCAGGTACCAAAAACAGGCATAACAGAGTCAAACTCCGTTGAGCTGGTACCATGCAGTGGTAAAGTGCTAATTGTGTGTTGTTCTTTGTATGCGTTTCAGTCTTACCATCCATGCAGGTAGACCCTGGAAATAGAGTTCGCCTGTGGTGATCAGCTGGTACAGAGGCATGTGGGGGACCGAGTTAAAATCCCCACACAATATAATGTTACAATGTTCACCTTTGGCTTTACAGGACTTGACCACAACGTCAATTTCAGCCAGCAGTATGGCTAACTGAGCTAGCTTCACGTCACCCCTCCCGGGGTTAAAGAGCAGGTGGGTGTTAGCCACACAGAGGGGTGGTCCCTTCGCCATGACCTCAGAGTCCTGGATGACCACTGGCTGAAGCACCACAATAATAGCTACGTTGTGACGGTCCAGCAGTTCAATCTCAGGCCTGAAGTACTCCACCTTGATGACCGACACCTCAGAAAAGCAACTACTGCGGTAGCAGGTAACACAGCCGTCTGTCTTAGACCCTGTGCGCCGCTTGTACACACAGGTGTATCCTAGGGACAGTAGTAGTGACAATGATATAAATCATGTTAATGTCTTTATCTCATGCAAAGACATGGTTGCAGAAATGAGGTCTGCAGACTTACCCATGTGCGATAGGAATGGCTCCAGCTGTTCATGGTAGTAGTTTTCCTGAACCTCTTGGAGACATAGAATCTAAAAAAAGGACATACATGAGATATTACTGAAAATATTTGAAAAATCCATTTTTAATTTGAAAAAGATAAACACATAGATCCCCTGACTCACATCTGGTGCACATCTCTGAATTTCTTCAAGGAAGAGGTTGACACGGAAGCTCTGCTCTAGCACCTCAAGGGGGCAGTGAGTGTAAAGGTCCTGGTTTGCCTCCAGTAGGTCCTGAGCCAGTATGTTGTAGGACATGACAGTGAACTCCATTAAAGACTTTTTAAATGTGAAGGGAATCAGTGCAGGCTGTTCTGTAGCAGAACTCTCATCCATGTTCTCCCATACTCTCCACATTACTAGATGGAACACAAAACACAAAGGCAAAACCTGTAATATTTAACAGTTACTAAGCTATTTGTGTTAAAGTCAATTAGCCATTTTTCCTAGCGCCATCTTCTCAATTGTGAGAGTTCCCTATGTGATGTTGAACTGACAATGAATGCTTACCCTCAAAAGGTACACTTTGCTCAAGTGGAGGATAATAGCTCCCTGCTGGGAACTGCCATAGTGGACATTGTACTTCCTCTGCCAGACCTAGCCCCACAGGAAAATGATATCCAATTTGTGTGTTGTGTTGCTCACTCTGTGTTGTTAAGGAGGTTTGACTGTCACAGAGTAGAGGAGTAAAGAGGACCTCAGAACTGTTTTCCCCACTTCTATATTCAGCAGGAGCTATGTATTCATCCCAGCACTCAGTTTCTTCAGCTGCAGTTTTAGTTGTTCTAGTTCCTGCCTCTTCAACACCATGTATGTCTATTTTTTCCTGCTCTGGATGGATGGTTTCTTGACAGCTGTTGCCAGATAGCAACTCTCTCAAACTTGGTATATCTTCGTGCTTCTGCATTGGACAGGAAATTTTTTCTTCAGTGTCATCAATTTTCAGGTTCTCTAATTGCACCAAAAGGGGTTGCTCATTTATGATAACCTTAGATTTAAAAGGTGTGCTGTACATATTTTGTCCTTGATCAGGTAACTCATGGTGGCTGGTTACCACTTTATCTTGTTGATCTCCATGTTTAATTGCTGCCTCTTCTTCTGTTGGCACCGACAACACTTTCTCACTCAAATTTTCACACTGTGTTTCTTTAAGCTGGACAGTAATAAGATGTTCCTTGTCCATTCTGTGTTGTGTATCTTCCTCCTTTTCTAAGCTGTGTTCTTTCATCCTTTCTTTCGTTTCACTGTTGGATCCATTGAATGGGTTGAGCTGCCGCTCCAGTGCAGCTGTCTGAGAATGAGTAAACTCCATAGTTGTGACAGAACCACCATCCCACACTGCTGTGCCATCAATCACTGTAGGAGGAAGACTCTTCTGTGAGGTATCTGAAAAATAAGAGTGGTTTAATAATAAAAGAAAAACTTAATGCATTCCAAGAGAACATCAGACACTGGTGATTAGTTCCTGACATTAAATTTGCAGATGACACATGGCACTGATCATAACCATGTCTCTATGAATGGACTGAAAGCTACACAGCAAAACATTTCCACGTGGTGTCCTGATGACGTCATGAGAGGGCGTCCTGTGTCGAGCTAAAAAAAGACGAAAGCTAACACATGTTGCCGTGAGCTCAAATAAACTACTCACTGTGGTCTTTTCTCACTTAAGAAAAGATTTAAACTCTCACTGTATTCACACATATTACGTTCAGCACGTAATGATTAACGTTTAACGTGACATTTAAAACTAGCGAGTTACGGTGGTAAGTTAGCATCCACATTAACATTAACATTAGCAGCCGTTAGCTTCTGACGATGCAAACTGTGTCACGCATAGTTTGGATTTTACCAAACATATGCCTGCTGAACAGGCGCTTTTAAGCAAAGGCATTGTTGCAATTGTGCTGTTGGACTTACCTGGACGTCGGCTGGCCAGGTACCTTGACAAAGGGTAGAGCCCGTAGAATAGCAGGCTTCCAATCATGTTTCTGTATTAGAGTTAACGCATGCGCACACTGAAGTCACCGTGGTCAAAACAAGTCAAATGCCAAAAGTCACAGCTGTGTGTGTGTGTGTGTGTGTGTGTGTGTGTGTGTGTGTGTGTGTGTGTGTGTGTGTGTGTGTGTGTGTGT
>JAPSES010000105.1:9841774-9853487 GCA_029822895.1 Maxillicosta whitleyi | reverse complement strand
TGTGTGTGTGTGTGTGTGTGTGTGTGTGTGTGTGTGTGTGTGTGTGTGTGTGTGTGTGTGTGTGTGTGTTTACATGGCTGTAGCTCTGTTTTGGAATTATTTCCGTGTTTCTATAAAAAAGTAAACACAATGTCATGTATATTTTTTATATAGCAAAGACTGAATATGTGACATTAAGCTATGAAAATTGTACTTTACTAAATATGTCCTTTGAGTGGTTCATGTCTGTTTTGTTTGGGAATTACTATGCAAAGAATTGTAACCATACAAACTCACAAATAATTGATTGCATGGTACCTTAAGGATAGAATTACTTGCTGGATAGCACAGGCCTATTTCATTTCACGGTGCCTTCTCACACATACAGCCCCCTCTCGGAATAGAATTAACAAGGAAAAGAACTGAAGACTGCTCCCGATGAGTTAAAGTAATGGTTTCAAACAGGATATTTTAGATCTAACAGCAAATGGCAATGGCAACACTATCTGTTGAGGCTCTCTGCTTAAAAGATGAAGATTATCCAGCATCAACACAAAACTATGGCAGTGAGGATGAGCCTGACTCAGAAACGGAATCAGATGGTAAGTGCATCTGAAAATCAGCACAAATGTGCTACTTGTGATAAATTCTAAATACATAAATTAGGTAAAGGTAAGGTCATTTTAAGAAAACTTTATTATTATTATTTTTGTTTACAGTGTGTTATTTTAAAAAAAATTAATCAGGAATAGGCAAGGATCCATGATATTTATAAAATTACTCATTTACAGAAAAGCAGGAAGGCAAGAAAGAGATGTCTATAGCAGACGTGTACCTGCAGGCCTGCAAGCTGGTGGGTGTGGTGCCAGTCTCTTATTTTTTACGAAACCATGAATCTACAATCATGAACCTGAACCACCATGGCCTTGGACCTCTGGGCTGCAAGGCACTCGCTATAGCTTTGGTGGTGAGTTTAAAATAGCATCATATGCTTAACTGGTTAACTGGTGAACATTCCTGATAATGTGTATGTATTTAGGCAGACATGCAGATCAACACCCTGCAACTGAGTGATAATCACATTTTAGCTGAAGGAGCCCAATACCTGGTGGAGATGTTGAAGGCCAATTTCACTGTCCAACACTTGGTGTGTAGGACTGTAAAACTGCCACTAGAGGGCACAAGGGCTTTTAAAGTCATATTAAAGTAGATTTTCACTTTCTGCTGTACTGTTTACTAGCACTTTTTCTTTTCCCTCTTTCAGGATTTGTCCAACAATCATCTACTGTCTGGAGGAGCACAGTATGTCGCCAGATTGTTGCTGGACAACATTTCCTTAAAATCTGTTAAATTGTCAGGTAGTATGCACATTATGTATTTAATATGGAGTAGCAATCCTGTAACTACGAACACAGTCTACAATAATACAAGTATGTTTATACTGTATATTGACCAGATAATGTTTGATTCACAACAGGAAATGGGTTTACTGATGATGATGGTAAATACTTTGCGGATGCTTTGTCAGTAAGTTATAAACAATTAGTCACCAGTGCTCATTATAACCTCTTTGGTTGTTTTATGTTATTTAGCTTTTTTTTTTTTTTTTTAATTTGTTACATGTTTTGTATTTAGACAAATTCCAGAATAAAGGAACTAGACCTAAGCCATAATGATTTCTGTGGAAAAGGAGGGGAACATTTAGGACACCTGCTGGGTAATGTAAATTCTGTTATTGCTCCATTTTTATAGATGTGATCAGGTGTGTTGTTTTGTATCTAGCTCATTACATTAATTTGGGATTTCTCCCCTACCTTGTTTAGCAAACAATGAAGGCCTGGAGGTGATGAACCTCAGCTGGAATCATCTTAGAATGAAAGGAGCTGTTGCTTTTTGTGCTGGACTGAAGGTATTGCAGCAAATCATTTCATCCCTAATTCAGTGTAGTGTTTTTGATATCATGTACATTCTATGTATTTAGGTGAATATGATGTTGAAACATCTTGACCTGTCATGGAATGGGTTTGGAAATGAGGGGGCCCTGGCCATGGGAGAGGCACTTAAGTTCAACAACACTCTAGTGCACCTCAACCTTAACAACAACCGCCTCACTAATGAGGGTGTTGGCATGCTCTGCAGGGGTCTGGAGTTCAATGACACTCTCCGAGTTCTACTGGTGGGTGGAGAGTATTAGGTATAGCTGACATGCATCATCATTATGGCTGCTGATATACATCATGAGGTGATGTATGAGATGATGTTGCATTGTTATATTCCTGTAGCTGGCTTACAACTCTCTAACAGTAGAGGGAGCCCTGGCCCTGGTTAATGTGGTCAAGAACACGCCTAAAACTGCCCTGGAGGAGATCAACATATGTGTGAGTCACTGTGATTGTCATGCTGTTGTTCACACATTCATATTATATACACATAAATCCTAATTTATAAAGTATTGTTTAATCTAATGTGCATATTTTCAGTAATAATTAAAAGTACTAAACAAAATACCCATATCAGACAGAATAGATACCTGTTCATTTGCTTTATTTTGTACCTTTTGTCTGAGCAGAATGTTCTGGTAAATGAGAACTTTGTGCATCTCTTGGAGGTGACATGTCAGGAACATCCTGGTCTGGATGTACAGTACGGAGGGGTAGGAGGTTTCATAGCCAAGAAGCCACCAAAACGTGTTGATCCAATGAAAGTCATCCAGGTCTGTGTGATCACCCAAGGAAAATGAGTGACTGTAGATCACAAATGAAATATTTTCATTATAAAAATGTTATCTCATTTCTCTCAAAGTTTTCTCTTTGAATATTTTTGAAGGATTATCTGGATGAGAGGAAGCTACGCCTGTGGGATTTCTTTCGAAACATTGACAAAGATGGCACCATGCAAGTCCCTGTTGCTGATTTCAGGAAGGCAGTGCAGGTTTGTAAATAAGCACTTAACTTCACTTTAATTTCAGGGACAGAATCTAGTGGAATTTTATAGAATAAGGTTTTCTGCCCATCTTCCAGCAGTCTGCTTCTCAGCAATGACTGGAAGGAAAAGCTGGAGCACACTGACATTTTCAGTGCAACTTAAGTGGTGTAACCTTTGCACTATTAAATACATTAAAACAACCACAGCTCTTTTACTCTTTGCTTCAAGACTGTCAAACTACTCCATGAGATGTTTGATGATACACTTTCTTCTTTTCCAAATGTTTCTAATGCTGAACACTGACCAACTTCCAGCACATACTGAATCCACAAATCTACAGGACCAGTGAGTCTTACATTAATGATGTGCAAAAGTAGAAACATGAGTCATCCACAACTCTGTCTTTTCTGTAAAATTGTTGTAGCAATCAAGTATTCCTTTGGATCGATACCAGATAGAGGAGCTCATTCAAAGACTTGATCGTGACAGGACAGGGATGGTAGACTACAGGTGAGCCTTTTATTATATTACAGATGTAGCCTTTGTATCACTTCACTGACATATTCTGTGATGTGTTAAGGTTTATTTTTGGAGTAAAGACATTCCTATACATTTTTACAATTTGCACTTCAGCCTTGGAAAATATTGACTAATAAATGACTGTATGTAAGAGTGATATTGACTCAAAGTGGTTCATATAGTGCTTAAAGATTGGAGTAAATGTATGGGGTAATTTAATGTTTCTGTGCAGGGGACTGGCAGATACAAGAAAGCAGATGATGAGGGATCACCGCCGCCACCTTCGAAAGGTTGAGTCCCGGCAGAAGAAAGAAAAGCAGAAGAGTGACCGTATCCTCAAGACCTTTAAAAACGCCGTGGAGGCAGTTACACCTCGCAGCTCCATGGTCATGTCTCCAGGAGTTGCCAAAGATGATTCAAGTGGCCCACAACACTTCTCTGCCACCCCTCTGAGTTCATGGCACCACATAGTCATGTCTAACAGCAGTCGCTACTCTGTCACTCATCTGAGTAATGAGCACGTTCATCTACCCATGTTAGGTGGCACCACACCATATCGCCCCACCAGCTCCCCAGCAATGCGCTCCTATTCCCAACCCAACCTTCTGGGTGAATCACCTCATGCTGGTCTAAGCAAGTCCATCTCTGCCCAAGGTGTACGCTCTGACCCAGAGATGAGCCACAACAAGCTCAGTCCTACCGCTAACTTCCTGACTAGGTCCAGACCAGCTCTTGATCCAAAGAAGTCAGATGGGAAAACTAAAACCAAGAAAGGGAAGAAAAAGAAAACTAAGAAACGTGTGGCAAAAGATTCAAAAAATCCTACATAACCTGTTAAATTATATGAATGTGTAGAAGAGTGTAATGTAATTATTGTTGCCTGACAATATTTGGTATAATTTTAGACAGAACTATTAAAGTCAAAGAGAAAAGTCTTTTGTTGTGTTATAGTTTGTATATCCTATTTATAATAACCAACAATGGCTTAAAATATGTATTATATGTTCAGAAATTCATCCATTTAAGCGTTAACCTCTGTCTGTGTTATTAAGTTTTTTACTACTGATTAACATGGCCCTTCTATAGAAAGAATATGTTACCCAATACTTGAGAATTCAGTCAGATGTTAGACCAACCATTTGTCATTATTCACATTTGGATGCACATCCGAAGATAAATGAACCATTTTCAGGCTAACACCCATCTTTAATAACTGTTTGCTCAAGGTACTATCAAGTTTTCCCGACATATGCCTTGAAAAACAATTCTGTGAAGATGAACAGGTGCTGCATCCTTGACAGAAGCTATAAAACCTTGAAAATCATCCGAGTATCTCAGTCATAATCACACTAGCAGCAGAATGATCAGCACTCTGTACTTCTTAGCACTGCTGAGCTCCGCAGTGGCCTGGGGGGTGAGTATGGGATGACTTATATTCACTCATTCATCTTTATTCTTTGAAGCTCTCTTCACATTTGATGTAAACTGATCCCTTCTCATGTGATCACCTCTCAGGGTGTAGGCCTGTGGAGTGATGAGGCTGTGAGGAATGAGACCGGAGGTGGAAGCAGGGACAGTTGTACCTGCAATGCTTTCCTGCCCAGTTCTACTTTTCCCATAAAAGACCTGGTGGAGGTGGAAGAGATGGCAGTGGACATTTCCCACAGATTGGAACTGGAGATGGGAAAGGTAGGCAAATACACTGCAATCAAATGTTATAGAATCTGACCAATTTAAGGTAAAATAAAGACCAATTTGTTTATTTCAGGTGGAGGAATATGAGATCAAGCTGACATCATATGCAGAGAAGATTGTAAAGTTGACAGTGGAAATTGAAAAAATGGAGAAGAACCCTGATGCGTACAGTGATGCAGACATAGATGATGTTAAGGTAGAGATTAAACAAGTGGAGGCATTGATTAAAGAGCTGCAGATTTCCATCCAAGGCTCCACCACTGTCTTTGAGTCTCTACGTGTGCAGGTCAGTCTGCAGACACTATGTCAGCCACAACATTAAAATATGATGCTGATCCTCTGATAACCAATGTATTCATTCTCAGATCACAGTCATGGTGGGCACCCTGGACAAACTGGAGAAGACCTATGACAAGAACCTGGTATTGGTGACACGCCGGGAATACATGAAGGTGCAGCTGCAGCTTGAGGAGTGTGAGAAACGCCACCAGGAGCTCTTCAACCCCAACATTGGTAGGTTTATTCATATACTACTGTATATGTTAGTTGCATGCCATCTTTGGATTTGACTAATTGTATCAATTTCACAGGTTCATGTGCACATACTGGCATCATAAAGGTCAGCAAGCCCATCGTGAGCCAGCTGAATGCTCATCTGAATGCTGGCTACAAATACGGAGGCTGGGGGAAAGACTCAAAGCCTCTTCCAGACAGAGAGTCTATGTACTGGTACTCTGGATACAGCACTGCCTCCATTGTTGACATTAGGTTCTACACTAACTATAAGAACCTCATTTTAAGAAACCCATTTCAGCATCAGAGCTTACATAGCAGCTGGTATGGTACAGGAAATAATTTCATCATTCGTGAAAATTGCCTATATTATCAGATCAATAGTCCATTCGGTTTAGCCAAACTGAATTTCACCTCAATGAAGTATGAGTCCAGGGTGATTGCCAAGGCTAGCAGTGGCTTCTCCTACAGTACTTCTGCATACCAGAACTTTGACTTCGCTGCTGATGAAACAGGCCTGTGGGTGACATATGCGACAGCAGAGTCCAGTGGCCGTATGGTCATTGCAAAAATAAATGAGGCTTCTTTTGGGGTGGAGGAAGAATGGCAGACGAGCATTTATAAACCAGGTGTGAGCAATGCCTTCATGGTGTGTGGTGTCCTCTATGCAGTTAGAACTGTTGATATCCAAAATGAAGAAATATTTTACAAGTATGACACCGCGACCAAACAAGAGAGCTACATCAGTGTCCTCTTTGAAAGGTTTCAGGATAAGTATTCCAACCTCGACTACAACCCCACTGATCAGAAGCTCTACATGTACAATGATGGCTACTATGTTAACTACCATCTGTGGTTTAACCACACAGTTAAAGCCACTAATGAGCCAACAGTCCTCCTGACCTAGATCAGTAACAGTGATCCACTGAATAATATGCATATATGGTGAATAAAACCATCAGTTTTGCTTGTAGTTCATGTAGTGCATCCTTCTGCTTTATTTGCCAATAAATGATCATAAGCATTACAAATGTGTCTGTTGTATTTTTATGCTTATGTTTAATTATTTGCTTCAATTTTTTTTTTTTTTTACAAATCAGAATATAACAAATATATTTATTGAATTCTCAACACACATTCTCCACTGATTCCAGTATTTTACCACATCTGTTGTCCCTTTGACCCCCATATACCAGTGATGTCAGTTTCATAGCACTATTGTACTGCATTACAACAAGGAAGTAGACGTTGACCTCACTTGAGTTAAGGTCAACATAAACTACATTTCCAGAGGGAGCTGTTTTAAAATCCATAATGGTGTGAAACAAAAGCAGTGCCTATTTTTCTGATAAGGCTAACTGCAGATTAATTTTCAGTCTGCAGACATAGTGCTGACTTCAAATGTGATGCATTGCAACACCATATGTGGCAATTCTTGTGTTTCCCTTATGCTTTTTAACCCACCCATTTGAAAAAAAAAAAAATCACATATACAGTGGAAATCCACAGTACTGTTATAGTCATCTTTTGCAACCCACATTTAGTCAAGACATGTATTCATTTATTTATTATCCAAGGCTTGCAAGTGGACAAATTAAAGGGGTGGTGTCATGGTTAGGGACATAAAAGTTAATATAATATATAAAATATAATATTTGCATTGTGTGGGATGTAACATGACTTTTCTCTGCATTCTTAAAACTCCTTAAACAAACGGTATCCAGTAGAAGTGGGCATTGGCTTTTGTGAATCATTCAT
Organism: Maxillicosta whitleyi; assembly: GCA_029822895.1. Classification (NCBI taxonomy): domain Eukaryota; kingdom Metazoa; phylum Chordata; class Actinopteri; order Perciformes; family Neosebastidae; genus Maxillicosta; species Maxillicosta whitleyi. Next base: position 9,846,098 of record JAPSES010000105.1, on the reverse strand, counting down.
CAAATCAGCCACTAATCTGTGATGAAGTACCACGGTTGCTCTTTCATTCATCATTGTTATATTTGCAGTTGGATTCATATCCACACCAAATGTGTTCTTCTTATAGTATCAGCAGACAGATTTCTCTCACTAATCTCTGTCTAGCGATATAACTCATGTGCCATTTATATGAAAATGAAACCTTTCATACTTACTTTTTATATAAGAGATTCCACTTCTTTTATTTGCTGTTTATCACTGTTGAAATTGCCAAAGTTCATTTGTTGTACAATTGCAGAACTTTTTTCAGGGTTATTACGAAAATTGAGGAAATTTTTTCTGGTGTTTGAGTCAGCATTTTAGTACAAAGTTTTATGGTTTTGACAGATAATACTTCTGCTTTATGGAATACTTTATGCACACAAGATAATGGAATTGACAATATTAATTATGAAACAATAAGAAATTAATTATTTTAGTCAAAAATCCATAGTGATGGGCGGATGCCTGTATACTACAATGTATCTCATAGTTTAAGTTAAATTCACTTGGCCTTAAATGTTATGTTCCAGTGTTCTGTTTTATTTTATTTTGTTTATTTATTGGTTAATAATTTCTTCAGCAGGGACACTACATTCCACTCATATTGCTTTATATGCACCAGAGTTAATCTAATGACCGTTTTCATCTGCAGCCTCTGGACAGATGTTGAATTGTCACCCTAAAAGGTGGGACAAAGTTAGAAACATGCATGTTTAGTGTTGTATCTGAACTTTATTCTGAATTATATCCTGTGTATGTCTTACTGTTTGACTTACCAAACAGACTTGCATATTGCCATGAAAAGGAAAGAGGTGCTCAAGTACTCAGGGGTGTCTTTCTGAAGGAAAGGGGTAAATGTGGCTGAAGTGGAGATCATAGTATAGGGTAAATATCTTCATTGAGAAAGTTCAAGAAACAAGTTGTGTAAAATATTTGTTGTCCCAGATCTGAGTTCCAAATGGTCATTTTGTCATTCACGCCCTATGATAAGATCAAACCTGGCAGGATAGGATTTTATTAGAGTTTACTATGAGTAAACATGAATGTGAAGTCATAAATCTGGTGAAGGAGCATGTGAAAGGTTAACAAATCGAGAAGAATGAACTCATAAATATGGGAAGACAGCAGATGATGTGATGGTTGTTGTCTTTAAAAACCCACAGACCAGACAGTAAAGCAGACACTTGAGAGTTAAACTGAGACACGATGCTGTCAGTTGTGCTGCTTCTCCTCATCATCAGTCCTGCTTTGGCATGGATTGTAAGTAGCTCTTACTAAAACATCAACAGGGACATTTTTTATAGTCACAGTATTGTTGATTTGTTTAAAATGTATTATGTTTTTTCAGCCATTGGAGGACTGGGACTCTGGTAATGTGACCGCATCAGTAGGTGACTCCGGTCAGTGTCTTTGTCATGTGTTTCTGCCTGACACCTCCTTCCCGGCCGACCGAGTTGAGCACATGCAACAAGTCAGCAAGGATATGATCTTAGAAGTGGAAATCCAAATGAACAAGGTGCGAGACAAAACAGTAACAGTAAATCTGACCAAAACAATTTACAAACATTCATACTCATGCTGATTCGTGCTTTCATTTAGATGGTGAGCTATGAGGGTAAGCTGAACGTGTATTTGAAAGAACTGTTAGATCTGAATGTGAGAGTGGCCATGCTGGAAACCAGTCCTGACAAATATATCAAACTGGACTTTGAGCTGCTTAGGATCGAACTCAGAGAGTTTGAGGCTCTGGTAACTCAGCTCAGAGAGTCTCTCAACTCCTCATCACCCATATTCGACAGCCTATATACTGAGGTGAGAGGACCACCTTTAAAGCTATGTTTCCCAGTAGCAAACAACCTCCCTTTAACTCATTATTTATGATACATTTTTACTCCTAGATCCGTAACATGACGCTCATTGTGAATCAACTGGAGACTTATGACAAGAGCAACCTGGATGTGATTCGCATTGAATTTGCTAAGCTGCAGAAGAAGCTGAAGGACTGCCAGGAGGATCAAGAGTTCATTCAACCAGATATTGGTAAGGAAACTAATTTGAGGCTAATACATGTAATGTTAAAAAATAGGAAACTGACAAGAATTATTGTTATTTTTCCAGGCAATTGCAATCACACAGGAATCCTGAAAATCAGCAAGCCCATGGTCGTCCAGTTGAACGCACATTTGAATTCAGGTTACCAGTACGGGGGCTGGGGCAAAGACTCCAAACCTCTTCGAGGCTATGAATCAATGTATTACTATGGTGGATACACTGGTGCCTACGTTTATGACTTCTACTTGTATTCTAACTATGATAAACTGATTCTTAGGTCTGCATTCAAACACCATGACATACCAAATGCATATGTAGGTACTGGTAACAATTACATTGTTCATGGTAACAGCATTTACTACCAGCACGGTGTGGGTATGTGCAAACTGAACCTGACCAGTTCCAGATATGACTATAGAGCAATATCAGATGCTAGTGGAAGCTTCTCATACAGTTATTCAGGCAATCAAAACATTGATTTTGCAGCTGATGAGAATGGGTTGTGGGTGTTGTATGCCTCAGATGAGAGCAGGGGTAAAATGATCATCGCTAAATTAGATGAGAAATCTTTTGGCATTGAGGATAAGTGGAACACAGGTGTGTACAAGCAGCTGGCTGGAAATGCTTTCATGGCCTGTGGGATCATGTATGCCACCAGGCCAGTGGATGTGAACACAGAAGAGATCTTCTATGCTTTTGACACCAAAACTGGGGAGGAGAAACAGCTCAGCATCCCTTTCCCAAAGTTCCAGGAGAGATACAGCAATCTGGACTACAACCCCATGGATCAGAAGCTTTACATGTACAACAATGGCTACTATGTGTCCTACAATGTGAAGTTTAACAGGGGATGATTCCTGCCCTTGAAGTCTGATCTAATGTATTGTAATTGATACAAGTGGTCTGTATTTACTCCTCTGTCTCTGATATGTGCTGTATAGCAAAAACATTTTACTGTCTTTTCCTGAATAAAATCAAACTGAAGCATCTGTATGATTTATTTATTTATTTACATGCATACTGTACATATAAATAATGTAAATATACTGATAAAATAACAGCAAAGAAATAACAGACAATATAATAACAAGACAAAAAAAATAGGTATGTTTTCCATTGTAGCATCAATAAACTGCAAAAGAAAAACTATAATTACCAATTGTATATGAATAAATAAATGTAGAAACTCAAATGATGTCATAAGATAGAGTTAACAGGATTATAAATCTATTTAAATAATGGATCCACAGAGTTCCCTGAACCAGGTTTTTGCCCAGGTTTTTACACAAGAGATTATCATATGGGACCAATTAGCAATACAGTTCATGCTAATTAAAATAAAACCTGACTGGAAGATTAATTTAAATCATGATTCTAGTACAGGTGGTGGAAAGTTTTGGCTTTTACCCTGGAGTTGAACTGTGTGTAGTATATTTAGAAATATATAAATACCTGACAAAAAACCTCTGCTGTTTGTACTCAAACTGTCCAGATTTTGTTTATCTAAAATATCCACATTCTACCATTAAGCATCATAAAATGAAAGGCAATGACCGAACCCTCTGAAGGACTGCTTTCCTGCATGACAACATTATTGCATATATTATTGTGTTAAAAAAATGTATTGCTTAATTCGGTCAAAAAAGTGTTATTGCTTGTTTCATGCAAGTTGCTTAAAACTGCACCAATATGTGGCTGGGTATTCTCACTACTTCTTGAATTGTGTAAAATGAAATAACACTTTTATTTTCTATCTTTGGTGCCACTGATCCACAAGTAAAATGCCTACAGAATTAAAGAGAAACTTTACCAAGTTTAAATCACTAATAAAAAAAAAAAAGGAGAAAATGTGTCCTTTACTTTCTAAGATACAGTATTGGGTCAAAATGTGGAAGAATATTTGTCTCAGAGGTACCAGATCTACTTCAAAACTGTCTGCACATTATAAAACATTCATTTTATGGGTTCAGTCTAGGGAAAGCTTTATAATTCATGTGCACAAAGCAATATATGTGTGTTTTAACACTTTATTATATTCATTTACAACATAATCTAATCAGTATTTTTGTCATTTATTTCCCAATTAATCTTATTAACTTAAGTTTGTAAGATTTAACATTTTTCCTCTCTGATGCAGATAATTTCTAAAAATAAAAATCAGCTGTAGACAATTCAATTCAATTTTATTTATATAGCCCAATATTACAATGACAATTGCCTCAAAGGGCTTTCCAGGAATGTAATAAGGTCA
>JAPSES010000105.1:9823805-9841674 GCA_029822895.1 Maxillicosta whitleyi | reverse complement strand
TGTCCTAACACCTCCCTTCACGGTGCGGAAAAACGCCCCCCCCCCCCCCAAAAAAAAAAACCTGTCTGTGGGAAAACGGAAGAAACCTCAGGGAGAACCACATGAAGGAGAGATCCTCTGCAGGACGGACAGTGATAATTTATCATGATGATGATCACACAGCAGTTTTGACAAACTTCATCTGCATTTATCTCAGGGATGTACATACAACTTTAATGACTGTTAAGTTATGGCTTGTATCTTACATAAGCTGATAAACACCAGAAACCCAGCAATACAGGACTCACACTACTGGCAAAGTCACAATGCGTTTGACTGTCCTGCTCCTCCTTCCCATTTTCAGTCCTCTGCTGGCTTAAGATGCAAGGTTTCTTGATTTCACTCATTAAACTATGTTCTGTTTAGTCTGAATAAAACAAATGACTTTTCTTTCAGCCAGTGGAGGACTGGGATTCAGGTGATGTGACTACATCTGGTGGAGGTCTGGAGTTAATTGTAGCACGTTCTCACCCGACAGCAGCTTCCCTGTTAACCAAGTGTAAAATATGCAGAAAGTAAGCACAGATATGAGGTTGAAAGTCAAGGTTCAGATAAATGAAGTAACCGCAAAAAAGACAATGTCTTCTTTTCACACATTTAGTTTTTATTTTTCAGTTTAGGTGTGAAGCCACTTTACAGCGCCCATTTGTAGCAATCAAAAAATAGTCCCAACAGGAATAATAATACTCATAGGAAAAATATGTGTCCAGAAGCCAGTGAGTATGAATGGTTTACTGATTTTTATAAATCAAAACTATTACAGTATACAATAACTAATACCTTTTGAGACCAAAATGTACCTTTTATGTAAATTTCTAATAATGACTATGTATTTTTCAAGGTTACTGCTGATTATAAATAACAATGGTGACGTAATTTAGTGAAATTTGTAATTTAAAATGGTATTATTTGCATTGATACTCGGAAGGGAAATGATATACAAAGCTGCTTATCCGTCTTGTTTGTGGTTATATGCTGAATGATTAGACAGTCACAAAAAATTATTAGACCGTCAAATGTCATCAAAAACAATGTTTATGCAATCAAGATTTTACTCCTGTTTGGATCATGTGACTAAAAAAGACCAAAAAAGAAAACATGGAATGTCTAAAAGCATTGTTTTTGTCACTACAATTTCATAGATATTGCTGTAAGAACTGAAGTGACTTTGGTTTTTATCAAGAAAACATGGAAAATGGATAGAAATCAGCTCTGAAATTAAACTTTCATGTGCTATTTTTGTTGTTATTATTATATTTGTCCAAACAAATGTACCTTTAGTTGTACCGGGCTTTAAAATGAACAAGACATTGAAGAAAACAACACTGGTCTAATATTTTTTTCTGCGACTGTAAGTAGTTACAGTAGCATTAATTGGTAAATATGTGTCATTTAAACTGTCAGTATGTTTTCTTTGGCGAGCTGAAGGATCTGACTGTGGAAGCAGTTCAGAGCAGTTCTGATCAATACATGAAAGCTGTTCAGGACTGAACTCAGAGAGTTTGAGGCTGTGGTGTCTGAACTCAGAGAGTCTGTCAGCACCTCCTGGTCTATGCTTTATAGTCTGCATATTGAGGTAAAAATAGCATACAGGGTTTTTTTTTATTTATTTTTTTATGGCACACAGCTTTGATATATTTATAATATTGTTGGTGGTGATAACGTCTATTTGTGTGTGATTCACAAAATAATACTCATTATGTTGAACTGGAGGAGCCTGAATATGATCCACACTGAATTTGAAGAATGTCAGAAGGATTTAGAATTCATCCAAAAAAGATATTAGTAAAGATTTCAGCTAGAAATCACATCATTACCCAGCAGGGTGCATTTGACAGTGATAGAATTCATACCTCTTTTAATTATTCCCTTCACATAGGATTCATGAACATCAGTGAGCCCATGGTTTTCCAGTTAAATGTTCATCAGAATCCATGTAAGCTCCGCACAGAAGTAGAAAATTCATCCTGTTTTATAGTTCTTATAAATCTATTCAGGGTTCCTCCTTCTGCTACTCATCACAGTCTACCATATGGGTATGAAGATAGTGGTAATAATCACATTGTTCACTGTAACACTGTATATTACCAAACACGTAACCCATTCAGAATGCCAGTTAAATCTGAGTTTTTTTGCATATACAAAAAAAAAAAAAAAAAAAAAAAATTATTTATTAATTAAATTAATCTCCATATAGTCACCAAAACAATACTCTAGACATTTCAGCTGACAAGAAGGAATCATGTGTAATTATGCTCAGAGTGAATGAATAACAAATGCATACAAACCGCCACCAGGAAATCCTTTCTACCTTGGCCTGTCGATACAAAAATAGAGTGGATCTACGTCTCATATGACACCAAAACTGGCGATATTATTAGAGTAGTAGCTCCTTCAGTATAACCCTACTGAAAAGAAGCTCGGCAAACACAACAATGGCTATTATTTGTCTAACAATGCAAGGTTGAACAAAGAATGATTTGTAGTGTTGTTGATCTGCAGTATTGTGATTGTTACAAATTATCTTTTACTTTTTACATGTTTGAAAACTACTCCTCTCTTTTTGCTTTTATGGACTAAATCAGAATTGATCATCCAAGAGTGTCTGCGTTCATGACCCTGTTATATACATTAGACCCATCCCATTCTGTTTTAATGGATCAGGTTACAGTTTCTGGTACATCTTAGCCCCCACCAACCCTTTCCTCCCCTCCTCTCCCCCGGCCATGCTGTAGCACGCACCCCCCTTTGAAAGCTGGTCCTCCCCTGGGGGGGTGGAAACTCTCCTTTGTGCTGTGGAAGGAGCCTGGTTCCATCTGGTACTGAGCTATAACACCCTGCAGCTGATAGATTCTGTGCAGGTCATAGTGCAGAGCAAACATCATATAAATGTATATAATTAAAAATTATGATGTAAAGTGACTAATTTTCATAAAGGGTTTATTAAATGTCAAGACTCAGAGCTGAACAGTCCATTCTATAAGTAAAAGTCAGGGTTTGAGAACGGCCTTCTGCCTCTGCACAAAAACAGCACTGTCTCTTTAAATCCTTCAGCATCTGTCAGGATGAGAGGGGGGGAAGTGACTGCCTTAGTGAAATGGTACCCTTAAGTGACATCACGCTCAGCCAATCAGCAGTCTGGCTTCAGCTCTCGCCTCCTCTCGTGCTCCTGGGATGAGTGTTCTGCTGAAGACACAGTGGCTGCTGCTGATGCTGCTGCTGGGGTGGAGGGTCCAGGACATGCTCGCCTTACACCAGGTACAGTGTGTGTATCTGCCTCTGTTTGCATGTTTTTATGTGCTATTTGTGGCCGTTTTCTCTATCGTCAGTTGATCATTAGCTGGCATTTGAAACGCACACTCAGCAGATGATGGGTAAGGAAATAGCTGTGTGTGTTTCATAACATCCTCTGAGGATGTCGCCTCCATGACTGTAAAAGCAGGTTGGGGGTGTGTATGTGTGTGTGGTTTTTGTATTTCAATGTAAAAAAAAAAAAAAAAAAAAAAAGAGAAAAAAGAATCGCTATATTTTACTGGAGTCTGCATTAGCCTTCTTTGTTTGACCACAGCATGATGTGTCAGTGGTATACTGGCAATTGCTTATGATTTTAAGATTCTGGTTCCTCCAAAGCATTCATTTGCACCCTGGAAATAATCCATCTCATGTGGTCTGCGTGTGTAAGTGGGTAGGTATCTAAAACTAAAGTGATTTGTGTGAGGTGTCCATAGCACATGGTATTAGATGCATACATTTTGAGGTAGCTCATTAATATGTCAGTATTAACAGCCTTTGCATTAGATCTTTAGTTTTTTTTTAATATATGTTATTCCTGTAAATAAGAGTGATGACATTGTGATTCATTGTTTTGAGTCATTGCTCCGTCATCTTGGACGTTTGCAGTTCTGCCTTTTCCCCCATTGATCTAAAATAGTAGGCACAAGCTTGTACTGACTTCCTGTTCTGGCTTGAATATTAACTCTTTGTTTCTGTGTGTTTCAGATGATCATGCTTTGCTACAAGGACCTGAGCTTTGAAGCCTTGTGCCGAGACATAACAAGCCTGGAAACAGATAGAAATGAATCCTGGTTCTGATAAGACCAGGATACAAAGGTGAGCCCCAAGCTTAATAGGAAACTAGCTGCAGTATTAACTATGACTTGTAAAACCAGTTAGAATATGAACTTGTTTGACTGGGAAGAGTTTAAGATTCAGTTTCTGTTTCTAATCAAATGAAACAGCTCGCTTATAGCACTGTTTAGTTCAGCTAAATGAACAATTTCTATGTTTCTATGATGTGTTCAGGCCCATCAGGACCTTGACGGGTCCAAAACAAGATAACGATGGCAAAGAGGGATTACCTGGTGGAGGCGGCCAAGCAGATCCGCATGGCACTGGACAGCGAAGTCAACGAAGACTATGAAGCAGCTTTCAGTTACTATAAGAATGGGGTGGATTTACTGCTGAATGGGGTTCAGTGTAAGTGGACACATTTGGCTTTTTCATGTTACTGCAGTAGATCGTACTGTCACACAGAGGAACTAGAAGTGGTGTGGTTGCAGTACACTAAATGACACGTGTGGTAGGAACAGAATACAAACAGGAAGTCACAAACCAAAGGTTAAATGCACATGATGATGATGTTTATTCCATCTACAGAGCCACAGAAGGAGCTGTTACTGTCTTTTCGTGTTGAACTGTTTTACAGTGGACCCAAACAAGGATCGTAGGGAAGCTGTGAAAAGAAAGACAACACAGTACCTGAAGAGAGCAGAGGAAATCTTTATAACACACCTGCAGGACAACCTTGGGAAGGGAAGCGCTCATTTAGGGGTAAGAAAACTTCCTTTTCTATCATGTTATATTTTCATCTTAAGTCCCACATTCTTTCTACATGTTGAAAAGGTACATGTTCCATAATTCTTTTTCTTTCTATTAGGGGTTTATCGGTTGAATTTTGTCTCAAAGTGTAAAATAAATAATTTGCACTCTATTGTAGTTAATGTCCTCTGTGGCTTTTGTAACCAGGGTTACAGCAGTCTGAGATTCCGTCCAATCAGACACCTGAGCTCGCCTGTAGAGGATCTGGAGATGTGCAAGGTGGTGGGAGTTACTGATAAGGTATGACAGATCCTTTTTTATTTGAGAATCTTCACATTAATGTTGAATCTGCATGCGTCTTCTTATTGCGACACAATGAAAATGTCAATCAGTTGCATAGTTTATGATGTTACGCATTAACTCATTTGCTTTATATTTTCATTCCAAAGGTCCTGGTTGTCCAAAGTATGGTCAATAAGGAGACATTTGTTGTAAAGGTAAGTATTCAGAACACTTCCACAGCAGCACAGTTCAGAGCACCGTTCTGTAACAGATAAGAATTAAACACAGTGCAAATGGCTGACACATAGCCACTGAGAGCGGAGATGTTTTGGGGATGTTCATGTGGCAGTGAGCCAGTCTTTCTCTTCTATGACAGGCCAGTCGATGGGAGCTCCTTCCCTTCTGTCTCCCTGAGTATCACTTGGCATTGATCCGCCTGAAAGCTCTGACCCTCTTAAACAGTGCAAGTGCACCTCAAATTTCAATGAGCAAAGACACATAGTAACAGTCTGCCCGTCGAAGTACTTAATTACTAGTTCTTTTAGTAATTTCTTTAGCTGTATAATGTCAAAACTGTGAAGGACTCATCTATCTATCTATCTATCTATCTATCTATCTATCTATCTATCTATATCTATATCTCTCTGTCTGTCTGTATGTATGTCTAGTGTGATTTGTCATAGACAGGTTCAGACCATCAGAAACCTCATTACTATTAATGTGTGCATGTTTTTAGAGTTTAGTCAAGTCCAGCTGGGAGAGCAGAGAGCAGCCAACTATCATTCCCCAGGGGGTGCCGTACATGGTGAAGTTGCTGAGGTACTACGTCAGTGAAGATGCGGTGTACCTGCATCTTGATCATGTCAAAGGTGAGCCACTAACAGCTGTTGTATTCTTATTATTACTGGATGGAGGTGCTAAGATACTGGTAAAACCACTTCATTCCACTGTATTTTACATTCACACCCTCAAACAAAATGTTGAGATCTGGATTAAAATTATTGTGAGATAATAATAGTGTGGGTATGGGTAAATGTTTATAGTTTAATGTCTATCAATATCTAATTGTAAATATATGTTTTTGTAAAATTACTTCATAAAGAAAATGACTTTTATTAAGCATAGCACAATATGAAAGTATGGGATTATTCATGTAAATATACTCTTAATATGTATTCATACATATATTGGTACTCTTAATGTAATTACTAATTACTCAAAGGAGCCCCCGATAAAGATAGATAAATAAATGTGTGTACAATCAGGCTTGGCCTCAAATATTTAACATCTCAGTATGAATATAGAGTCTTAGCTCTCATACATGATCTAGTTGTTCCCCTCTTCTCCTAGGTGGGAGGCTTTTTTCCAAGCTGCACAAGTTGAGAAACGAGAAGTCCAAGGAACACCCTGAATGCTTCTCTTCTGGCCAGCACATCAAGCTAAAGACCAGCCATACCTCACCCACAATCAGCACAGACTACCAGCACATCAACAGTAAAAGCAAGAGAACAACACAAGAGAAATTAAATGATGAAAGCCCAGATGCAGAATTCCAAACCTCATGGCATGAAACTCAGCAGAGAGTGGATAGCTGTGGGACTCATTCCTACATAGAGGAGACAGGGTGTCTGCAGAACACACGCTCATCATTTTATACAAAGCTTGATCGGCTTAGTCTGCATTCTGGCCCCACGAGGACCCAGGTCAGCACCCGTATCCATCCACCAGCTCCAAGTCTGTGTTTGCACTCCACTCAGGAAACTCAGGAGAAGCTTGCTCTTCCTCTTTCTTGTGCTCGAGTCAGTCAAGCTCTTGATGTCATGTCAGAACTCCGCAAAACAAAAACCGGAATGGGACTAATTGAGTGTAGCTCTGAGTTTGAAGTGGCTTGGAAAGCTGCAGACGCAGAACACAACTGTAAGAAAATAAACCCCTATGCAGTGAGTGACACTGATCTCCATTGCACATTAGGACAAAGTCCACCTCATACAAATCAGACCTCATTTAAAAATGCAGGATCACCAAACAGCGAGAATAATGGTTTGAGTTCCTCACCTGCCATTTTACATCTTCCTCTTCATTGCCAAACTCAGATCCACGGCAGGGCATCATGGGATACCAGTAGTCCTCACCAAGGATCTTTTTTAAGTGACGCGTCAACAAACATGACCACAGACTGCTTCAAAACGATAAAATCTGAAAACAACAGTCCCACTGCAGAAGAAAGAAATGGTATGGTATTCATCAGGAGCACAGACAGAGCAGTATTCTCTGAACACACAGATACAAAGATCATGTTAGAAAGTTCCTGGCCTTCCTCCACTCCTATGTGCCACAGCACTGTAGCCAAACAGGGTCCATTTTTAAGGATCCCGCTGGTCTTGCCAGGGGCTGAGGAGCACAGAGGTGAAAAGTGCTCAAATGAGGCAAGAGAAGGTGCAGAGGAAGCCTGTGAACTGTTCAGTCCTGGAGAGAAGAAGGCGCCAGTGTCAGACTCTTTTTGGCAGCTTAGAAAGACAGACGAGAAGGACCCTTTAGTGAAGTCAGGGGGGTCAGAGGGGCACGGGGAGGACCAGATCATTGAGGTGGACGGCTGGTGTCACCTACCTCGGTTCCCTGTGAAGACCCCCAGGCAGACAGACAAAGCCCTACACACATGCTGGGGGCTTCCAGAGGCAGAGGTACGCGTCTGGGGGGCACAGATCCTACTGGCCTTGGAGAGCCTGCATCAGCAAGGCATCCTGTGCCGGGATCTCAACCCCAGGAATGTTCTACTTACCAACAATGGTGAGTTCAGAGTTATAATAGAATTGGCATTTTCATTAGTTTTATACCCTCTTTCAGTTTGCTGAATTTTAGCCTGTTTTTAGTCATTTTTATGAGTGCATATATTTATTTTAGTGTTAGTTTGTCAGGTATAATGAAGAAAGCATTTATTGATAATGAATATAGGTGAATATAGTGTGATAGAATATTTCATTTTCCATATATTTATACATTGTTTTTTTTTTTTTCCTTTTTTAAAAGAGAATGCACAGAATGTAAGCATCATTTATTGTTTTACTTTTATATTACCCAGTGATAGCTGCATTTATTACCCCATGGACAGTAGCACACACAGTTTGTCACATTCAGTAGTAACAGAAAGGATCTTCAATTCAATCAATTTAACATCTAATAACTAAACACAATTGAGGAATTTTCATACAGGATCATAGAAAATAAGTGAGACCTCCTGTTTCTGTGAACCTGTGTTGTTAGGAAGGGGACAGATGGATCCCATGGAGAGTTTTAAGTTAAATTGCCTTCACTCTGTCACAGACACTCAGGGTTTTTGCACTTTTGATCCCTATCTCCATCACTAATCTCTATGACCAGTTCTCTTTCCCGTGTTTCCATCAAGTGAATGCTGTTTGTGTCATTACACTTTTAACATATAAAAGAGCCGTTTATAGTTATATGGCCATGGCCTCAAAAGCTGCTCTTTAGAGTCAGAGAATGTAGTTGTTGAGTATTATGGTGTTTCTCCAGAGGTAATCTCTTACAAAAGAATGCATTTTTATTAAATATAATCTGTAAAACCATTGTGCATTAAGATAATTTTAGAATTTTACAAGTCTCTTCTGTTTTAGTTAAATTTGAACTTTTTTTTTTCATTTGATAAAATTATTCTTTCACAAATAGTTTTATTTTTCATTCAGTGTAATATCCCTGGCTGAGTTCATGGAGGACCGTTATTTGACCAAAATTGCTTTAATTTTGATAAAGCATAATGTTTTCACAGGAAAGGTTTGTTTGACATTTTTTGGCCAGTGGAGTGAAGTCCAGTCAGAGATAAGCCCCAAAGCCACGGAGCAGATGTACTGCGCTCCAGGTAAAACCATTAAAACCATTTACTGAGCTGATCCCTGTAGGTTTTCCTTGGTGTAAACTGCCCTCTAGTGGTCAGAGGGTATAGTCCTCAAGTCCTGCATGAACAAGAGCTTTTACAAGATACCTCCATCATGTTATTATTTTTTTGGTAAATATTGCAGGTGAATTCAACTCTATTGTTTGTTGACAGAAATTGGGGGTGTGTCCAAAGCCACAGAGGCTTGTGATTGGTGGAGTCTTGGGGCTTTGTTGTTTGAGCTTCTAACTGGAATGGTAAGCCAAGACTTTTTTTTTTTTTTTTTAGTGTTTTTGGTCTTATAAAGCCTGAAACCATTTGTACTATTCCAGCAGACTTTGATGCTCTCATTTCTTACATTACTCACTATGCCTCCAGCCACTATGGCAGCTCCATCCAGCAGGAATCCACTCCCACACTCAGCTGCTTATCCCGGACCACCTGAGCGCTGCAGCTGCATCCCTGCTCACAGAGGTCAGGCACATGAAGACATCCTGAACAATGCCACATTATCCATTTACTGCCATCTAAACCTTGTTACTCTGTTTTGCAGTTGCTTCAGTTTGATGCCGGCTATCGTTTAGGTTCTGGAGGTGGAGGTGTGAGCGATATCAAGTGTCATCCCTTCTTCAGCGCAATTTCTTGGAAAGCTCTGAGCTGCTAGCAGGAGTGACTGCACACCAAGCTGAAAGCAGAACCACACCTTAGGTTTTCCCTGCATTTTGTGCTTCCTAAAGAAAATGACAATAAAAATTGAAACAGAAACATATTGACATATGCCTGTCCCACTACATTATTTTACTTTTGAGACTGTACACACATTTGGATAAATTCTATAACATTTCTTACCAGTGCATGTTGTCACTAGTTCCATGTGCCAAAGTGCAAGAAAAATTTAATAAATGAGTTTTACACACCAGATTGCAAATATGTCTCTATTTCAGGATACAATCAAGCAAATTAAAAGATAATTAAAAAAAAAAAATCACAAAAGGCAGAATACTTTCACTACATGTAAATAGGAAAGACGAAACAGAATCTATCCCTGACAGAACAAAGAGGCTCAAGTCATTATACACGTTATAATAAAACTGACTGTCGCCATGATGTGAACAGTGAACACTGGGTCTATCATTTGTGGAAGACGTATCTATGACAACACACAAAAATAAAAGAACAAAAACTCCAGTTCAGGATGCAGCTTTTATTTTTTTTAAAAGTTCCTTTTTAAATAGTCTTTTACACATCAAGGAGAATTTCCCCAATTTTTATGAAACAGATGGCATAAATTCTCTAACTTTTTTCCCCCACACTTTGGACATTTGAGAACATACTATTTCTTGGTTTCAAGCCTGGTATGTACTCATTGTTCTTTCACCCAAAATATTTAAATGATACAATGTAGTTAATCCAAGGGTGACATTCACCTCAAAAGAAGTAATTTTTTTCAGTTGTGTGTAGAAAACAACATATGGCGCACAAGTTATAGAATATCTTTTTTTGATCTAAAGACCAGCACCACTTAGCCCAGAACACACTCCCCCACAACAGTATCATACCATGACCACCGCCATCCTGACAAATGTCCATTGCACGACCCAACTGTTTCCCAAAAATCCTTTTTCTAGTTAATCAATACAACAATACATCAACTGCAGTTACTGTAATGTTCACCAGATGAGTTCAGCCACTGTTTGTGTAGGGTGATTTGTTTGGTTGGGCCTGGAGTTCACTAGCGTTCACATGTCAAGGAGCAGCACCCTGGGGTCCTCCACCACTGCCTTGATCTTGCGCAGGAAAGTGACAGCCTCTCTTCCATCAATAAGACGATGATCATATGTCAGGGCAACATACATCATGGGACGGATCTCCACCTAAACCAAGATATCAAAGAGTTTTCGTATGTAGCTTAACTTAAAGATAAAACGACAATTTTAGATAAACAATTTCTTCTAAACGACTCCTTCAAATACTCAAAATGTTTGAATATATTCAAAGTCAAGACACATACCTTGCCGCCAACAGCAACAGGCCTGTCAAAGATGCCATGCATGCCTAAAATTGCAGACTGTGGAGGGTTGATTATAGGTGTGCCAAACATAGACCCAAACACACCACCATTACTGATAGTGAAAGTTCCTCCATCCATATCTTCAACAGCAAGCTCATTTTTACGGGCCTGCAGATGCACAATACAGTTAGTCACATTTAATAAGAATATTTACACATTCATTTAAAATGCATTGTGGATAAATATGACAAAAGTGTCACAATGTTACCTTTTCCCCCAACAAATTGATGGCCTTCTCAATATCAGTAAAATTCATTCCCTCTACGTTTCGGATAACAGGCACCACCAGACCCTGTGAGGGAAAACACAAGACATAATCATGACTCTACTGCCTTTTTTGGATTTGAGATGAGTGGGCAATCAAGTATTTACACATAACAGTAGATTGAATTGAGTCATTTTACCTTTGGTGTGGCCACAGCCACACTGATGTCCACATAGTCCCTGTACACAATCTCTTTGGATGTGTCATCAATTACTGGACACACAGAAGATCGACAGAATAAATAGAAGATACAAAGAATTCAATTAAAATACTGCATGTAATCTTTACATTAGTCTCTTAGTTTTCCTTTTTAGAGGTCTTCTTCAGATGTACCATTTGGTGAAATCTGAAACCCACAAACTATTTTGAATTTTCAAAGCCAAGTAGTACAGACCCCTCCAGCACGTTGTGGTTAAAAATAACTAGGTCAGCTTGTTGCAAGACCAGTAAAAAAAATAGTCATGGTTAAGAGGTTTGGAAATTAAAGATTGTGAAACTTAAAATCTTTTTCTCAACCACAAATGCTCAGTGACTAACTACCAAATCGTGCAAAGACAATCACAACAACACCCCGGACTGAGACTTCTCAGTGTTTTGAGGTTAGATATGTACCAGCATTAACAGCAGGTTGATCAGCCAGAGCATAAGCAGCAGCCTTCACAAACGCAGACATGAAACCCAACTTGATGTTATGCTTTTTCAGAAAAGCATCTTTGTAAGTCTTCCTCATCTCTGAGATGTTGCTGAAAAGGAAAAATAAAACAAATCAACTTATAATTTGATGTTATGGAAGACAAGCAGGGTTTTTTATAGAATCTTTTAACATGATGAGGTCAACTTCAGTGTCTGAAATACACCTCTGAAAATATGCAAGGCACTCATGCAAAAGAGAGGGTAGATTTTTACACTTAAAGAATATTAATTATTGCGACATTTTAAAAGGAATGATGAACAAGTGTCACATGTCACAGTTGTATAATACATGTACGACATGAATCAATGAATGAACTTTAACTGCAGATGGATGAATCACTTTCTGATGCTTGTTAAATTTATTGGAAAGTTCTAATTACCGTCAATGATTTCTTGCTTCATCTGCAACAATGAGAATATCACATCCAATGTTTCATTACCTAAAGTAAGCCAAGCCTCTCGCCAGCAACAGGTTTTCAAGACAATTTTTAAGTATGTTTACTCTAAGGTATATTATAAACACGACTATAAAAACTTTTTATGACCGCGTTGAAATCATTTCTACGATCAGATTTATGCATTTTTATGGCAATAAAAAAACTGCTGTTGCAGATCATTGTGAATTAAAGCTATTGAAATTGGCCTGCTAATCGTTTCACCATTGCTCATTTTTCTCTTGTATCTCACTTTTTAATTGTTTGTTTTCCTGTGTCTAACCCTGTTGAAGCTCTAGGGTTTCTCCGCTAACATAATTAGCCCCTCCCAAGACACAGACTCTCCGAGAAAGGAGAGAAGAAGCGATAAAAATCTTCACTTTCTAGAGCCTGTAAATCTTATTGGGCTGTCATAAAAGCCCATATCGGTTGAGGCAGCTCTTCCACTCAGCGCACAGGTCTCTGTGGGCCCCTGCAGATGCTCCAGCCTCCTGCTCTGACTAGCTCCTTCGGCTCCAGATGAGCCCTAGCCTGGGAAGTCTTCCTCCAGACTGTCAATGTCAATCTAATTAGGATACATAGAAAACCCTGAATAGCGGAAAGCTGACACCACACATTTGTGGGGAAAAGAAATCCTCAAAGTGTCCTCTTTAGCACAGGGGGCAAGTGCAGACAACAACATTTCCTTGTAAATTAATAAAACCTGTTTTAACAATTCTTATCTTGGTTTTAGATGGCATTATGACCAAATATTTACATTCCAGAGTTTAAGAGGATATCATATTTCAAAAAGCTTTTCCTATTGGACAGATTCCAATCTATAACCGTCATCTATAACCATTTGTGCAAATCTTGTTTTGGCTTTTAGCACATATATACAAACAGTATGTTTACTCTGTAGGTACTGTTTTAGAATGTTATGAAGTTACCAAATGTTGCGAACATGACTATAAATAAAACTCTGGGTTTTTCTTCAGAGATATTTATTTTTATTTATTCCTATAGTGGACCAGTTTTCACCATTTATTAACTTAAATAGCACTGAGGCTTAAAATTGTAGGTCAACTAATTCTGAATTTCCTACCTCATGTCGACCTCATTAAACGTAGTCAACATTGCGCAGGTGTTTTGGGCTTCCTTCAGTCTCTGGGCAATTCTCAGTCTCATGCGGTTCATCTTAACCTAAATTGAGAAAGAAAAAAAAAAGAATTCTGAGCAGTTTCTAAAATGTTTGCTTTTTTTTTTTTTTTTACTAACCTGAATTAAATACATTAAAGAAAACATGCTCCCCTAAATATAGTAAAAAGGGGTTTGGGTACTCTTGTTACCCTGCTCTCTGTCCTGGCTCCTTTAGCCACTCCTTCTGCTTGGGCCACAGGTGCAGCTGGAGCAGGAGTGGGCTTGATGGCAGAAACTATAATGAAGATATACAGAGTCATTTTCAGTTAGTACCTATAGACAACAGTTTAGTAGCTCTAGTGTACGCCGTTGGCCAGACAAAGCCCAGCAATGATTAATCATGCATGTTAGAGGTCAAGAGCACAGATGTCAAGTTAAACACTTCTCACATGACAGAGGCCGTCTGTCCGATGACAACTAACCTGGTTTGCTCTCCATAGCATGTGCTGGCACAGGTGGCACAGGGGGCATAGTGGTGGGGATGGGGCCCACAGCAGAGGCAGGAGGAGGTGGTGGGGAAGGAGCAGCAGAAGGTGGTGGAGGGGCTGCCGCTGTCGGAGCTTCAGCTTTTGGAGCTTCTGCAGCCTTAGGAGCACCAGCTAAAATCACCAAGGAAAAAAAAGAATCATACAGGTTTAATCATCTATCAATATGATATTAATAAATGGTAGAATGGTCTGAAAAACATTGTCTGATGGTCATATTGTAATTTTTTAGTAAACTGCCATGAAAAAAGACCTCCTTTTCGAAGCTTGAAGAGAGGAGTTCCTCCTTCAACCTTCCCGCCATCAGGGACCAAAAGTTCCTCAATCACTCCAGCAGCAGGAGAGGGAACCTGAACTGATGTCTGATGACAAGATAAAGAAAAGATGAAAACTATTTTACAGTCAAAACTAAGGGTTTTTTTTGTTTGTTTTTGTTTTAAAGGCAATGGTCTCAAATAGAAAGACTTTACCTTATCAGTTTCAATTTCACACACCACTTCATCCTCTGAGACAGTGTCCCCAACAGCTGTAAAGGGGAAATTGTACTTTAACATTCAAGTAAAAGATGTACAACTTCAATTTAGAGTTTCTTTGAACCATTGATGGGTAAAATGTGAGTAAAACAAATTACCTTTCTCCCACCTCACATCCCCCTCTGTGACAGATTCTGCAAACGCAGGTGTCTTAACTGTGACGACTTCATCTCCTGAAAAGCAAAGGCCCATTAATCTAAATGGGGATTTTACTCCTCTCACTGATACTGGGCTTTAGATACATGGGACATTCTGTACTTGTACTAACTAAACTTACTGTAGGCTACAGATGTCCTGAAGTACTGGATTTGGAAGACACTGGCTCGAGGGTCAGATTTTCTGTAAACACACACGAAAAATGTAACAAACAAAAGCCATTGAAAAAAGGATTAAATATACCATTATGTAAGACAAACTAAAATTTGGCTTTGTGTTTGTGCAGTGAATGTTCATGACATCTGATTTTCTTCACTCAAATTGGATCAAACTTTAAGTTGATAAGGCTGTTAAGGCTTGTCTATCAGATATTAATCTATTTGTTCAAGCAATTCGCTTAAAGTTTGCATACTTACACATTTTTGTTGAAAACGACAGCATGGCTTGCTGACAGAGCTGTTGAAAAAAAAAAAAAAAGTCAGTGACTTTTTGCCGCAGTGTTCACTTAAAACAAAGATTAACATTCTAACATCCATAAAACACGTACCTGCAGTTGCCCGACGAGCTAACACATGATTCCCCTGTTAAAGCACAACATTATAGTCAGACCAGCTTTGTGAATTTAACTGACAATGTTAACCAGAAACATTTGGTAAAGTGTGTATATATGTGTGTGAATCTAAGCAATGCCTAACATTGAAGAGAAAATGTCCGCATAACGTTTAATGACATTGTAGTCAAGAAGAAGATCAGTACTCTCGGTCAAAGGTCACTTCTACGCACAGCACGGTGACCTTTGACATTACCAGTAAGAGTTATTAGCAGACAAGTTGCTTTGCGTGGCTGATTTAATGTAAAATGCATTATGCATATTATGCATTTGATTTAACATACTTTTAAGTCAACCGGTCTATCTGATAAACAAGCCATGTTAACCCTGACATTTGGACAAGTGATTATTGGTTTCCTGTCCTTGACGTACAACTAATGTTATTTCGTCAAACTTGCAATCAAAAGTAATGATAGAAGATAGAAGTACAAGTTAAACATATGCTATCTTCCTTAAAATGACCTCGACATGATCAACTGCAGCACCGACCCTTCCCACACACTTAGCATATGTATGGTTAGCATCTTGTTGTTAGCTACCTTAAATGTGATTAAGTTTGTTCCAACTTCTAACACGGATTAGTTCTTTCTTCTTGGGTCAAATATCCTTCAACTGTCATGTACATTTTGGAGATCGATACGTTCTGTGAGCACTGTGTTGAACTTTAATACAAAGTGCACCGAACACTCGGGGAGTAAAGTGTCAGACTGTCCTTGGCTTACAATGTTACGGCCTGCCTGTGGCCTACAGCAGCAAGCGAGCTACTGCTAATGCTAGCTCTACTTCAGCTGAACACACACAGGCTGCGGACTCGTCCTCTGCCAGTCGAGGACCTACTGCGAGCGGCCACGGTGGACTACAACGTATGCTTGTTGCCTACCTGACGGATGGCAGAGAGGGAACGGCCGAAATTCCTGGTGAGACACCGGGAATGGGATAACATGGTGGCTGTGTGACAGCAGCCTGTCAACGGGAGGGAAGCTCCGGTCACACCGATGAACTAGGCACGCGCAGCAAGCGAGGAAGCCGTATGGGACAAACCAAGTGTTCGAAGCGGAGGGGGTTCGGGAGAGTCCACTTTGGGCCCTCTAGTCTCCGAACAGTACAGCAACATATGACATACAATAACGAATGAACTGGGCAAAGAAAAATACCTTTTTGTTTGTTTTAGCTGAGGAATTCTAGTTTACTTTTACTATTTATTAAATGGTTAGCTATTAACGTGTATTTCTCTCTCTCCTTTTCTTTCTTTCTTTCTTTCTTTCTTTCTTTCTTTCTTTCTTTCTTTCTTTCTTTCTTTCTTTCTTTCAAGGGCCCGTTTCTCTATCCTATAACATTTTATCTGACAGAAACAGCAATAATCTTTATATCACTTTTTGTTCTAGGGCTATGGGCTCTGTTTCACTTAATCATTTTATTTAATCTATTTAAGTGTGAATGCTTTACTCATGCTACAGGATGAAAGCAATGATTTAATGTTACATACATTGTTTTCCTTTCTTTGCACCAGGAATCCAGATCTGAATGGTCTTTCGAAAGCGAGACCTGGTGAAGGTAGCAAATACATAAACCAACACACAGCTTATAATATGTGCACAATTATAAATTAATACAAGTGAACAAGTAGCAAGGTTTCTACTGCAGCTTTGCAATATGACAAAGTTTGACTTGATTAATCTGGCACACTTAAGTGCATAGAGTCTGCATACATTATTATTATTATTATTAATATTATTAATTGTTTTTAATTTTTTTTAACTTATTACTACAACCTTAGGCTTCAGTCATGGAAGTTGTGACTGACCACTGATGCCCAGACTAGTTCATCTATTTACCGGGTGTAAAACCCACCAGACACCTACACGAAAGAGTTCTGATAAGTCACACTTTACAAATACTTTCCGTCTTTTGACATTTATGTGAGAAAAGCATGGGCGTTTTTATATGACCACCTTATTTTACATGGCCACGCCCCAGTTCCGTTTGATGCATCGTCTCGCCTGCACTCGTACTGTCCAACTCAGTGTGTGCAGGCCATCAGCTCAGCAGCACGTCCCAGCGCAACAGGTAAGGTCCCAGCAGAGCCGCGCAGCGTGTGTCTGTGTGTGTGTGTGCGTGTGTGTACCGGGGTTTCACTGCAACCTCAAAGCAGCGGGGTAAAGTGCATGTCTGCAGCACACTTCGATTCGGAACCAAACTGGTTAGATCAGTGTTTTCATGACAAATATTGCACTCGTGGATGTTTTTGACACTTTAGTGACGCATGCTTTTACAGTGTAATTACCTGTTTGACCGTCTTTTATTTGGTTTTATGAAGTGATCGTTTCGTGAAGGCTTTAGAATTTACTTTTATTTTATTTTATTTGGGTAAAAGTGCATTGTTAGGTATGGTTTCACTTGAAATTGTACTATATA
>JAPSES010000105.1:9802823-9823500 GCA_029822895.1 Maxillicosta whitleyi | reverse complement strand
GCAAACTCAAAATTTCTATATTACATACATTTTTTGAGTTTCACAATTTCGCATCCTATACAAAGTAGCTGATCCACAGTTTAACGAAAAAGTGATGCTGAAACAGTGACGTTACTTCTAAATGGAGTTAAATGATCTGTCTTTTTACCATCAGAACCTACATTTATATTTTTACCAAATTAAGTTCATTCAGAAGCAGCATTTTTATTTCAAACACACACAATATAGAAAATACGCAAAAGGGACATTTTAATATGCAGATGTAACTGACGGAAATATAAATTATATATTTAGCCTATGTAATAATTTGTATCTGTAATATAGGCTATTTTGTAGGAATGGAAAGAACTTTTAATCAGTTTAACAAAACATTTGAGGCTTGGAGTGTGAATGTGAGTACTGCAAAAAATAAAGACAGAAATTAAGTCAGTCAGAATGATATGTTTGTATCCAACCTCTGAAGGTCATCTTAAAACATTCTTCAGGTAAAGCCCTAAGATTGTATTGGTATTTTATCTTGTATGCGCAGTGGCGTCTCTTGTGCATGATCAACATAGACTGGAATAATAACATTAAATCTACATTTCTTGGAACTATTCTTTTTATCCTTTACGTTACCATTATAAGAACCCTTAGATAAAAAGATACAATAACATGCTCATATGTTATCTATCACTTTAAAGGGTTTTTTTAATAGAACTGGGGCTCTGTTACATATTGCAGAGTTCTTTGATTTTTCTATTATGTATGTGACAATAATTTTAAATTCCAAATGAATGTTGCAATAAGCACAGTAGACAAAGAGCATTACCCATAAGAATTATACTTATTAAATTTATTTTTCATTTTACAAATTAATAAACTTTATCTTTCCTGCTACCCAAAACATACGCAGACATTAAATGCTATTATCATTAGAGCAAACCAAGTTTATTCTTATGCCACTGTTCATCAAGTCCATTTAAACTTGAAGACATAAAAAAGTTTAAAAGACCAGAAGGGCAAATATAAAGAAGTTTCTGTCCATAAGGTTATAGGTGCATTTTTGTCTGACTTTTAATTAATATTTTTTTATTTGTTTATATTTATATGTTTTCAGCTTTTTTTAAATTTTACAAATCTCTGGTTCTTCTTTGTGTGCAGCCGGAGCCCAACCCAGATTTTTCAGTCAGCATGAATCTCAGTCTTCCTGACCAGAACATGCACAATTCCAGTGAAGGCTGCCTGGAGGATGACAAATCCGATGTCATGCTGCCTTGCTTCCGCAGAAATATGTACGATGAACCTCTTGCCTCATACTCCAGTGGATCTATCATCTCTCAACTTTTGCGTAAGACTATTCATAACAAGAGGGCCTTAGATGAAAGCCATTTCTACCTTTGCGGCTCCACTGCTGCTGACTCCGGCCAAGAGGATCAGAGCAGCGTCTCGTCAAAGGACAGCACCGTGGAGGCTGCCTCTCCCAACCCTCATGTCTCAACTGGGGTCAGCTCAGAGGGAGAGCATCCTATGACAGACCACCTACAGGCCAAAAGGGCCAGAGTGGAGAATATCATCCGGGTCATGGCAGGCTCTCCTAACAACAGGCAGCATGGAGACATTGAGAAGCCCGACACAGATGTCAGAGACCCCAGGGAGGCCAGAGAGGCATACAGGGAGAACAAACGGAAACAGCGTTTACCTCAGCATCAGGAACACAGTGTTTCAGGATCAGTGAGTCGAAGACCTGGAAGTAACAATAGTGATAACTGTAATACCAAAGATGAGGAGTGTCACAAGTTGAAAGAGCAGCTCCACAGCATGCAGAGGTTACTGCGGCAGCTGCAGGAAAAGTTCCTTCAAGTTTACAACCAGGAAGACCGGGAACATGATGACAGAGATGAAATAGATGTATCCACTGAGCATGATAATCTGGAAAAAAGCACCGATTACACAAACCCTGAAGATGATTTTGAGTCCAAGAATAGCCGAGTGACTGCAGAGTGTAAGGACAGAATGAAAATTGTTGGCTATCTGGTTCACCAACGAGAAAGTCAGAATCTACAGGAAACCCTGAAGCAGGAGCTCTCCAGGGCTGTGAACGAGTGTGTGGACAGAGTGTTTAAGAAGGTGTCTGCCACAGGACTGGATCTGTCCCCCCAGCAGCGCATGTGCTCCACCCCAGAGATGCAGCTGAACACAAGTGGAGACAGAAAAAGCCAGCAGGGAAACTGTGCACAAGAACAGCTCCACTCTGAGGAGTCTGGAGTCAAACCGCACTCTTTGGAGTACTACGAGAGCTCGGAGGCCCAAAGCCCACAGGACCAAACAGAGGCGCTTTCGTTGGTGGTCCGCAAGCCTGCAGTAACCCCACTGAGCTCAGTCACCCCGACAGTGAAGAGACCCTATCCAGTGCACCAGACACCATTTCAGTTCAATTACAGCACCCCGCTGCATGACAGCCAGATCTTAGAGCACCTTCTCAAGTATGGGCCCCATTCCAACTTCCTGCCCTGTATGCCTCCATCAATGGACAGAACCTCACCAGACTCTGTGGACCTGCCCTGGGAAACCATTGCAATGAGGTCTAAAGTGACATCCAGCCACTTAAGCCACCACGCTCGTCCCTCCACTCTTGGGCCCGTTACCGTGGACAACCTGTGTCTCCCTCATGTCAAGATCGAGTGTGGTGAACTGCAGAGCATGGCTGAACGAAGCCCCTACATGTCTCTCAACATATCCTTTCACTTAATCAATAGTTTTAATGCGAAACTTGCACTATTAGTTATTAACAAAAGATGAAGACCTTTCTTCTTTTTCTTAGCAACATCAGAAAATAAAAATCAAATGTTACATAAAGAACAAGCTTCACTTTTATAAAATATAACAGTTCAAAATGAGTGACAAAATTTTGTTTCAATTTTCATTTGTTACACTAAAATCTAAATTTTGGTACAATATTCCAGTTAAAATAGAGGTATAAGATATTTGATATAAGATCTTAGAAATACTGCATTTACATTTACCTTTTGATTTTATACAAGCCCTCTATATTTCAGACGATCCATGTGAACAATGGCTGGTTGAGGTTCATAGCAGCATGGGCAGTTCCAGGAACAAACTTCAAGGAGAATTTTTTCTTTGATCTTGCTAACCCCATAGAAAATTATAGCATCTTCTTTAATCTGAGCAGAGTAATGACTTTAAGTCCAGAAAAAGACAAATAAAAAGGAATACAAGGCTTTGATAAGAATTGCCAGGAACAAAAGCCAATTTTTCAAAGGCAGAGAAAGCATCGGTTTCTGTTTCAGGAAGCGCCGTTTTTTCAGACTTGAAAAGGTGCAGGATCTATTTCTCCATCATCAGAGTGATAGTGGTGCATCTAAAAGGTCACATCTGAGTGCTGGTGGAAACCACAAGTGCCTCCCCACCATAACACTTGAGCTCTTGTCTTGAGCATTTGTTGTTTGATACCTTTGTCAGAATGTACATGAGTGAATTTTAGTAAAGATAACAGTATTTTTGCTTCATAGGAACTTAAAGAAAAAAATGCTTGATGACAGGTTGATTTATTCAGGTGTGATTTTGGATCACTTTTTACAAACTGAAATAACCTTTTTAGAAATGTCGTGTGGTTGTTGTCGTTCTCAGTCAGTATAACTCGCACAATATCTGCATTTCTTCATCTTTAGCTGAATTAAATTAAAACAACTTATTCATTTACTGTTTTTTTGTGAGAAAAAGAAATGTTCCTGAAAAGTGTCTCAGTGGGGTTCAGTTTTGTTGGTTCTCTGGCGTAGGGCATTAGAGAGGAATATTATGTGATGCCTTTCAGGATTTGCTTCATCTTTACAGTGCAAAGAGCTCTGCTTCTCTTTGAACAATACCACATAAATCTTTTATCCCAACTTCCTTATTTCAAAGCTTGGGTTCCCTAATAAATATATGGTGCGGTGACCCTATAAGGATATGTTATGTCCTAAGGCGTGGACTACAGAGGAAACGCTCCTGAGCATCTTTATTGCCAAAGGGGAAACACTTGATACGGAATTGCATTTCTGATTTTTATTTTTCATGAAAATATAATCTATGTTTTAATATATAGTTTTAGTTTATATAATAATCAGTGAGTTCAGTTTAATCATTTTAATTATATAAAAGCTATCATATAGCCTGAGAGACATTTAGTCATTTTATTAATTTATAAACTACTACAACTATATTTTGCAGAATTTCCCAATTTCAGGACTTAATCATAATTATATCTAAAATAAGGTCCCTTTTAAAAACATTTCGAAACAAGCTGTCTTAACTGCCAGGCATGAAGTGCTCTGCTCTCTAATTAAAAATCCCTAATCTAATTCGTAATTCTGTTTTGCCAATAAACACATGTTAGGGTCATTATTGACTCCCTGGTTAATGCCGAGCTGTTCTTTAGTAAAATTCAATTTAGCTGAAGATTAGGCAACAAAATACTCTGGTCTACTATCACTTTGCAGTGTGTGCTGTGTGCTGTTTTAATCGCCTTAACGTAAATGTGAACATCCAGGAGGGTCTCACGCCCAGCCATCTGAAGAAGGCCAAGCTCATGTTCTTCTACACCCGCTACCCCAGCTCCAATGTACTGAAAACCTTCTTCCCAGATGTTAAGGTAATTTACTGCTCTCAATTTTTCATGTTAAACCATTGGTGTGAGTACATCGTACATTTCACTCCCCCAGTATCTACTTGTCAGTGTATGTTTGGGACAGAAAAATCAGCAGTGTGTCGGAGGAGAGAAACAAAAACGCAGAGGGTTTAAATAACAAAGCCACTGAGCTGCTAGTATGTCCTGGGGGCAGAGGGAGATACACGGGCATTCTCTCTTTAAAAAAGCCACTCCAGTCAGCAAATGGAGTGACAAAGGACTCTGTAGGAAAGGCATTGCTATTGAGTGTCAACAGAGAGTTGGTATTAGAGACTTGTGCGGCAGCAACCAGGCGGTGAGCTGTGAGTGCTGGCCCTAAACACAACATCCTGTGTATTTTGGCCTTGGTCTCGTGTCATGCCTCCTCTTCTATCTCCTCTTTTTGCCTTTTCTCCTGTCTCCTTATCTGTGTCCTGTTATTAGTCCCCCTTGTTTATCCTATTTATCTCTTCTTCCTTCTTTTATGCTTTTCAGGTAGAAACAACATTTCCCCCTGTTTATAACACTAGTGTCCCCTCTTCTGCTGCTCTTGTTAACACCTCTGTACTACTCTATTTTTCTTTAATTTCCACACCTTCCACCATGGCCCTGGATCTCTGAGCCAGTGTGGGCCCCTGCCTTTCAATCTGTTCTGACCCCTAGGGGTCAGGGGGGAGGATGCTGTTGCTGCAGCCTGCGAACGTCTCCTCCTTGCTTACAATCCGGTGGTGGGAAGTGGCACTGAACAAAAGCGCACCTAATCCCAGTGTCTGATTCCATCCTATCAGCCCGAGTCAATGAGAGGGAAGCTTCCTTCTGTCCTTATGCTGCCGCTTTCTCACCCACCACACCAGAGAGAAGAAGCGTCTTTGATGCCTGCCCAGCCCTTAGGCATTTTTTTCTGTCTTTCTGGATGACGAGATAGAATAACAAGCCTAATGTCAAGACTGAGTTTAGAAACACAGAGCCCTGACAGATGTTTTTTCACCCCGAACATTGGTGGGAAAAGATCAGAGCCATTAATATCATGTAGAGTGACAGACCATCAGGTGGCATTTTGCCCTACAGGTACTAGATGCACATTTTCATTCATAGGTTTCTAATGGCAGAGACTGTCTGAGCAATATTTGATTTTTAATTGAAAACATGTCTTTATTTTCTGAAGCCAAGTCTCTAATTTAATTTTCATATTACTTCAATTATGTCCCAGTGAAGTTCCCTTTTCATTTGTTTCCTTTGTAGGGGGGTTAAAGGTCAAAGTCACCTATAGACCATCATCTCTGCTGCCAGGATTTTATTGTTTTGCTTGAGGACATTTATGTGACATGAATGCGCCACGTGAACGTATGAATGGTGTCAAGTCACGTATATTTTTTCCTTTGTTTAGTTCAACCGCTGCATCACCTCTCAGCTCATCAAGTGGTTCAGTAACTTCAGGGAGTTCTACTACATCCAGATGGAGAAATTTGCCCGTCAGGCCATTGTTGACGGCGTCAGTGACGTCAAAGACATTACAGTTAGCAGGGACTCTGAGCTGTTCCGGGCACTGAACATGCACTACAACAAAGCCAACGATTTCCATGTAAGTGTCAACCATTAGTCATTCCTTTTTTCCAGAGTGTGTATTGTTCGAGATGTTCAAGTAAAGTCCAGAGGTAGATCTAGCCAATTATTTGTTAGTCAGACTTTAAGCATCCGAGGTGAAACCTTTATCAGTCACTAACGTGCTGAAGTAGGCAGTCAGTGTATGGTGGCGGTCACATATGTCCTTATGCTGACCTGTGTGTCACACTGCACCTGTGGCTGCCCAGTCTTTACAGCCATTATCTAAACTCCAGAGTGATGCTTTATCAAACTGTGGGAAGAGGAAGCCGCAAAATCCCACTAAAACAACTCAGGATTAGAGGACCAGTACGCCTGAGTGAGACTGAGATTGCTACTGATGCGGAATGCTGAGAAAGACGCTGTGGATTCCGAGGGAGAAGGCTGTTTGGTGGGAAAGGACGAGACCGTTTTCTTTACCTTGGGACCAAGACATTCCTTTCCCAGGGATGCTTTGTGTCAGGAGATGAGGGGAAAGAAAAATAACTTATGCTAACAACTGTTGTGCTAACTGGCCAGTGGATGGGAAACAAGTGCTGCAGGGCGGGTTTCTCCCAGCATCCCTTGCACCCAGACTTCTCTTGTTGATGTGTTTTAAGAGATCCTGCTGTACATTCACAGCTAAATCACAGCTAATTTTTTGGAAGTTTTACTACAATAAACTCTAAATAGCTCTAAGATTATCTGTAATTATATTAAAGCTTTTTTAATTTTAACATTTTAATCTTCATAGTTCTCTCACATATGCAGCTGAATCAGAACAGAATCCCTGAAAAGAAAGCTCACTTTTAGGTTCAAGAAAACAAAACCAAATAATCAAAGAGGCCGCTAATTTATAGTTAATGATTGCATCAATGCATTTATAGTTTCTGTGCAGAGAACAAAGAGATGAGCTCCCTTTTATCACTTTTATCAGCGTTTGAAGAATTGTGCTACAGGTCTTTATTTTGTATGTTTTTATGACTAAGGCACAACGCCTCAGACTGGTTTGATTATTTCTAGAATCACTCATACACGCTCTTATTTTTCCTTCTTTTACAGGTTCCAGACAGATTCCTGGAGGTTGCAGAAATTACCTTACATGAGTTTTACAATGCAATTTCTTCAGCCAAAGATTCAGACCCATCTTGGAAGAAGGCCATATATAAGGTGATCTGTAAACTGGACAGCGACGTTCCAGAGGAGTTTAAGACATCTTCCTACTTATAGGCTGAACAGGAAAACAAAATAAAAAAAATGAAACAAACAAACAAACAAAAACAAAAAAACAGTGATGATTTTTGAAATTAGTCACTTGACAGTATTACTTCATCATTTCTTGTAGTGCATTTTAGTGAAGTGAAATGTAGATGTTAACTATATAATCATTTTGTAAATCTGTAAGACTCAAGAAACTACTGTTAGTCTGAAATGCTGTATGTTCTACTTTGACAAGCAATTATTGATACTATTTTAATGCTCATTTGCTTTATTTTATTGTTTAGGTTTTTTTTTGTTTACTTATATAATCTGCCTCAAAATGTTTTGAAAATTTCTGAGTTTGTAGGTGTGTAAAATGTTTACAAAGACCTAATCATTCTTTTTAATAATATGAACTCATAGTGTAGCTTGATTTAGATTGTTGAACTGGAGAGTTTATTTTATTTTATTTTATTTTTTTGTGGCAAATACCGTCAGTATTAGTTTGCTTTGCTTTTAATCCCATTTAATTTCTTAGCTCTGTGTGTTGTGTAAATGTACATGCGCTGTTGTTGTGCTGTATGTTGTATAATTGTAATTATTATAGATCATTAGCTTTGACAGAATGTGCATGAGAAAATAATGCAAGTGACTATCATGGGTTTTAGTATCATATGTAAAATTGAGGATTTTGGTCATGTAAAATACAACCATTTTCACATATTTCAATCACAGGTGTACTGGATGATTATTGCAATTAAAGATGCACTAAATTATAATATTAATCTAGTGTTGTGTGGTTTTCTGTGGGACTAATTACTATATTAATACATCACCACATACATTTTTGTAGTAAATATTTAACTGTCTCGTGAAAATACTGTGTCCCATTGCCCAGCCCCTAAGGTGCCTCTAATCCATGTCCAGCAGCCAGCTGTTAAATGTCCCCCAAACTATGCTGTTCACATTGTTCAGTGAAGCCAATTCAAGTCAACTTTCTAAGGCCTGCATTCATTGTGTGGCCAGTGCGGATGCGGACAACTGCCATGTCTTAAAAACAGCCACAATGCATTCCCTCCTAATGACTAATGCCCGAGGTGACCTCATATCACAGTTGTGCCACCAAAGCAAAATTCCACAAACCCGTTGACTCTTTCTTCCAGGCACCCACTCAAAGCTCACTGATCACAAAAAAAATACACACAGACACGCAGGAGCAAGTGTGGTGACATCACAAAAATCGCAGATGGGTTGTTTTGATACCTTGGGCTTAAAACAGATTAGACATCCAAAGCAAATTAAATGTGATAAATTATATCTGCTGTCAAATGTGATTTTTTTCCCCCCTCCTTTGTATTCAGCTCACGGTAGCAGATTATTTTGACAATCAGAAAGGTTATTTTACACTTAATATTTTATTTTAAAGAGCTATACAATATGTCCAAAAAAAAAAAAAAAAAAGAAGAGAGAGAAGGACACAATAACATTGACCACTTTTATAAAAGCACACAGTTTCTTGTCAGTGAATGTGATAACATTGTCAGTGCCCAAAACCAAACATTTAATTGGAAAACCTGTTAGGTACCCAAGCACCAATTACATCAGAAATGATAACATTAAGGAAATTAAAACATTAGTTGAATTGGTTCATGACAGAGACTGGAGACAATAAACCTCACTAATCTTTTAATAGACATTTCTTTTCAATTAGATCAGTCTTCTTCAGTAAATTAATTTGCATTCTCAACTCAATTAAAATGCCTCTGGTTGAACCAAAGTGCTTTGCTCAAATTAATTTGTTGTGTGACATTTTCTGAACAAGACTTGGTAACCTCTGATATAATGAAAGAAAACAAAGAAAATACCTTCAGTTGTTTAACCGCCTCTGGCTGACACAGCCTCAACTTAAACAGAACAATGTAAAATTATGTTCTGTGATGGAAAGTCCTTTATAAAACAAATCATTCTATGTAATGAAGATGGAATGGAAAGTAAAAGGCATCAGGACATGAAAAAATAAAATAAAAAATTCACTTTGTTTGAGTTAGGTGCTAACCACTTAGAATTTTACATTTGCTCAAAATGCAAAAGTTGATGAAGCTGTAATGATAAGTGGGATCTCATATTGGGAGACAGATGAAATAAAAAGAATCAACATTAGAGCTGCCGACTGAAACAGGCAGACAGTTCTTGGAGTAACAGCATCATCTAGTGAATCTCTGCTGTAGTACATGGAGCTCAGCAACCTCACAGAAGAAGCTCCATCCCTTACAGTGGACTTGAATACATTTAGTGCATGCAATAGGGTTGACTCCATTCAGTCTATTGTATACTGTTACATATTATTTTATATATTACACATTTTTGATCTGTACTGTAACCATTGAATATGCAGTATTAAAGTGTGTTGTATGCAGGTATCTCCACACAGGGGTGCACTTGTCACTGTGTAGAAGCAGATGCTGAGGGATTTCATCACTAATCCTCACAAGAAACACTCCAAGGAAGTGCACAAATGAACTCTTTTTAATCACTGCAATTTCACAAATCTCAATGCTGTGTTTTATATCTTCCTGAGTCAGAATATGAGTGTTTGTGCACAGTCATTGTGCTTGTGTTGTAATATTCATGGGAAAATTAAGCAGTTTCTCCTAATTAGGGTTGTGGAAAGACAAAGACGAGGCAGGAGCTGAGGCATCTGAGCTGGAAACAAAAGGAGCAGTGGAACTGGGGACACTGGGAGAGTCCTCCAGTTTAATCTCCAGTCTAATGTCTGTAGATACTGGCTTTTTGGGCAGGCTCATAGTGCGAGGGCACAGGGGGCAAAGGGAGTGTAACTTGAGAACGTAGGACACTGACTTTAGCCTGCCCTTCAGACAACCACTTCTTGGTGTAGTTTGGTGTGATCACCAGTAAATCTTTATTAATTTTAATTGGAGCCCCCATTTAAAAGAGCAATTAAAGCGGATTAATCGAGCCCATCCCGTATAATGTCTTCTGTTAATTAGTTTGTCAGCACTGTTTTAATATCGCTTAATGACTTCATATTTCAGGGATGACATTAAAGGGATGCTGAAGGAAAAGAAATGGCCTTATCACAATGCGCTGCTTTAATGGGAGATGTCCCCCGCCAGCGGGCAAGGTCAGGCCTGGGGCCGCTGGGAAGGAAGAGGCTTCAGGGTGGCACCAGCCTCTACCTCCGGGGATACAGAGTCTCACCCACACCGCCTCAGAGTCACAACGGCTACATGTTCAACTGGGAGACCAAATGCAGAACAAGAGTCTGTTATATTCCACAGATTATGAGCTTCTGAGACGTTCCAGTAAATGATAAGTGAGGCATAGAGGACTTTTAGCCACCACTTTTTCATATTAATTGTTTTTAGTTTTATATAAAGATGAAGAATAAAAAAAAAAATCTGAACAAATGTATTTGGTCACAATTAAAATTTAAAGGTGATCAATCCAGTACTCAAGGCATTACTTGTTTTAAGTTTGGGATTCAGCAGTGTCACAAATGTCCCATAAACCCCTGATTTAAAACATAATGTAAAAGCATATGTGTATGGCAGCAGACTCTGCATGTAAGGCCTACCTGTCCACACCCAACACCAGAGGACTGAATGACAGTGGGTGACCAGGTTGTTTGACTGAACACTAAATTAGATTATTATTACTATTGTTATTCATCTTCTATAATATTTGCCCATTTTGTGCTGTGGAAAAACTGTCTTCTTTGGGGTAATTTCTATCCTAACAGGAGTGCAATGGTTGGTCGATACAAAATACAATTCATAAACTGAATCAAAGTGTTGTAGGCTTACTGTAGAACTTAATTTATATTTTAAAAAATTGTCTTCAACCTTTTTTTTTTTTTTTTTTCAAACAAAGCAATACGCTGCTTTATGTTTCCATGTAATTACATCTTGTACATAAGTTTTAACATACAGTGACTCTTAGGTTCAGTGAACTTTAAAAAGTATTAGGACGTGAAGAAAAAAAAACCATTTTGAGGCATTTTGTAACTTTTACATTTGTTCATAACACAAAACTTCGTGAAGATCAAATACAAGGTCAAATGTAAGTTTAAAATAAACCAAAACTGTATTGTGTGAATTGTTTCACACTGCTACATGCAATAATAGTGTGAGTGATGAAGTAATCCAAATTATTCATCTTATTTCACCTGTTTTGAGTATCTTCATAGAACACGATACAAACTGGGTGTTTAATCGGCAGTGAAAAACCCTCAAACTAACCCCTTCATCACTGTGAAATTGGGCAAGTTTAACTTCAAACTCTTAGCTGAGGTTGCTTCAGACATAAAACCAGGACGCTTTATGTTTTTCAAAACCATAAGAGCTTTTGTTTTCTTTACAACACTGAATGAAGTTTATAAGAAACAAGACAAAGCTGAACAACCTGAGACTCAAACTGATGCATCTGTTGTTTACAGTACCTTGGTCATTGTAATGTTGTACTTTAATGGTGTGCCTGTGTATTGTGCATTACTTTATTGGGAAATACCAGATGTTCAACAGAAGCATTAAGCAACTGGAAAGGCTCCACTCATTGATGTTAACACGGTCTTTTTTAAACAGAAATTTGATGTACTGTAACAGTGCCTCAGTGGCTGCACATTAGCCTGTGATGCTCCCCTCACAGGGACACCAAGCCAAAGGTGTCCAGGCAGCAAGAAGTTGATAAAAACCAACAGCACATCCTCCTTATTGCAGCCCTGGCTGGCGTGCATCCCTGCTAATTTGAGTGTGCCCTCGCACCTCCACTCTCCTCAGCAGATTCATAAATCTCATTCCCATTATCCCGCTAATTAGTCGGGATTACAGGAGCATGTAATGCCCCCGCTTCCCAATAGATTGATTGGAGGACGGTCTCTTTGTTTTGAAATCACTTCCTGATTGATGTACAGAGCCCTAGTTTGCAATTGTAATGGCCCAGATGTTAACAATCAAATGCGTTTCCGCTCCAGGAAGTAACAGTCTGTCATGGAAGAGGAGCCAGCCGAGCGTGTAACGACACATCACAGGAGTGAGGGGAAGGAGGGACTGCAGAGGAGGGGATGGAGGGCTCAGGGGGGGTTAGGTACTGAACTGAAGCCCTGGCTTGAATTGCAACTGATACAGGGCATGATGTCCCTGCTTCCATCTGATGTGAAACTGTCCTGTACCTATAACACTGCCTTTATAGGGATGTTTTTCAGAGTGTATTTACTTTTCTGACACTTTCATGTAACTTTTTTGTCATAACTTTGTTGTCATTGTTTTATGTAAAGGGTCTTGCATTTAAAAGCACATATTAACTGGGTTTAATTGCAAACTTTTTTTTTTTTTTTAAACTTCATCAGAGTGTCTGTATTAAAGATACTATCAGCATCATTTCCAGAGTGGCCCTTGTCTGAAAACCATTCACAGTGCTAACAGTAGAGGGCACTATTGTCTTACCAAACTGGCTCCTTCACTTTGCTCCTCGTTCCTTTTTTCTTACCCTTCACCAATAAATCACTTTCCCGGATAGTTAATGGATATAGAAGCAGATCATGAGTGAGCTATCTGTGGGGCGATAATTTAAGTGAAGATCCCCACACTGATTGCAGTGAAAGGTTATTTATTTCAACAATAATGCAGGACACAAAGGGGGAATCTGAGCAAGATTACCAGCTAGGGTACGCTAGAGTGCTCATCTCCAATGGAGCAGCGTGTAAATTGGGTTCACTTTCCCCAATGAAAATACAGACTGCAGTTTATTTCAACTTTATGCACATGGAAGGCTGTGCTTCTCTCTCAAGGGTGGCTGGGGACTTAGAGATGGCTGTTCATATGAGGGGAGGGTGGGTTTAGACCTTGAAAAATGCCCCTTTTGTCCCCGAGTCTCTGGAAAGCTGAACTACTGAGCAATGGTATAGTCCCCACTCTCCTCTAATTATAAAGTATGACGACAATAAGGGGGAAAAAATTCTAAAGCATTTTGGTTTGAATAATGTGTAGTGACTGAGGTAAACAGTCTGTAAGTATCTGTCTTTGTACGCACATGTGTGCATGTTTGTTAGAGTGTGTGTTGCGAGCACTGTGGTGCCTGGCACTATTGATTGACTGTGTTGGTGAAGAACTGCAGGGCACAAAAGCCAACTCGGCACAGACACTCTAGTTCTCCTCTCATGCAGAAAAATGCATGATTAAGGCCCAACTGACATGTCTAAAAAGTCCTGGAGAGAGGAGAGGAAATAGCTCCATATGCTGCCCCATGTGGTCACAGCTTCACTAAAATATGGCACTGCTGACTGTTGCGTTCTGCATCACTTCCAATAGCCTCTAATCACCAGAGTTCACAAACAATGGCACTGGTAGACACAAGCTCCTGCCGATTACAGGAACTTAAAAGCCACAGCGTACATTACTCAGCACACTTGGGTGTACAATGTATACTTTTACATGTCTGTCATCCTCCAGGCTTTCAACTATGCTGTCAGACAAGATATGCATCAGACATGGATCCAATGCTGTGTGAGATATAACCATTGGGTAAAGGATAGCAGCCCTTGAGCTGCATGATAAGCACTGTCACAGAGACATAACATATGTATCTATGCTATGCTTTGCTTAACGCTCCAGCAGGCTTTGGTTGACTTTACCTGAGGTGGCAGGTGAATTCCCCTGTTCAGCACCAAAGCTCAGGAGTGAGCAGATCAAAGCCGCAGTGTCGTACACTGAAGTAGTGCAGAGAACGAGCAGGAATGAATAGACAAGAGAGGTAAAGTGCAGGGATGTCTGTAAGAGTCCAAGGTTTGGGCTCTCCAGGGGGTATTGCTAATCCCAGATGGGCCTAATGTTCATCAGACTCCTTTCTCTGGTGATGGAAGCTAAGCAGCCCTCTCAGTGTATCCAGATGGGTGGATCACAGGTCAAATAGTCCCAGACAACTAAATGGGGACATTTGGGTGGCTGGTCCCAAGGGGACAGCATGGGACAAGAGGGAACCTGCCTGAGACTGGCAGATGCAGCACTCCCTCCTGGCCCTGCACACCCGAGGGTGTACCTGCTGCTCAGCTTGTGCCCCAGTGGCATGTGACAAATGGTGACATGCTTCTGCTCCCATGCTTTGTTAGATCGGTGGTCCTGATTGAAAGCAAAGCAGCAGGCATCTCTCAGATCCATATGTCTGCAGAGAGATGGAGAGAACGGAATGAGAGAGAGAGGGCACACTCTTTCACAGCTTTAGTGAACGCTCAGACAAATGAAAATAAAGTGATATCATTCTGGCACATAAACGTATGCAATTTTCAGCAATAATGGGGTAGTGGAGATGAGTATATGCACTACCGTCATTTTATTTACATATGGATGAGTCCATTTTTGTTTTTATGCACGCCACTCTCTTCATTAAAATGTGCAGCTCAAGTCATTCAAAGAAGGATCATATTTCATAGAGGAATAAGGAGAGTTCCAAAGGATTTTGAAGAAATAAAACAAGAAAGAAGACAACTGAGCCAGTCCTTCCACTGAAGTTTCAGCAGCCTTTATTAAAAGTGTGCCATGATTGATAACCTGTCAGTCATCGGAATAATCACGACCAATCCCGTCTCTTGGAGCCAGCTCTGCTTCCCGCCCTCATCCTTTATGCCCCTATCACCCTCAACACATCCACTTGCCATTGAAAACCTGTAATTGAATGAGTTTTTGTCATTATTGTGATTAATCATATTAATTTGAACTAATTAAGAGATGGTTTGAAGTTATGACAATTAGATTAATGAAATTAGTTTTAACTTTTTTTTCACTCAACCTAATAAAAAAGGGAAAATCAGAGCAGGACTGTTATGAAACAGTTGGCAATCTGGATTTTGGGACTAATTGAATGTCTGATTTTATTAATGATGAAATTTATAAAAGTCCTTGAGGGGGAAATTAACGCAGATTCAGCTGCTAAGAGTGGAAAATTAATTAAAATTCCTGGAGATATTCCTGTCATTAAAGGCACAGGCCCTGTTAACCCTGGTCCTTCTGAGAATGGCTGGTGTGTACATACAGAAGATTTCCACAGTGACTAGTGATATATGAGGTTTTAAAAGATGACAAAAAGCTTTCCCCTCACATAACTGGGATTATTAAGTGTTCACCACTGGATCTCTTTTATATTTGTTCAGGTTTTTATTGTCATTGATTTCTTTGCACATTAGGCACTAAGAAAACAGTTTACTTTAGTCCTGGTATTGATGCTAGTACTTACATCTTACCCCATGAACCAAACACTTACAAACAGAAATAACAGAAAAGTAAGAAGAAAATGATCAATGGTAGTTTTGGGATGATTTATTATAGAAATGCAATGCTTCAAAGAACAATTCAATTAGATCTTATTTTAACATAGCCCACTATCTTAATGAGCCTCTAAAATCATTTAACAGAAGAAAAAAAATGGAATCCACCAGATGAGGTAACCTGTCTCAGACAGTGCAATAGGATTTTTGTGTACTGACATTTGGATAAACAATGTCTACAGAGGATATATCATTTTATGTACAACAGAAGGAATGAATCATATATAGGTGGAGTGATAATGTGCAGAAGGGAACGCTGACAGAAGGACGAGATACAAATACACAAACCCAACATCTGACCCAAGCAGGATGAAAACCTGTAACAAGTGATATGCAAATGACTATTTTAATAAATTAATGAATTAATTAAACTAAATTGTGTAGCTAATATTTGATTACTTCTGGCAAAATGGTCTTCACAATTCTCTCGAGGAATATTAATAATATGAATGAATGAACATGAAAAATGTTTGACATAAAAACCATAGAAGTCTTCAAAACATAGATTGGAATTTCTACTAATTATGTACAGCAATGTTAGAACCCTTTTCTGATTTTAAGTCTATGCTAATACTACTACTATTCATAATAATGGGATGCATCCACCATAGTGCTGCCATGTTTCTATTGTAACTCAGAACTTGTTTCTTCAGTTTTTCATTTTGTTCCTTTTATTTGATGGGTGGGATCATGCATGTAGGTGCATTACAATCACATACTGTTGTGGACCAGACTTAGTGTCCACTTGATCAAAAAGCCCAGAATGTTTTTAACTGCCGCCGTAGGGGAGGATGAGGCAAAGAACAAGGAATCAGTAGCAACCTACCATAGCAAGAAAGTCCCAGGATCCAATCCAGTGGTGGCTCTGCATGTAATTTGCATATTCTCCCTATGTGGCTTCTTCCAACAGTCCAAACACTTGTAACTTCATAGGTTAAATGGTCAATTGAAATATCTTGTAGCTGTGGAATAATTGTTGGTCTCTATATGTCAGCCCTACTGTGAACTAATAACACATCCCTGCAGAGGTTGAAATGTTACATAAAATGATGAAATTAATTTAACTGTAAATTAAGTATATATATTCCCAAATGTAACTGATTACAATTTCATTTCATGACATTTGTTTGGATGCCAGGCATTGAGACATACTGATGTAATAAACCATTTCTCATGTAAATTGAATATTATGAACTGTATTTATTTGGTATTTGAGAATTTGCAAATTACAAGTTTTCGTGTGGTTCAAAGTTAAACCAGAAAAGGTGGAGGACGCATTCAATTAAACAGAAAATCGTTAAATTACAACTAACTCACATTGTAAGATCATTCCTACCTTGACTTAAGCTTTTCCTGGTACTTACACCAACCTTTTCCCATCAGAGTGATTTTTAACTTCTTCCATCAACATCAAATAAAAAGTTATTTTCTACATTGGCTAAACTGCAGTTTTTTGGGCCCATTCCAAGCAATCCCTGTCCTGTTGCTTAGCCGGTGCTGGTGATTGACACTCAGGTCAACCCCTGCCACTCCGGGTGCAGTGGGGGTCTGACACTTGTGTTGCATGGACTCTGCGCACTCCTTCAGCTCTGCATATTCACCAGCCTGTCTCCCTCTCTGCAGGCCAATTCATAATTAACAGCTGTTGGCTTGTCAAGAGTGGCCCTGGCCGTGGCACACACACACATATATATTTATATTCACTGTGAAGACCCCCTTGCCATGGATGGATTTCAAAGGCCATGAACCCATCCTCTTCCCCTGAATGATGGACACTCACCTGAAAGCTCAAATACATACTCAGTCAACCTGCTCTCCACATCCCATCACCATCTCCCTCTTTTACCTCCTTGCTCATTCAGTTTCCACTCTCTTCTTTGCTCTCCCTCCTGCTCAGCACCTTCTGCCACCATGTCAGGAACTTTTGCATTAAGTCCACCCGTCTGGCCTGCGAGGAGGCAGTATGAAAATGAAGTGTGGCCGTGGCTGGCCCTTTGCTGTGTGTGTTTGTCATGCCTGTTTAGCTGAAGTTGAAATGTAAATATAGACCACGGGAGATCTTGGCTGCGATAGGCTGCTTGAAATTCTAATAAACAAGTAGCTGTCCACCTGTAATAAATGATACCCATAAAAAGGGGTGATTCCTTGAGCAGATAAAGATGAAAAGTAATTGTTTGTGCTCACACAAAATTAATCAGATCAAAACAGGGGCAATCATTTTAAAGAGACACCAGACCCATAAAAAAGGCAAAGCTGTGATAAAGTATTGGCTATCAGACGTGCAGTCTGGAGGTTAGCATTACAATAATATGGAGGGCCAGTATTCATGTGGCTGGAGATAGGATTATTGCATATATTCAAAGAGGGGAAAATGTTTATGGTACATACGTACACAAGCAGAGGTTCACAAAGACATTCACGCTACAAGGTCATAAGCAATGTTGAGTTTCACTATAGGGTGGATATCACACTTTCATTGAAACTGATGTCAGTAGTCACAAAATTATTTACAAATGTGTTGGCGGATTACAAGACCAATATTTAAATTTCTGTTAAGACTGATCATAAATGGCAGTCCAGCCCCTTCACTAAAGTAATGACAGGCACTTAATGAATTACAGATTCAGTTTTAATAATTCAGCTTTAAAAATTCATACAAATGTTCATTTATCATGTCAATTACTACATTAACAATTTATAAATAAATAATTACAAGGACATCTTCGTTTAGCACTGTACATGATGCCATTTGTCTGTCACAGTTTTCACAGATGAATAAAAAGAAGCCTAATTTGAATGAGGTTTAGGTCTTGTTTGTTTTGTCACAGCTGCTATCACTTGTAGTGAAAGTAACACACTTGCTGTGCCAGCCAGGGGTGTTCCCCTTACCCAGATGCCTCAGTGATCAACACACACAGTGTGTGCCATCCGGTCTGAGGGCCCAGATATGATAGACCACCTGGAAAGAGTACAGGCAACGCAAACATGGTTATTTTCACAGCTTTGATATGCTAAACACACAAAGTCCACTCCAGAAAAACTGACAATTGTATGGCTCAGTGTTTAGCCGTACACATAGTGAGGACATAGAGGAGCTCTGTTCAGCTCTTATGCTCTGGCTCTGATCCTATGCAATGTGTTTACCAGAGCATTGGAGAGAGACTCTGATGCACACAAATAACAATACAGCTCAGTGCCCACTGGACACCTTGGAGACCATCCACACACTATTTCTAGTGCGAGGACTGTTCATTTCAGAGCGGTGTCTGTTTGCATACAGTATAAATTACTTTTTGCAGGTCATTCTTTGGTCAACTTTTCACTTCTTTAATTTTAAGCAAAATGTCCTTCCAGTTTTCCAGGATAAAAAGATCAGAGCTGGAAGTTCACTAGTATCTCCCAGCTCAAAATAAAGTGCAGTTCAATTGACAAATTCCTTCACGTCAACAGTCAATGACCTGCTTTTCTAGTTGAGTGCAAAGCTGCAAAACTAAAGTACAATGAACTCTGAGGGTGTCGAATAAAAGAGATCAACAAGTCTTTCATTTGGCAGCTGTCCTAATTGAGTGGGTGATGAGGCTATGGTTTCTCTGGATGGTCTTGTATGCTTTGGCAAGTGTCTCATCTAGTTACAAGCATGAGATTGCATTTGAAAGTGAGGGGAAGCCAGCAGCTAGAGGCAGCACTTGTGTGAAACTCTTAACACCGACCAAATTCCCTGCTCTCTTTATTCTTGTCTGGCAGGTTGTAATGGAGTTAATTGTACAATAAAAGCTATTCTCTAAATCATTTCCTTTCTGTCCATACAAGATTGATCACGGAACCAATCCTTTCTACTGCTGTAATTTTCATATTTAATGAGCGT
Source organism: Maxillicosta whitleyi (assembly GCA_029822895.1). Classification (NCBI taxonomy): domain Eukaryota; kingdom Metazoa; phylum Chordata; class Actinopteri; order Perciformes; family Neosebastidae; genus Maxillicosta; species Maxillicosta whitleyi. The sequence goes on along the minus strand of JAPSES010000105.1, from coordinate 9,803,874 downwards.
GACTCCAAAACTATTACACTAATTAGTCAAATCTCACATATCGCTAATGATGCTCGCAGTAATTAATATTGTATTTAATTAAAAAATGACCCATTTCAATGGCTTGCATGCAGGCGTTGCTGGTTGGTTTGCCTGCGGGTAGGAGGGGATGTTATGGGTGCGTGGGGGTTGGGCTGTTAGACAGCATGGTGGAGATGGATAGAGAGCTAGAAGAGATGGGAAAAGTGGGGTGGTGGAGGGGTGGGGGCTAGACAGGTGTAGGTGCTGTGAGTGCCTCTCTCTCTAGCTGTGCCACTGCAGATTTCCAGTTTCCTGCAGCATATGTCTGTGTGGTTAGCATGTGCTCAAAACCCCCTCTTTCTTTCACTGGAGGCAGCCAGCCTGTGTGATTTATGTGGGGCCCCTGTTCCACTGTGCATACACTGGAAAATCTCCAGTTTACACAAGAATTGCCTGAAAAATGAGATCTGTGACTACATTCTTTTCATTAGCGGCTTACGCTAGCGTGGAGCCTGGGAGCCTCTGAGCTCCTAATGATGCGCACGCAGGCCCGTAGCCTCCCAGCTGCTCTCAGGCTCTCATTACCTACAACATTCATGTCACAAACACTCTTATTTAATTTCCACAACAATTAAAAAGAAAAACAGTTGCTAAACTTGTGCTGCTTGAGGCAGCTGAGTGCTGTGTGCTCAGCGGCTCAAACAAACTGTTTGTGTAACAAATATACACACCCAAACACACATTTTGATGTTCAGCCATAAAGAGAAGGCAATAAACAACAGCAATATTTTGATATTGTATTCCAAGCAATACACAGCCAAAGAGCTACCAGATAGGAAACGACATTAGGATGGATATACTACAATGAAATTTTATTACCAAGGGACTCAGTTCACAAATGCACACTTAGAAAACAAAAACCATAGCTGTCTATCTGTAAAGTGACAGATATTCTTTGCATGTGGTCTATACGCCCACGCCTACAAACACACAAACAACATTCAATCTCGCTTATAGCATAAAAACATGCAAAGACCAACCACTTTCCCCA
>JAPSES010000105.1:9760592-9792729 GCA_029822895.1 Maxillicosta whitleyi | reverse complement strand
GAAACGCCCAGCTGAGTGTTGGTCGACCCGCAGCGATCTGTTGATGGGAAGTCCGTAAAGTTTGTGGATTTAATAAAGTATCTTCGGAGATACAACTGTACGTCTACGACCCTGAATCAGATGAGGATGAAGATGAAGGCGAACAGACAATTCCGATTCGTTTGTAGAAGAGCGTATCCGAACGGTAGGCTAATGCTAATGCTAATGCATCACCTAGCTTCTGTCCGCTGTTCTTCCTCTGAAATGAGCCCGTGGGTGTACCATACACGGCTCTGGGTGAGGCTTATGACATTGTGACATAGGTAAGTTTGTCCTGCTCTGATCCGCTCGTTTGTCTTTAGGTTAACCCTTCAATGACCAGTAAACCCATGTGGGTCGAATTTCACGTCTTGGAGTGCTGCGTACATATCCTCTTGTTGTGACTCACTACATTGTAAATAGAGCTACTCAAAGTGGTTTTTAGCGGAAGGAGCTCTTTCAAATCTGCAGTCAGGTTAATTTAGTGCAACCATTTCTGAGATTACCTGCTAGCTTGCTTTGTTATCCCATGTTGACATGAGGACAGACATATGTATCCATATCAGTGTTTCTCAATCAAACAATCTGTGATCTGTATGATTTTACATTATATATACAGTAGTATTACTTTGGCCCAAATGGAACCTCACTCATTGTGATATAAATAATATAAAATAGTATCTGATGGTGCTTGGTGGTCTCTGCTGTCAAACAGTTGAAACCCACCCAAAGCTGTGCTGAGTTCAGATGAGATGATGATACCAGTAAAGAAAAAGAAGCATATCTTTAGATATAAGATAAGATATGATAAGACTTTACTTATCCCACCATGGGGAAATTTCACAGTGAAAAGCAACAACAACTAACAAGTAATCACAGAGAAAAGACAGTTGGAAAAAAGAAAGAGTGAAAATGAAAAAAAAATCAAAAATTAACAGGACATTTAACATGATGTTAATGTAAACAACACAGACTTAATTAAAAACTTAGATGGACACATTTTAAAAAATCTGTACTATAAAGGAATATAATGCAGATTACATTTCTTTGCTACTGCTGTTAAAGTACATTGTGCTTTTCTGACCTCTGACGTCAATGTTTAAACTGCCTCAAGTCAAGTAAATGAAATAACCTTATAGGTTTATCTTTGAATGAATATATTCTATGAAATGCTCTACTCCCCCATTCGCATCCCCCTCCTCAGTGGAGTAACAACAACAGCAAAACAATAGCCAGTGCAATAAATTCATCACATAGAGTTGTGAGTTCAACTGGGAAGTCCCAAGGAAGACAGCACGCCAGCCCCAGTCAAATGCTAAGGGGATGTTATACGTGATGGATGGAGTCTTTGACTTCCAGTAGAAGTGGCATGATGGCCTGGCATCTCTCTGAAGTGCTCCGCTCGCATTGTGACCAAATCCTGTTATGTCCCTGTTTCATTGTGGTGACAGCATGAGGAATGCTTGGTTTTGTTCTCCCCACTGTTGCTATCCATCATCTGTGGAGAAAGAGAAAGAGAGCGCAGTGGCACTTTGCTTTCCACCTCCAACCCCCCGCACACACACACACACACACACACACACACACACACACACACACACACACACACACCTTCCCTCGCACACTCCTCTCTCTTTCTCTCTGTTGAGACATCCTATCTTTGCTACAGTGCTCCCAGCCCCCTCGTCTACACGTGTGCTGTTAAATTATCCCTCCTGTTTTTCACATACTCCACACTTCATTCCAGAGGAGCTCTGTTTATGGGCCATAAGAAGGGACAGAAGAGAAGGTATGTGCAGCAGCTCTATTCAGAAACACTTAGCTCGTAGAGACAGCCTCCCCTTCCCCAATCAATCTGCTACTTAAAGGCGGATGTAATTTGAGCTCAGTCAATGTGCTTGGTGTTGAAAGCATCCTGCCTGGTTTTCCTAACCTGAAAAAAAACCCTAATGTCCAAGCATCTAATTAAAGCTTGAGTCTCACTTGATTACATTCTGGAGCGGTCAATGGGTAGGGGGTGTAATAGTTTAATTATCACCCCCCCCCCACCACCTCAAAATGGTTAAAGCTAATATTTAATTAGAAAATAAACAGAAATAGGAGGCCTTGGTATCCAATCACGATTAATGAAGCAGAGCGAGGACCTATATTGTAATAATGGGGGAAACTCCCAGCTTATATTGCACCATAAAAGAATCATAATTAGTCAAACGTAATTAGCAGAACATTACAGAATTGCTGGACTGCGCAGCAATGCCTTTCATGCTTGTGTGAAGAGAAAGCAAGGATACACCTAATCAATGGGCCAATCACTCAACGGATATGGGTGATATTCTACATACTGTAACATCCACCAAGCAATTTTACTGTAACAGTACAGAAAAATAATACAGGTAAAAACTGAGAATAACTCTACATCTAGAGATTATCATATCATTTGAACCAATACATCATCTGTGTATTGTTATGTCAGTAAGAATAAAAATAACTGCTATATGGATATTTATTGAGAAAGTATATGCAGATATACTGTTGTTCTGTTGCCTAATAAGTATCCAGGGTCTGGCTCTGCATACGAGTGTGTTAGTGTGTATGATGCAAGCTCAAGTGTTGAGATGTTATCTCATAAAGAGGCTTATAAATGTACAACTATCTCATGTCACATAAAGGAGCCCACTGATTTATTCCTATTGATCAACTGCCGGGGGCCGCGACAGCCTTGTAACGGAAATCAACACTCCTTCACAGCCAAAGCAGTCTGCCTCTACACTGAGACATATGCACAAGTCGTCTGCAGGACTATATGGATTAAAATGGAAATTATGCATGATTTCTCACGCTTCACTTGAAACTAACTCCATGAGTGGAAATTCAACATGTTTTGCAGAAAGTCTGTTGGACAGGTGGACACACAGAAACACATGAATATTGCAGTAGGAACTTGCACAAGTGCTCCATCCCCAACTTTGCTTTTAAAAAACAAGTAGGGTAAACTGACACCCAAGTTTACTGTTTATGTGACATCACAGCTGACCAGTGCTAGACAATGACCCTCAACCTGTCTCTGTATGGTGCCCCAGAGGTGTCATAAAACCTGGGCAGGGAGCTTTGCTTGGGATGACAGAGTGCCAGGCGCTCTCCCACCAGGACCTAATTTCCCCCTGTGAAAATGGATAGCACGTCCATAGCGTAGCTTAGTTTAAAATGCAAAATGTGGACATTATCTGGCATGGAGATTCAGCGGCATCCATCACACTATGCTAATGCAGCCCAGTGGTTAAGATATTCTAATGTAAGCCACCCTGGAGATGTAGAGGAATTAACACAAACAGAGCAGGGCGGCGGGAACACAGAGGGGTCAGGAGATAGGACAGAGGAGCTACTCCTGAGACAGGCGCTGCCACACAACCACACACACACACGCGATCAAACAAAATCAAACACGCAACAACGTTTCAGAACCTTTGCAAATGCATACATACTCATAATACACACTTACTTATGCACTTCATAAGCACATTCGTGTGAGTATTTGGCAGCACACAGTCTAACATATGTCAATTTAAATTTATGTGAAGACGTATTTCATTCAAATGTATCCTTATGTTTGACAGGTACAGCACACACAACAGAAAGCAGGATATATACAAACTCCTTTCAGGTTTGCATGCACTGTTGTCTTCATTCACACTTTTTCTCCTGAACTGGAGCAGTGTTTCCATTCATATTACAGCTGCAGAAGCAGTCAGTTTGTTTTCCCCATCCTCCTGCTGGGTGTTTAGGGCCTGTGCTCCCAGCAGAGTTACTCTCCTCAGCTTAGCAGCGCTCATGAAAGCCCTGTCCCAGTCCCCTGCTCTGCCTGCCAGAGCTGTAAGGGAAGGCATTATTATCATTATATTAATGTGACATTAATTGCTTTTACTTTTTCACTCCATTAAGTGTGCTCTATCTCTTTGGGAGCCTGGCCAGATGGTTTATCACTTCCCGTGCTGTTGGTAGCACCATTAATGGGCTAAGACACTGGGCTATAAAATAATTGCGCCGCAGTGTTGGAAATGTTCATCGCGCTAATTGAAAAGTAATTGCAGAGGTATAGTGCAACTGTCATGCCATAAAAGCCTGTCATAGGAGAGGAGGAGGGCTTTCTAGTAAAAGGCTATTGTTTGCTCTCCACATACACTACAGCAAGTGGTCAAAGCAATGGGGGAACAGCCTTTATGCAAAATGTTAACAGGGGCAATGATCCATTGAAAACATGAGTCTTTTAATCTCTATCGCCTCACATATTAATGTAATAAATATATCACAGCGATTCTGTTTTATAATATAGTGATTTACATCATCTTAGTATTTTGTTATGTCTGTAAACCATGTCTACATATTGTAAAATTAACACTGTGAACAGGAGTATATGAGTCAATTAAATGAATAAAATGCAAATGCTAGTCTTGTGAGAAGACGTTAGAGAGCCAGTAGTACTTTTACATTAACAGACTGTACAATGAGGAGGTTCAACAAGAGATTGGCCCAAAATCAAGCCAGTTACATAAGAATTCTTTCAGCTATTTCTCTTTCACAGACTAAGTTCTGATTTAAAGCCAATAGTAGGCTAGGTGGAAGCAGAGACAAAACAACTTTGGAGACTTATATTCTGACTTCTGCTCATAGTCACAGCAGATAAAACATTTGGTGCATCCCATCCCACATATCTTGTTGCAATATAAATCAGAATTACAATTTCAATAACCTCAGCGCCATCATTAATGAGATGTGATTTACTTCTAATGAACTTTGGATATTACATTGCAGAACCATGAGTATTAAATCGTTAAAGTATTAATGTAACATTATAAAATGCCATTAAGCTGGCGATTAATCAGCTTGAAAAATAAAAGGAAAACTTTTACTGCTCCAAAACCTATAGATTTCTCTTTTTTATCTCTGCAGATTTTGCCTCATTCTTTTAATGTTAGTAATTTAAACGTGACTCCATAAAGAATCTATGAACTTTACGGTCGACAACACAGTAAGTATGATATTAAATGCAATTAAACTGTAAAACTAAAAACCGCTTGTCATATATATTACATGCAGCATTTCAAGAAGAGCTCTTTGCTGAAATGCAGAGCTGTGAGCAATCAGTGTTTGTGTATTTATTGACGAGAGCTTGTTGTTTGAGGTGATGCCGGGTTAACGGAAGGGCCGGTGGGCATTCATCTAAGCCGTCATTACTAAAACAAAGCAGCCTCTTGCTGCTTATCAGCCCCTCATCGACTCCCCTTCGAGCCCCTGTCGCCCAGCCAATCCGACATATCGACACCCATTGACTGGGACTTGAGAAAGAACAGGATGGTGAACTTGTCTAACGCAGATCAGGGTCAGGGCGATAGGCAGGAGATGGAGGATGTTTGTTTGTGTATGTGTGCGTCTATACCAGACCCCCACATTCTATTACATCCAATAATGCTGCGTATGCTCCAAATCAATGACATAGGGTGAAAATTAGGCCTGAAATTGGAGTGATTGATTCTAGAGGTTATGATGCCATGTTCATCGATGCTTTTTGATCGGCTGTGCTCTCCTTACTTCCAAAATGTGTGTGAGATGTAAACTCTGTGGGCTGCTTTAAAGAAGGAATATAATTTCTTGTAGGTCAAGCGACCAGCATGAACTGAGAGCCACCTCAACCCCTCACCCAATTTCCCCTCCCTCTCTTGTTCTCTCTTTCTTCCCAAGGTCAATATCCTCAACAATTAGTCCGGGGAGGAGGAGTAGAATTTGAAGCATGGTCGCCCCATCTCCAAATGCCCCCTCAAGGGCTTCCGGGGGCAGCAACGGTATGTCAGACCAAAGTGAAAAGTGTACCCATTCCCCCTTTATGTCTCCATTTGCCACCCTCATTAGGGCCATTCATGAGCACTTAGAAGGCCCCTGTACATCCACACATCACCCCGGTCAGGTCTGTCCTCTCCGAGTTGCACCTTTCCCAATCAAATAACTATCATTAAAAGCCCATATACGTGAGGGGGGTGTGCATGTGTGAAAGAGAGACCGGCAGAAAGCAACAGTCACTAAGATAGTTGTCTCTACAGTGTATAGTGTGGTCATACTAATGCAATATTGATTGGTCCCAGTCACTATGGCACCAGAACAATAGTCCAGTCCTGCAGACCACTGGTCAGTCTCCCAGCAGCCACCTCTGTCTCTCTCCCCCCCCCCCCCCCCTTTGGCTTGGATGATGATCCATATTGCTGCAGCTCCTGTGTCTTTTCTTATAGATGCAGATAATACTACCTGCAGTACTTGGGCAGGTACGACTCCTGATCAAAAATGTAAGACCAGTTGAAAAATTGCAAGAATTCACATTTTTCTCTGTTGGATCTTAAAAATGATCTAAGTAAGACCTTGTAAATGTAAAAATAGAAATGGGAGTGAGACAAAAAAATGTTGAGTAAGCAATTTATTGCAAACACTTAAACTGAAAAAGGCTGTTCATCAGCCAATCAAAAGTTTAAGACCACACCTCAAAAAACCCTGAAACTCCCCTAAAATAGATATCTTTTTTTTTTTTTTTAAGGACTCAGTAAAGAGTAACTCCGCTGTTTTTGTTGATCACTTCAAAAATTCCTTTCGGCATGCTTGATGCGAGTGTTTCCAGGAGGCTAGTGGGAACGTTGCTCCAACTAGTGAAAGTGGCTTCATGGAGGGCATCCACTGCCTGGAACTGAAGTCCATTTTTGTTCCCTTCCCATCTATCCCCAAATGTTCTCAACTGGATTTAGATCTGGAGAATACACAGGATGCTCCAAAAGAGTGATGTTATTCCTCTGTCAGAAGTCTTTTCTCAGGCTGGCATTATGAGTTGCAGTGTTGTCCTGTTTTTAAACCCACTCATCACCACACAGACCAGGACCCTCAGTCATGAGAGAGGCCCCCTGCAACATCTCCACATAGCCAGCTGCCGTTTGATGCCCCTGCACAACCTCAAGCTCAATTGGTCCACTGAAGGAAAAAGCACCCCAGATCCCAATGGCACCCCCTCCACCCCCCCGCCTAGAAAACATTTCCAGTGGGATCTCCTTGTCATGCCAGTAACGTTGGAAGCCATTTTTTGTTTTTCTTGTCACACTCCCGTTTCTTCTTCTTGCATTTTCAAACTGAAGAGCTCTTTTCCAAAACGCTATAAAAGCCATTTGATTACATTTTTTTTTTATTTTACTTTTTACAACCTGATTTTTAAGATAGCATCAGGAAAATTAGAACTAGGTTAATGTTATCTGCTATTTCCATAACAATTATAAACATTATAACATAGATTTCAGTGATATTGACAGAGAAAGACAATAAAAACACTTAATTTTTGAAAATGGATATATAGCGTTTTGGAAAAGAGCTCTTCAACTCTACTCAGAACCTTCTTAAGATCCAACAGTGCAAAATGTAAACTCTGCAATTTTTTCAACTGGTATTAAAATTTTGACCAGGTGTGTATTACAAAGTTCAACTGAGAGAAAATGCAGTCATCAGCATGAGTTCAATGTTATGTGGTTCTTTATTATCCTTACTACCAGTTATTGTTTCAGACTGTGACATTGTACTTGATCTACTGGTTAAGGAGCAAACAGATGTAAAAACTACAGGAGATGAAATAAGGCTGAAAAACCACAAGAATTTTTTGGTCCAAGCCAACAGGCTTAGTATGAATACAGACACTTCTAACAGTTCATGCTGTTTATAGAGAATGAAGCCACTTTTTCAAGCTTCCATGTTGAGACACAGAGTACAACAGTAGAATCACGTCCAGGATGCATCTGACAGAATCGATCATTAATTGCAGTTATCAATCATGTCTTTAACCACCCCCCCCCAACACACACACACACACGTCTGTAAACATGTGGGGGTGGGGGCGTGGGGGTTAGCCTGTGAAACCTGCCTTGTGGAGAAGTTTTTCTACAAAATGAAACCAAAGAAGGAACAAATGTACCTTTCAGACCATTTGAATTGCAATATGCTGAATGGTGCTAATGGATTTTTTTTTTTCAGTTATCCTTTGCTGTTTCCTAAAATATTATTTAATTATTTATGTTTTGTTCTGTGAATGCAGCTATCTCCCTCTCCATCGCCACATGCAAACGCATAATCATTTACTGATTCTGTTTTTATTGTATCACAATTTCCATGTATTTTATCAAGAAAACTATGTTTAATCTGTTTCAATTTTCCCCAATAATTTTTTTTTCTTCACATTTTCACCATTTACCCTTGAGTTTTCCCCTGCATATAAAAAATGTGAGTAAAACTAGCTGGATTGAGAGACACACTAATGATTCTCACATCCTAAATCTACACATTAATTAAAGTAGAAAAATAACCAAATGAGATGTCTGATTTTAAGTTGAACTTAAATGGTAAAGTGATTGTCATCATAGTCACAGATATGTGCTTAGTATGAAATTTGTGTTAGAAACAATATTGTTGTCGTTACACTACATCACAGTAACAGCCCATACAACGTCTTCTTTATGGAGAACTTGGGTCAGTGTTTCCATTAAAGTCTGTTCTTCTATGACAGCAAAGTACAATACTACTTACCGTTGGCTTCATAAAGGAGAAGGCTAGGATCTGCAACCCAGACTCCAACATAAACTTCTCATAAGCACAAATAAATATTTCACTTTGAACCTTTAAAATGAACATAGACCCCTGTGTGTCTGTAAAAACTGGCAGCATGTATAGATGTGTTAAAGTCTTAGGCCAATATTTGTTTTGTCGGTTTAGCAAAGTTATGATGATTCTCTGGAAGAAACGATCTGAAACAAAATCTGAGGGAAAAAAAAACACGTTGTTCGAACCAAAGTGATAGTATTTAGTGTGACCTCCCTTTGCACTTAAAATGTCTTTAACCCTTTTGATAAGATAAGGTGAAAGTTATTGTGACTGGGTAACTTAGTGGTTAATGCTGCAGACTTTAGTGCGGAAGCTTGCCAGTTCAAATCCCAGGTGATCCCTTGGGCAAGGCCCTTCACGCTGTACATGCCTATACCTTGTAAGTTGCTTTGGATAAAAGCTTCAGCCAAATATAATAATATTGCATTAATTTTCTGGTGTTTTATATCAGGTTTCATTCAACATTTGTTTCTAACTGTTTTGTGGTGCTTCTCGCCATGGGGTCAGGGGTGACATTATATAGTGATTTTAACCTTTACAACCCATTTAGTTAGAAAATGAGAAATGGATAAGTATTGTAGGAAATGGTGGACTAAGACTTTTCTACATTATTGTCTAAGCTAATAGTAACAGGTAAATCCTAAAAGGACTGAAATAAGATAAAATGTTCAAAGTTAACATTTATATATATTTTTTAGAACTGTGCAAATAAACAGCTGAAATAACATGTGAATAATAGTAGTTGATCTGCATGAAAAATTTTCTTACAATACACACTTTTGCTTAATTATTAGTATTAAGAAACATAGCAGATATAATAATAATAATAATAAAAAAGCATACCGGAGTTTACCTTGTGCTTTGATGCTCCAGACAAAAAACATTAGGAATCATGAGTGAATATACTGGACAGATATGCTTGATAAATTCAGATGACCAAAATCTATATTTTTTTATTATTCAAAATCAATATGTTTAAATAAAATCCTTAAATTTGCAGTATTGTACCAATGTAAAAATGTCTGCTTTATCCTCTTTACCTCTTTTCTCTCTGTGCAGACGCCACTGGCCTGTCAAGCCTCAAAGGAAGAGAAAACAAGAACGGGGCAGTCGTTAGGGAGGAAGAAGAGTGTGAAAATACAGCGAGGTGAAGCAAGTACAAATGTTGAGCTCAGACAAACTAGTCCCCTGTGAGTCTATGTGCTGTGCTACAGAGCCAAAAAAAAAAAAAAAAAAGACAGAGTCATTACATTCAGCTCAGGATCCACTGTTTGTTCTCACAGTGGGCTGCTCACGTAGAAAAAGTTGGTTAGTCATTCCTGAAAATTTGCCTCAAAATGCAGAGTATTGATGTCATTCTGAATTCCATATATGTGAGAGCATTTCTTCAGTTGTTTCGTCTGGACAGCTGTCTCCTTCTATTCTCTAGCCCACACACAGAATCAAGGGATTAAAGGGAAGTTCATAATATCAAAAAATCCACCATAACACTGATGTGCTTTATGGTAGAAGCTGGAAACTGATTTTCTTGATGCCTCAGCTGCCTGAAAACAAAGAGCAGAGGATTTCATTTTTGATTCAAGTGAGTGATTTGCATAGAAAAGTTCATAAGCATGGGACATAAGGATATGGTCATAAAAGATGGCAATAAAAAATGTAACTATGACAGAATATTAAAAGTGGCAGTAAATTGAAGGCAGGCTGCAGAATGACCCTTACGGAGTGACTTCCTCGGTTGGGACTGCTAATCTCAGCCTGTGAGAGGGGCACTCACTGTACACAGAGAATAAAACATCTCCTGCCGACCCCTGACAGATATGGTTGTCTCTCACACTTTCATCCTGCTGGATAGTTAAGATTTAAGATAATGACACAACGACTTTCACGTTGATGCCGACATTGAATCTTTTTAAGAGGCCTCCTGCTGCCGAGCCGGGACGGCCTGTCAGCCACTGGCAGTGAAAGAGTTGAATGTCTTGCGCATACTCGTTTTCCGATGTCAGGAAGAAATTGTTCGTAACATCGGCCCCTCACACTTGTCTCAACTCATTTATTTCAGCCAAGGTCTATGGATATAAATAAAAGGAAATGTTACTGGAGCATTTAAACTCGGCGCCAGCCTTGAGACCAGTAATGTAACCACATATCATCAAAAGTGCTGAATCTCCCTTTGTCACCACACATGACATGCAATTCCTCCAAACATATTCACGTTTGTTGCCATACATACAAATAAATAATCACAGAAAGTCTGGGCAGTCTTTTAAAGCTTTACAGTAATACTGAGCGTCCATTAGATGCATTCTTCCGTTTCTGGAAATAGACCTTTGGAATTATTTGCCCCTGCAGCAAAAGCCTTTCCCTTTTATTCTGTGAAGTTGTACCTTTAAAATAGCTTCTCTTCAGCTGGATTAAAAGGTTTTTGGATATTTGGGAGTGAATGGATGCAGTTCAACAGGTGGTCCATAGATGGAGCTCTTCTCATTAGAATATACATTACATTACATTACAAGGGTGTCCTCGGGTAACTGCGCTGTCCTTCATTCTTCAGCAGCATCCGTAGAGCTGCAATACGAGCTCTGCTTTACCTACTGTCTGGAAGAACATAAAGACAGCGAATAACACAACTTTTAGAAACAATTACCTGCTGCTTTAGAGGATAAATATTCAGATACAAATACTTTTGTATTATCTTAAAATCATAGTGACTACTTTAATAGTTGTGTTTCTCTGCCTTACTTAACACACTGGACCCCTTGTGAATGAGTGTCAAACCACAAACCACCGGGTCCCCGGAGCAGTATGACTTAATTGAGCTATCCTGGGAAATCTAATTACAATAATGCACAGAGGATTGTGTAATATTCCCTCTGCTCCTGCTCTAACACCTATCCCTCACTCACATGCACTCTCACTCACGTGCTCACACACACAGAGAATGAAGGGGAGGGTGAGAGACATAGAGACGCTGATGTGTTAGGAGGTTGTGGTTAGGCACAAACTGCAACAACAGTAAAACATTTCATAGGAGATGTTTTAATCACAATTCATAGGCCAGTAAACCTTTAAACAGCAGTCAGCTCTGCTGGGCCAGTGAGGACAAAACAATGACAGTGTTATATGGATCAAACAGTGGAGCATGTACGCGAGAGGACAAAATGAAGCTGCCTTTTCTTTTGTTTCCTCAAATGATTTATTTTTTAATCGTTCCTCAAAACCTGTGAGCGGAATCTTACTAAAGAGAAACAGTTGAGGTGAAGGTGGATATGGGCCACATGAGAATAATGTTAGAACAAAGCTACACTCAATTTAGTCATTGGATATTGCAGTGTACAGCTGGGCAATGATCATATACATATCACTATAGAGAGTTATTGAGCAAATCACAGCGATCCAAATGTGGCCATATGCAGTGTATATCAGCACTGCTAATGCCAAGAGACACGCACATGCACACAAACACACACACACAAAGCAGTGAAGTTATTGGGATTTCCAAAATAATCCATCCTGTGTCCGTGCACATTGACAGTGTTAATTCCACTGAAAAGTGTCCTAAAATGCCTGCCAATATGTGAGCTTTTTCAACACAAAGACAATAGCAAGAGTTCTGGCGCTGTACACTGGAGGTATTGATGCTTGTCAGGCATCGACAGAAGCAACCTTTGTGTCTGGTACAGACTGACAATGTACCTGGCTGCATTTACTTGCAGTGACACTACAAAGGGAGAAGACTGGACACTGACTGAACACTGAAATGGGTGTATAAATAACTGAATACATTTGTTTGATTGTGTAAGATAAAATGTATCTGTGAGTTCTTAGCAGCAGGTTGTGTGTGGCAGAGAAGGGGACGCGTATTGAGGGTTGAAAGCAGATGTGATTTGTGTATATTTTCTTATAAATTCAATATGTGTGTATGTGTGTTGTGTGTGTGGTTTGTTTGTGATTGAGTGCAAGGTCAAAGGGACACAAGGGAAATGGGGGGGGGGGGGGTTGCTAAGAGGGGGTTGCTACTGTGCCCAAGGCCATACCCACACAGACGGACACCATATTGAAATTAGCAAATGGACTGCATAGTGTCGCTTGCTGCCCCATTTGCGGTCCCCTTTTCTCCGAGTGATATACAGATGCACCCGGTGAAGGGACAGCACTGTTTCAATACGGCAGCAGGGTGGGGTAGATTTGGAGGGGGACAGCGGCTAACCTCCCCCTGTCCTAAAATGAAATGGGTCGCCTCTTATTTATTTACAACATGTTTTGCACTCATCCCATAACACTGTAAATTACCTGCATGGTCAAGGCTCTTTTCTCAGGCAAGGAGAGAGAAGAGAAAAGGACATAAAACATGTGATCTATATGATATTTAATTCAGGAATCACATATGATCTGTCAATTTCCATATATCACACTTTATGAGTCATATTTTAAATACAAAATCACGTTTATGAATATAAATGTATGAATTACGAGCGGTCATATGTGTAATATGATGTACAATATGACTATAGGACCCAGACAGTGTCTTGCCAATATTTATGAGATTTCCACAGTATATCTCGTAAGAGGATAAGGGATGGGTGATTTCCGTACTGGGGTCTTAGGTGGTTGATCATGTATCGAGTGCAGTCTCATCATGCTGTTGACTGTTCATCTCCTTCTGAAATGTAAATGACATCAAACTGACAACAAGGATGATCACAATAAAAAACACAAGGCAGGACATTTTACATAAAACATGTTGGATTTGGTTTGTTTGCTACATAACAACTAAACACTTAATTATAGTGCAAAGAAGGCAGCTACTGAACAAGTGTGTTTCTGTGTGTGAGTGCAGTAAGAATTCCATCAGAGGAAACTCTCCCGGGACCAGACCCGGTCTCTAGCTGAAAAAAGCCGGGGCCTCCTCCATTATGGCAAACAAGTGCATTTGCTTTAAGGCCAGTGGAGATTTCTAACCTTTGCTTGACATGCCGAAAAGGTCAGGCCCATCTGTGGCTTCCCCCTGGATTTGAGTCTGACCATTTCCTCTGCTTCTGTGGACCCCAGGAAACCCCAGGAATCATGGGTCCAATAGACAGGCATCCCTATTCACACAACAGAGGGTCAACAAATCTAAGTCACAGCTCACTCATTTGGTTTGATGCTAGGAGTAACAAGAAGTGTTGATGAAAGTAAATTACAAAAGTGGTCAGAGAAGCATGTGCAAATAAAATAATTTTACCTCTTCTCATGAAATGATTGTGAAAATGTGATTTATTGTATGTTATTTATTTATTGTAAAGTATAAATTGGACTCAGTGTGTAATCATTATACCTGATCAAAGATGATTAATAATGTGCATAAATAAGAATAAAAAGTGAAATGTGACAAAAACAAAACTATTCAAAACCAAAATTATTCCAACTTTATTAGCAATAGTGTAATTATCATCCTAAGCTGAACATCTTTCACTGCTGGAAAATCAATATTTTCTTTCCAAGATCAGAGAGCTGGAGCGTTTTGGTTGACATCCATGTTTTGAGACTTTTTCAGCTTCATTACCCAGTTAAAAACATTTATTAGAAAATAAATCAAATATAAAACAAGGATATTAGTTTGATGAAGTAAATACCCTCCTAATTATAAATACTATATGGCATTTGCAGTGTACAAATAGAATGGGGAAAAATAACAACAATTGTGAGGTCTGATTTATGGATAAAATTAAAACATTCAGAGAAAATCTGAACATAGAACAATCCCATTGGTACACTCCGCTGAAGCCAATGTCTTAATATAATTCAAAACACAGGCCTGATTCTCAGTAATAACATGGTAATTGTGTTAAACACCTGTGAAGTGAGCACACACAGCACTCAGTGTGAGTTTTTCTCCGTTTGATGGACGTATCCATGCTTATCAATGTTCCTTATCTCCCTTCATTATTTCCAAACCAGTGGTTAAATTGGAAAAGCCCATAAGAACGTGTGAATACATGGCAGAGGCAATAAAACAGTGGGAGAAGAGCCCCCCCACATCCCACAACAGTGTTTTCCTTAGGTGGAAGGAGATACATTCAGCAGATAGTTGAAAATATTTCTGCTCCCCCATAGCTTCATATCAGTGAGCAGCACAGATAAAGATACAGTTGGGCAAATAAATCTCAAATGAAGGAACAAAACCCTTCACATGCAGTTATCTTATGTGTGTGTGTGTGTGCAGTGTGTGTGTGTGTGTGTGTGCAGTGTGTATACAGTTTATAACCTATTCGCTCTCTCGTGCGCCTGTGTTCCTACATTGTTTCAGCGCTAAAGAAAACAGGTGCACTGATTTCAGCTAAAAGCATTTTCGTCTCTCTTGCTGGGGGGGGTCATTGTGGTCTCATCTTAACAGGCGTTCAGTGTGAGCGGTGCCCCGGTGGTGCATTTCTCTGCACGTCTTCTGGGACCTGTTCCCAAGGGATTCTGTGGGTTCTCTTAATTTCTACAGAGCTTATCAGCTGAAACAATAGGCTTGTTCAGGCACTTCTTTCTGAAGCACTTTAACCACCGTTTGTCCCAGAAACATGTGAGCACATGGCACGGATATATGTGGTGTTAACTTATGAATTGTAAAACATGATATATTATTTCACTTTTTATTCTCACCTGACAGATTGATCTCGGATCAGAATGTAAACTGTACGGCTCAACTTTCACTGTATGGTTGCATAATGGTCTGATGAAAAATGTAACCAGAGTAATTTGGAAAAGTGGGACAAAGGTCTACTGATGGCCATTAGGATTTTTAGGACAGCAGCTCAGCCGTGCATTAAGTGGTGAGGAGAGCAGGCGTGTAACCTGATAAACGCACTTAAAACAGTGAAGATGGACAATGAGAGGGCGAAATCTCAGATGGTCTGGTCTGCGTTGCCTGCTAGGCACTTTGACTGCCTATTGATCAGCCAAAGAGAGTCTTGGGCAGGGTCAGAGGTGTGCGATGCATGGCTCATATACTGCCAGTGGGACAGGTACGGGACGACCGTTACTTGGATCCATTTCTACTCTTCAGGCAATTGCGTTGTTCTTTTGTTGAGCATCTCAAGACTCTGTATAACCCTTTGCTAAAAATAGACAAATCCAGAAAACTTGAGATGGGCGAATGTATTTTCTTCTGCAATATAATACGCAGCAACAATATTGCAATCCATCTGTTGTTTGAAATTGATGTGACGTAACGTTTCCGTCTAGGACATTGATAGCCCACGGTTGTGAAAATGCCCGGCTCCTGTTATTGAATAGTAATAGGCTTGTCGGCCAGTGCCTCCAATTTCACAAATGGAGCAATAAATACACATAACAGAATCAGTGGAACAATAAGAATCCCCATAAAGGATGGTTGTACCTCAAAAACAAGGAGAGGTACCGGGAGAAACACAGGAAAAGGGGGGGGGGGGGGTCAGAAGAAATTTGACAAAGGGAAGAGATGAAAAGTGTGTGTATGTGTGTGTGAAGGAAACAGAAAAAGAGAGAGAGAGAGCGAGATGGTGGCCCACTCTTCATTTCTGTGCCACAAGCTCTCCTGGGCATTTGCGTGCTCTGTTTTCAACCTAAGTGTAATTTGAGCCCTGGGTTGATACAAAGTGTATGCAGCAGCTCTGTTCAAACCCAATCACTCACCCTGACGTGTAATCCTTTCCCTCACCATCATCAACGTTGCTTTGGGAATAATGAAACACACTTAAGCAATACACAGCAGTCATACAGCTGCGAGCGGGGCCGCATCTTGATGAGATGCCTCGTAACTCTAATGAAAGGTGTTTTGACCTGTCAATGGAGGTAAATGATTGCCTTGCTACTGTATCTGTGAGAAACTTATTGATGGCAATATCTGGTCCAACCAGATGATTTGCATGAGAAATGAGGAGCACATTGCTTTTAAAAATACACCACCTGGCAGCCGTGCTCTACATTTAATTTGTGCAGGCCTCTCCATCTCCTTTTTCTTTTCCTTCATCCTCAAGTCTTCTTGTCTCAGGCTTGTGATGCCATTGTTTCCACATAGAGGATTATTACAATTAATTGGTAGCAAGACATTATTTCAAAAAGGGAAATTGGCTCTTATAATTATATAGAGAAGGGAATACTTTAACTCCCTGGAATATCAGCTTCCTGAAATAATGGAGCTACAGCCCCTCGCTCCCCCCACCTCCATCAGTGTTAGCGTGTCTGTCTGCCCGTTTCCTGTGACGGATCCATTTTCAACAGCTCCTGGCCCTGCAGTGGCTGTGGTTGATGGCTAGATGGTTGGGTGGCCTACGTGAATCTCAGCCTGGCTTGCCATCACTTACTGTTACTCGTCTCTGGTCTGCTGGAAGCTCATATCTGCCCTTTGTTCAGTTTCCAATCAGTGTGAGCGTCCGGCCAAAGTAGAATGGGTAAATACACCGAGCAGAGTGCAGGGTTAGGGTAAGAGTGGTTCCACAGGGTGAATGACTAAGTAGACACACTATACTATTGGTAAACACAGGGACAACAACTGTCTGCAGTTACAGTAGTGGTTTCTTTGCTAAATTTCCAGTAATTAGTCTGTTTTTCCTTGTCCTTTTCCTGTTAGTGGCTACTGCAGATTGATAATTAAGTACTGTTTAGAACTATGAATCCATATTTCCTTGACAACAAATTTTAGTTAGAACACAAAACAATGACAGAGTTCAGGGAGTATTTAATTCATTGATCCTTTAGCTTTTTGAAAATCAAAACGTAAAAGTTACACAGATATTGGTGATTCAACGATCAGATATCAATGTACACCATTGCCAAGTGATATATTTCACACCATAAATACTCATAGCACAGAAGCAGGAAATCATTTGCCTGCCCCTGTCTGCAATTTGTCATCAAGGGACCAATTCTGACACACTGATGTTTATATATATGTATTAAAAAAAACATACCCGCTTAGTAACCAAAATGGGGCTCATACCCACTGATGGCCAAGTCATGTGGTCAATGTGAAGCATGCTTTGCCTTTACAAACAGATCTATGAAGAATGAATGGGAAGAGGAGATCAGTACCTACAATTACAAATATTTTGGCAGGAGCACTGAGGAAGAGAAAGAGTTTTTGATAAAAACATGGATGGCTCAGGTATGTCACAGACATGTGAGGATGATAAAGAGCATTAAGTGTTGAATCAGAGAAATATAGACAATATGATAATGAGGTAGTAGTCAGCAGGGCGCTGCATACTTTATTTTCAATGGTATTTCGGCAACCTACTGTTTTAATGTTGATATATTTACACACTTAGACAGCTTGTAATGTAAGACATGTTCTCTTTTACTTAACACAGTGCCATATTGCAAGGTAAAAAGAAAAAGGGAGATGAGAAGACTCCCGTTCTTGTGATTGGTATGGCTGGTCATCTTGGGCCACTACAAAATTCTAGTTGTAAAGATTTTCTGCAAAAGTTTCTGTTTATACTGCACTTTTATTGAAACAAGCGCAAAAGTCCTTTTTTTTGTCAGTTGAGCAAACCAAATATAGTTCTTCTCATATACAGGATACAGGTTGTGAATAGAGGGCCTTAGAATATGTTACTTCATAGCATACAAATGCTCCCAAATCTAAGTAAAAGCATGCTTTTAGCATGATTTCAGTCAGAATTGGTCCCTGTTGTATTGCACAACAGTAACCCAAGTTATATTGTTACCCCCTATAGAGGAGCTTAGAAACTGGACAGCGGCTACTGCAAGTTTGGATGATTCGGTGCAGGGGTGGGTAGACAGCCTCCATTAAGTGACTGATCAGGCTGCTGTAAAGAAAAGCATGCCGGCTGCTGGAGCAGTGCTAGCCATTGATATCGCAAGCATGGTGGCAACTCTACCCAACTGTAATGTCAGGGATTCCTTTGATCACAGTATCATATTGTTGTGACAATGCCACAATTTATCACATCACATAAAATCCTTCAGTAGTATAAGTGTTCACCTCCAACACATTCTCTGTCACATGGAGATGAGTGGCACAACTCTGCTGGACTGGACTACAACATTGCTCACACACGCTGAAATGGACATCCAGTTAAACACAGGGTAAGGCGCAAGATCTCTTCTCCCACCAGAGATCACACCTTGTACTGACACACTGTTGGGTTGCTGTTAGAGCATGCTGACACTTTGTTACTTGCATAGCTATTCACATGTGCATGCTCGGGCATCCCTAAGCTGTCCTCACAGATGCCTGCCTAGCTCCTGGTCGGTGGGAAGGGTGTTACTCTGCACTTTGCCACTGTGTCAACATGAGGTCAAGAAGAAGTGCTCCACATGTCTACTGTACTTCTGGAGGGAGGCTGTGCAGACAACAGCCTCCTACTGGGTTAAAAATAAACCCAGTGTGAAGTGCCACCACTCCAGCTCTGCACCTGCCATTTACCTCCGTTTGGTTGAAGCTCTATAAATGCAGGCACAGCTATTAAAAGACGGGAGGTGTCTAAAATGGTGAGAGCAGATGCTGCGCACCTTGCTCCCTGTGTGTGGGATGACTCTGCCACAGGCTTAAAGGGGCCCAAAATAGAGTGGTTGACATATGGGCCTCTGATTGTTTGAACATGGAATCTCCTGGACTTCTGCCACTCGGCATAAATCCTTTGATACTGCCACACCAAACCCACTGATCATCTTTCACCTAGCCTGAATCAGGTCATCTATTTGCATGCCAGGGGCAATTTCCACGGGCTTAAACAATGACCAAATTTGGGGTTCAATGGGTTGCATGAGCGGCGCCAATACAAACCACTACAGAGGGGAAAACACTAGCGTGCAGTGGCACATCCCACTGATGGTACTGAGATACACAGGCATGGTCTTTTAGCAACAGCGGCATTGAAAAGCACATGAAATATAGGAGGTTAAGCCTGCTTTCCCACAGCTCCTTTTATTGCTGAGTTACTACAGAATAAGACGACTGACTATTATACCTGCCTATGCTAGTTTGATTAAACATGGGACCAGCAAGTCTTCCAGTCTGAGACAGAACCACAAAGATCACACGGCTTACTGCTCTGGAGAGGTATATCCAAGGACATTTAACTGATAAGAGTTCACATTTAGGTAACAATTTTAGTTCATTTTTTCCAGGAGGAGAACAAGAGAAAATGGCAACCAACTTCACCAGACTTTGAACTGTACACTCAGTCTTCCAATAATAAATATATACATGTCCTGGTCAAGTCCAGGCAAAAACACAACTGTGAGACAAGTGAGTTGTTGACACCTCTGCTGTCTTCAGAAATTATTTAAGGAGCATTAAGTTTTCTGAAAAAAAGAAACCATTTTATCTTGTTATCAAGAACTGGCAACAACTTGTTCTGAAGACGCTGAGGGGCAGAGGGGTCCATCTATATACAGCATGACCACTGACAATTAACAAAAACCAAAAAAATTATTACTGTACATAGTATTTCTTATATATTTTAAATTAATCTTCATCATTCATTTTTATATTTATACTAATAACCAAGTTTGCATTTGTTCTTTTTTAGATAGTGTCCAAAAGTTCCAGGAGTAGGGACAGAGGTCGGTCCCTGTCCTGCCTAGCACAGTCAGCGGGGGGGTTTCTTCTCCTGAGTACCCTCAGCCTTGGTTCAAGTCACTCTGTTTTGCTAATGCAGCCCCCGCTGTTGCCGTGGCTGACGTCAGGCCATCCAGTCAATCAGACTTTGGCCTCCAGCATCTCCAGGAACAGTTTGTGCATGGGCACCTTGCCCTGCACCTTGATGCTGTAAAAGTGCTGCACTGCCTTAGTCGCTGTCTGCCGCAGAAGGGGAAGGGTCATGAGCAGCTTGCCCGCCCGCCGTGGGTCCTCCTGGTGCTGGCTGCTTTCGTAGTCTTGCAGGGCCTCATGGAGAGCATCCTGAAGCTTCTGGACAGCCTCCATGTCCTCTATGTGCATGGAGTCTAATGGGAAGAGAGCACAGAGAAGGTACGTGAAGACAGATGGACTTTCAAATACAAAATGACAAAAAGTCACTTGCAAGAAATGTAGTTTGCACTTTGAGACACTGGTAATATAAAAGGAGTGATGGGAAATGGATTTTTCTAAAACAAAATTAAATCTCATGATTGATCTTTACTGCTCTGTCACTGCAGAGAACACATTATCAGTATACCTCACACCCCAACAAGATAAAGACTAGATCATAAAAAAAGAAAAGAACAACATCTGCTTTATTTTATTTATTTATCTATTCTTTGGTGGACTGGGCAGGATATTCATATGGCCCTTGACCAGCGGGACTGGAAATCAATGTTATCCTCCAGTAACAATGGCATGAATAGCACGCAATCTCTGCTGAGTGAGTTCACATTAAACACCTGACTGTTTCAGAGGACAAAAACAATGAGAAAAAAGACTCCATTAGAGGATTAGGCAACATAAACAAGCCTGAGATGAATACACCACTTCCTTTCAATTAATTTCCCTCCTATTCTCTCAAAGGTATTTTTAACCATCAGAAAAAAGAAAAAAATATAGTAACAGGCTTATTTTACTCCCAAAGCAACAGTAACAGAACGAAGTGGTGGGGAATGACTAGTTACATGTAACAGCATGAATAAAATAATTAGAATAAATAAAATTTTCAGTTAGTAAGTAAAATAATATGTAATTAAAATATAGCTACTAATTAAAATGTTCATTATTCCAAATGAATTATGTCAGAATATATTATTTTCAGTAAAAAAAAAAGCTTATATGTACAATAGAACAAGTGACTGTGCTATGCGGGAGGCATTTCAAAGCTGGAAAATCAATTATATTTTCTTTCTCAAATCAGAAATGGCTCTCAAATTAATATATTGTTTCATTGTTTTTAAGACTTCCAGTTTCATCTCTATTTAATGTAAATTTGGAAAAGTATTTAAAACATTCACCTTACTATTTAAATTATTAACTATTAATCCAAAATCTATTTTATTTCAAAAGAATCCTTCTCTACACTGATCGTCATGGTTTTATATGTTTTCCTTTTTTGACTAATATGTAAACATAAATTCTCTGCAATTTTTTTTCTATGTATACTTTATATACAACATAAATAAATGAGTATTATACATGACTGTGTGCTGTGATGATGACCATAAAAATGTGATTACCTCTCAGCTTTTGTTAGCCTAGTTCTGTTACTGTTCTGTACTGCTTTCTACAGTTTCAGTCTGGAAGGCTTCTCTTCGGTGTTAACCCCCTTATAACGTTTCGCTACAGTGCTACCCGTTTTTTTTTACTGATCCTACTGTACATCATGTTACAGAGCTCTCCTCTCATTCTTGTCTTTTCTGCCTCTGTTTCTAACTCCCATCCCCTCTCAGGGACAGTCCGGGGTCGTGGTTCTCTCACTGGTTAACCGGTGTCTGGCACTCCAGAGGCGGCATGTCATTGGCTGCCTGACTTGTCTCACCTTGCCGGTGCATATTTTACCACACGGGACAATAAAAGGCAAAACAGATTTCAGACTTCGCCCCAAATTCATTGACTGGAACAACTGTATTCCCAAGACCTTGAGACATTTCTCACCCTGACGGTTTTCAAATCCACAGTGGTAAAATGAAGTAGGTCATTTTATAAAGTGAATGAGGAAGGGGGGAGGTGAGAGGAGGGGGATGAAAGAACAAAAGGCAAAAAAAAAAAAAAAAAAAAAAATCAAAGTTAAAAATGTAGTCTGACTTAATTGTCTCTGTTCTTTTTCACAGAACCAAGAAGGTGCATTTTAACAAACAGCTTGGAAAAAAAATCTATAACATTTAGTTGTTTTGGCACACTCAAAACACATTAGAGCTATAAACCCGGTTTCAAATGTATTTTAATGATATGCTTGGCAGCAAGGGGGAAAAAAGGAAAATAAAAAGAGAGATAGAGACATCTCAACAGATGGGAAGGAAAAGAGGGCAAGAGACAGCGAGTACACAGCTTGTAGTCCTTGGAGGAGGGGTAGACTTAAAAAAAACAACTTTGAAGAAACAATTTCCTTGCAATCCATCAGTGAGCCCACGTCGATCCGATTGATAAACTGCTAATTACAAAATCAATCGCTATGAATTTTCACAGCTGTCAGACAGAGGGGCTCCCGGGAGAGTGATCTCCCAGAGACCTTGTTCTAACGTTCTGGGCAACCTCCTCCTCCTCCTGCTCCTCCTCCTCCTCGTCTTCTCTTTTCGACCCCCATCTCTCCTCTCTCACACACCCCACCTCTGTACCGAAGCTCTGTTGTGTGAAAGCAAAGCCCTACCATCAGCATTTTCATTTTCAGCCCGGACAAAACAAGGGAAAGCGGCCCGGTGACCCAGGCGTGCATTGATCAGAGTGGGACAGGTCCTGCCTCCTCAAAAGGAGCCTGTCAATAGCTGTGTGCCATCTTCGCATTGGAACAAACGAGGCCTATCACTCCCTGATACTCATTCCATTCGACTTAACACATTTTATTGACAGCCCCTGTGCTCCTAATGAAATGCTAAATTTATCTCCCGTGGCTGCTGTGCCCTGCAGCTACTGTTATGGAGATAGAGAAAGAGAAAGAGAGGGAGAACGAACGCTGGAGAAATACCACAACATGGAAGGTGTTCAATTAGAAAAGCTCAGTCCTCTTTCCCAGTTTCCCGTACACTGCCCTTATCATCTCTCCATCTCCCCATCTCACGCTCCAAACTAAAGGTTACACTGAAAAACTCCTGAAAAACTCAGAAATGTCATTTCTCAAACTGTGTTACACAATGTCCTAATGTTTCTGGATGTTACACCACACTGTCTAGTGCGCACTCGGAGAGCCACACTGTAAAAAGTCCAAGTCCAAGTGATACACTGTTTTTATTTTAGTCTTTTACAGATATAGCTATACTGGAATTATGTTTTGTCATGTATTATATATTCCAGTAAATAAGACGTGATTTTAAAATAAACAGATCCATTTTTGTTTTTGATTCCTGGTTTGTATAGGTTAAAGAACATTTATTCTGATATTGCATTTACAGTGAAAATATCTTCTACAAGCTATAATATCTATTTTAATTCTATATTTTAATTCTATCAACTTATATATTACTGATGTAATAATAATTGTAATGAATGAAAGCATAAGTGCAAAATGGAAAATAGTGCATGAAGAAAATATATTAAGAATATATCTGATCATTTTTGCCAATGTGTTTTTTTTTTTTTATTTCATCAAAAGACATAATTTAGAACAATAGTATTGTTCTTGTGGCTTGGATATTATTAATACAATATTCAAAGGTAAAATGAAAAAGAAAACACACGTCATGTGATAAAGTCACAATATTATCACCTTTTTTTTTTTTAATAGAAATTAAATATATTACTAATTATGGACTGTATATTCTGTACTTTAAATGTGCATAAAATTCTATTTAAATAATATCCATGATTGAATATAATTTAGAATGTGTCATGTTGCTGTGGGCAGCTCACCTGAATTGGCGAGAGCGATGGCCTTGAGAGTGACAAACTCCTCCTTCTCGACTTTGAGCTTCTTGTATTTGCGGACCAGCTGTAGGATGGACACATAGAGGTCGAGCAGGCCAGTGAGCCGTGAATGCTCCTCATCCATGATGTAGTCCTCGGCATACACCAGCTCGTCTTCATATGGCAGCGAGCGGAACACAATGCTGAGGATGAGGATCTCCATCCATGCGCTCTGCAATAAACTCATTTGGTCGCCCAGAGACAGAGTTGAAAAGCCTGAAAGGACAGAAGATGGAAATGTATCAGGACAGGAGTACCACTTCATGAGGTATAAATGCAGTCAGCGTGTACAGTATTTCAGTACACACCGACAGCACATATTCTGTAAGCATTTCTGTTAATACTTAACATACTGAAAAATATGCATAATTGTGCCACTTTTCATAATTTTCATAATTTAAATTAAGTGCTTGAAAGTAAAAGAAAGAAAAGAAACAGAAGATTTCAGATCTTTGGCTTCATCGGTAAACCACACACAGTTTGAGAGCCGCAGTAGCTGGGCGTACAAGCCCAGGCACATGTTAGCACGGGGTGTTTAATTTTAAATGCACAGTAGAAGGTCCCCTTTGAAGCTGGTGTCAGAGCACTTGAGTGGGCTTTACTGTAAGTGAGGACAGTAAATCGGTGCAAAGGTCTGGGATACACAAAGCCATGTGGTTACCCCTTGTATCCTGTCACACTTCTATTGGTGTGAGGGGGATTAGCGCTGAGACACATTCTCATTGGAGGGGTTGAGGACATGACATGCACTGTGTAGCAGCAGGAGGTGATGAGGTGTACACATACAGGGCCGTGCACGGACAAACAAACGTGTCAACTAGGAAAAGGCAAACATACATGAACTCCTGCATGTCTATATATGCACATAATTCCATTCACATAAAAGCAAAAATACCAAAAACAAATAAACACACACCGAGCACAGGGGTCACATGGTTTAAGCCTAGCATGATGACCCACTTAAACCCAGGGCCTCATTCTTCAACAGCAGCTGAGCTGAAATTGGCTCAGGCTCATCAAACCACTGTCACTTCCCCTTCAACACCTCTACATATGCTCAGAATAGAACATTAAATAAAACAAACCACTAGATCCTGCAAAGATGAGCTGTGAGAAACTCAAACAAATGAAAAGGGTAAAGGCAAAAGGAAGAGAGTGAGGAGCAGATAGCTAGATAGGCATCTCATCCCTTTTTTCCCTTCGTACTAGCCTTCAGCTGTCAATAAACCGCGTGAACCCCCACAACCCACCCTCTCCTCTCCTTTCCCACCTCCTGTCCCACTGCACAGCATGCCTGCAGGCAGCCCATTCTGACAGCATATTAGGCTCTTCAGCTCCGCCCCTGATTAATATGATTGCTTTTACAAGTTTGCTGTTGCCACGCTACCTGCCACAGCATGATTAAGAGGCGATAGATTACAGTATTGACCAGGGCGCTCACCAAACCGACACCCCACATTTTCTCTTAAATATAAATGATCTTACTGGGGTGCAGTCGCCAACCTGATGTTTATCTCCCCCTGACTGGATACTGTGAACACACACACAAACAGACGTGCAGGCTGAGTAGAATAAGAGACATGATGAGGAAGCATGTGTG
The DNA here is from genome assembly GCA_029822895.1 of Maxillicosta whitleyi. Classification (NCBI taxonomy): domain Eukaryota; kingdom Metazoa; phylum Chordata; class Actinopteri; order Perciformes; family Neosebastidae; genus Maxillicosta; species Maxillicosta whitleyi. Next base: position 9,766,942 of record JAPSES010000105.1, on the reverse strand, counting down.
AAAGTGAAAAAGAAACAGGCCATGTGCAAGAGAGAGAGAGAGAGAGAGAGAGAGAGAGACAGGCCAAAGGAAAAGGAGAGCAAGAGAGAGTAGTACCTGAGTGTTCAATTTCCCTTATCGTGGTGATGACCACTGCAGGGGAAGAGCTGGAGGATACATTAATTAACAGATTGTGATCAGAATGTGAGGGCCTTCACATTTTGAAGGGGAATCAATAGTCAGTAGAATAGAGTGCTAACAGAAAGGTGTCAGTGCTCGGCTGGACTGGTCAGAGGTCTGAACAGCATTCCGTCCAAATTAGACCCAACAAAGCAAAGTGCCAAAAGCACTCAAAACACTTGACTATTATCAGTGGAGGCAATAAGCCATATTTTGTAAACGCCTGTGCCATTACCCATATCCAGAATGCATCTTAAAATCTTTTGTGTTATTTCCTTGTCTGCATACGTGGCCATTAAGTTGGACAGCATGTGGACTGGCCGGAGGGAAATTGTCATGCAAGCGTGGACGTGGTCTTGATTGCTGCATCAGGTTGGCATCACAATCACAGGCGAGGTTCTGTCTAGCCTTTTAATGCCAAGGAGGACTGAAGCGGAACTAAAGCGCTGCACCCAATGTGACAGCCTGTGTGAAGGCCTTGTTCAGGGCTTGTTGGAGAGGCTTTAGAGCTGTTCTGATACAGCAGACACCTCTCAGCCATATGCACACATACAACCCAGCAGCCTACAATTACCTTTGACGCTAAAAGTCCTTGAATTTAATCCACTGTTGTGAGATGGAGAGGTGGTGTTTTTCCCCTGTTCCATCCCCTCTTCTCAGGGCCTAAATTATCGCTCCAAATGGGATCTCGTGTCGTTGCCTCGCCTTTTTCCACTCAATTTAATCGAGTAATGAAGTGACTTCCCGACTCTGCAGGTCACACAGTGCTCCGGCCGCCGCACTCTGAAGGTGGCCCGGTTAAGTGCCGTCGGAGTCGGTGATTTCCTCTAATGAAATATCAATATTTACATCTTCATTTCCAGCCCACTGCCTTGGCGGGGTTTGACCAAACATGACACAATATTGACCAAATCAGAGAGGCCTGTCTGAGCGCTTGAAGGGCCTTTTCCACTCCACTGCTGAGTGCTCCACCAGATTTCTGTCTGAAAGTCTTTGCAGCAGGAATATACGCATAATAACGTTGCACTTTTTCTTTGTTCCTTGTGATTTAACCACGCTGCCCATGTAGGGCCATGTGTTGCAATTAACTTTTTTAAAACTAAAACATGTAGGAATCTTTTCATTAATCATGAGCCTTGCAAAATAATCTTCAGTCTACAGAAGATTAAATAAGAGTGACGGTGCTAAAGAGCTAACTGACCACAAATTGCATCTCACACTATCATGTAAACCTGAAATGGTGAAAAGAAGATCACTTAAGACCAACAACAGAAGCCAAAACTATCATCTCTCTCTTTATCTTCCCAAAAGGCTGTGGGCAGGAGAGGGCAGCCCAAACGCACAGACGGCTGCTTCAAACCCCCACGCTGAGATTAATCAGAATGCTGTTTCATCTGCCAGTGCACAGGACGGTCCAAAATGAAATGCTGAAGATTTCTGTTGAGCGGGAGTTCATATTCTATTAATTTATTATTGTTTCCCTCTCCCCGAGGGCCATTAGCGCGGGTAATAAAAAGAGATGTAATTACGAGGCACGGTGGCCCCCTCCAGCTGCAGCCCCCTCGTAACTCACCCTCAATCAGACAACAGAGCAGACAGAGGGAGTGAGAGTAAAGGGGAAAAAAATGGCAAGCGAGAGAGGGAGAGAAATGGAGGATAAAAGAGAGGAGAAGATATGGGCCAGAGAGGAAACAGATAAGGAAGAGAGAAAGCAGAGGCAGGGGGTGAAAGGAGACCAGAGCAAGGAAGAGGAAGATAGAAAGAGGAAAGAGAGTAATTCTGGCTGGACAGGGGCTGATCTATCATGGCCAGCTATCAGAAGGACAAGCAGGCCCTGAAGACTTCTGCCCAGCGGCAATCTCACCCCAGCCAAGTCAAGTGCTCTCCGGGCTCCAGTTAGAGTAAAACTGCCCCTAACAGGACCCCAGAGGTTTAGCACTTTTTTTCTTTTTTTTTTTTTTTACCTCAAACTGAGCAGAATGATCTTGCTGCCATAAGCTGATTCTGTATCAAAGCTTTCTATTTTAGATGGCAAGACAAAGAGAAGATGAAGTGCACACCTGTGATTTATATAGAATCATCTAATCGAGGAGTGTGATACTATGGTGCAGGATGTATATTCAATAGAGAAAAGAAGGGCAATTTTGGACAGCTTTATAATGTGAGTGCATGTGTATCTATGCAATGGATTGTGTAGATGTGTGTGTAAGTTGCAGTTGTGACCATGATTCTTTGTGAATTTACAAGACAGCATCAGGACAACCCAATCAATAGCGGCTTGGTAATAAATTGCTGTGCTTGACGTAAATAATTTGACCTGAAGTGGAGCCACATGTACAACACAAACAGCTCAGCTTGCCATGAGCTTTCCCTGGACACAGATTTGATGACACAAAGACTGTTTTTCATTTGGGGAAAAAAACATGTCAATACACACTAAACTGACTCTGTTAAATAGATGACAATTAATCCTTTTTTTCAGCTTCACTGTTCACTTTCAGGGGAGTCACCTATCTGGCTTTTTCTTGTGTGATAACCAGCCCATTATCTTATTCTAAGTAGCCAGAGAATGGCTGATTGGACCAGAAGCCTATGAACATTATGAGGCTAAAGAACATTAAATACAGTAATCCTCTTCTTTTAATCTGCACCCTATGACCTTCTGACCCTTGCACGTAAGTCTTTAACCCTCCCCAGGGCCCCACTGCCCACTACTGATGGTACATATCTCTGTTTAGCCCCAAAGACCAGGACGGATCAGTCTTTAATCATTGCCATAATTACACATAATTTATCTCCACTGCCATCAAGAAGCATTGCTTAATGAGGGATAGCGCTCTGCTGAGGCTCACTTAAAGACAAATCAGTGTAAATTTTTTCCCTCGAACATTTTATATATGAAATATGAAAATGCTACAGAGATGCTTGGCGATGATATGACACACACATAATTGTGATGCTGGATGAATCTACTAATGTGTCACAGTAACTAAACAAAGCCCTTCCACCCTGCCTGGCAGATGTCCTCTTCCTGGCCCTGTGTACTGACTCCCTGTCTGCCTCCGATACGCCCCCATCTCAATCTCCCTGCAGTTTTTCCACCTTCCTGCCGCTTTCCTGCCTGGTTCAGGCCTCAGCATCCACATGATTGCTCAATCTATCTTTATCTCCTGTGTTGAAGCCTACGTCAGAGGGTAAATTGAATATACTAAGAGCTGTCTGTTGGTGTCTATATTTAATAAAGTGCACTGATGAGGTGCTGATTTATTGCCGGGCAGTATTCACACTCTATTACAAGGAGATTACGCAGCTTGAGTGGGATCAGGCTGGCAACACAGTAAGTAGATTTCACAATTTAATGGCAAAGAGAAAACAGGGGCCCCGGAGGGGGCTGGAGGAGGGTGGGCTGATGGGTAGGTGGGTGATTATGGTAGAGGGTTGAGCTGACACAAACACGACAACATACAAGAGGCACGATCTCTTTTTAACATTGCTGCCTCCATGCTAACAACTAACATGCGAGGCTGTTGTCTGTCACATGCTGGCTGATGAGCAGGAATCCAATAAAGCACACATGATGAATATTCCCCACACACCAGTAATGAATAGAACAATGCAAACAGGGATATTTCATTAAATGCATCTGGTCTGAATCTAATGACAGAACATAATAACACACAAGGAGGATGTTTGAATCAGAATGGGAAGATATTCATTCAAGCAAGTTTTAAGACTCAAAATGGCACATAGCATGAAGTCTGCTGCCATTTAAATATTTTACATTCTAACGTGACATGCCAGTGTAAAAATATGTTTTATTTGTGTAGGAGCAAAGCAGCAGCAGAGTGTCAATGTTTGCTTGGCCCTTTAGCCTTCAGAGAATTCCCAGCTGAAAACACTGCAGCCCAGGAAGCTGGGATGGGAGCTGGCAAACACCAACAATGAGCCCCTCTTGTATAAGCAGATGCATACTGTTGCAGTTTTACATATGAACACATGACATTCCCACTGCGGGTCGGAAAGGATGAAGGGCTTTTCACAAGGCGATGGGGGTCACATAGGTATCCTGCTACCCCTGAAGAAGGCAGCAATGTCAAGGTGGCAAACAGATTCTCATGTACTGAAGTTGTCAGTATTCAGAGTTCCTCCCTAAACCTCTTGGACAGCAAGAAATACAGCTTTATGAGATGGAAGGAGGCCAGAGGGGTGGACAGTGGACCACTATGTGTGTCAAAGGTTGTTAGCACCTTAGGAGCAACAAGCCATCTGTCAGCGTTCCCTTAACACAGCTTCTAATGACCCTGCCCCTCAGGCAAGAATGGACTGCTTCATGGTGCTATTTGGAGCTGTGACACAAGTGTCCAAAGCCTCTACAGTAATTATCAATTAATCAAAGACCCTGCAAGCCTGTAAAAAAAAAGCTCTTTATATTTCAGAACAGTCCTATCTATCTCATTAAAATATGTTAAAGAGTAAATGTGATCGAAGTATGGAAGTCTTGTTATTAACATGTGTATGATTCCAAATCATATACAAATACATGTGTAAAGTAGCCAAAACAGCCAATTTGACTTTGGACCCTGTAAGTCAAAGATGTCATCTACACTAATGATACAGCTTTTATATCCTCCCATTACCCTCCAATTAAAGCTCAATAGGGCCACTCTACTCTAAATTACACCACTTTTTAAATGCCTTTTGTCAAATGTTAGCTGAGAATAGGGGAAATTAAAAATCAATTGGGAGAAGGTAAGTGCCAATTTTCGTGACATTTAAATAGTTACATTTGGACTTTAGTTATTGGCCCATCTGTCAATGCCCTAATCAATGTGGGCTACTTCATAATGAACTGTTAATCTTTTTAATTCCGTTGCCTAAGGCTACAAAAATCTATCAGAATGCAATCAGCAGTTTTCCTCCCTCTTCTTTCTTGTCCCGGAGCAGATGAGGGGAGAAATATTGTAGGAACAGAGCATGGTAGGCTGCCCTGGGGTACCGTTGGTGCATGGAGTGTTAGTGCATAGAGTCTCGCTCAACCAGTGAACCGTCTCTGATCAGGTTCAGCCATGTACAACTCAATTATGCAGCCATTTCATGGCCAGAGGACACCTACTGTCCTAATACAGGCAGCACCAAAGGGACACTCACAGACCAAGCACCAAACTAAAACTATTCTGTCAAACTGTGAAAATAATCTGCCTTTAGTTTTTTTTTTTTCCAATAAAAACTAAAAGGGAAAATAAAATTTAAAAAACAAAAAAGGGTTTAACTTTTCGGAAACAGATCAGAATAATCTACTTAATGTCTTCAGCATCATGCAGTTCGTCAATCAGTTCCAGGAACAGACACTCAGACGTACTGCCTCAGGTTTTGGGTTAAATGATGATTATCGACACAATTGGGATGACAAGTCCTTTGTCGCAATGTGTGGCGCAAATCCCATTAACATTATGACTCTATCCACTGTACAATGCACATTAGTATAATCTGATTAACAGTGTTTCAATACTATGACAAACAAAATCCCAGTTAGAGTGTGAGTAATACAGTGGCCTCAGATAACCTGTAAAATATGTTGTATATTTGTCACATTCTGTGTACTTAAGACACTCTGTATTGTGCTTCTTTACGAGTGTATGTTAGTGAGTGATGCATCTGTATTTGCACAGTTCATAAGCAGCAAGAAAAAAGAGACTGCTGGAGTGCTTGTCTGTGATGCCTGTGTAATTTTTGGGTCATAATGATGAGAGTGTGTTATCAGGTCAGTTGTGATCCAGTTCTGAGTAAGCTCCTTGGTTAAACTCTCGGCCTGCTGACCATGCAGGGCTGATGGAGAGTGATACAAACAGTTTAGACGTGCAAAGGGCCAGGGCCGAGGCCAGGGGCTGGGAGCATATCCATCTCTAATCTCCTTACTATCGGATCTGTACCTGATTAATACCCCTCCTTCTGAGAAGGACTCTAATACCTTTTCAGTACAAAATGAACCTGCCTGAGGTCAGCTACAGTCCATTTCCCTTTCCTAAAAATAAGCTAACCTTTTGTTTCTTTGAATTGGGAGTGTAAATTAAATTTGTGTGTAGTCAAATTTAACTAAAAAATTAATTCCCACACTTATATGTTTGAGTATTGGTTTGTGTGAGAAAGAACCAGACTGAGTGTGTGTGTGTGTGTGTGTGTGTGTGTGTGTG
>JAPSES010000105.1:9712532-9760492 GCA_029822895.1 Maxillicosta whitleyi | reverse complement strand
TTATATGTTTGAGTATTGGTTTGTGTGAGAAAGAACCAGACTGAGTGTGTGTGTGTGTGTGTGTGTGTGTGTGTGTGTGTGTGTGCGTGCGTGCGTGCGTACGCACATGCATCACCGCCACTGTAATGTCACACATTTCCTGTACGCTGACAGCTCTGTGCCTGTCCAAGTTATGCTGATGAGAAGAAGAGGTTATGGGGGAGTCGCTGAGGGACACATTCATTTAGTTTGTTACTCCTCTATGCTGTAATGTTATAGAGTTATGGGGGTCAAGCTCAAGATCAAGAAGAATTTGCCTTGGTTGCAAAAAAAAGTGTAGCTAAACAATGTGTTCTCTGTCAAAATCAGAGGAAAACTCTTGAAGGAAGCAAAATCTGTGCTGACGTGAGGTGCTGTATCCTTAATTCAACAGCCTTTTATAACCTAATACCTCGTCTATCAGAATGTCTACGGGGCAAGGAAGAAACATGATTATGGCCATCAATAATTCAATGTATGTGTGTTTGTACGTGTGTGTGTGTGTGGCGTGGGTGTATAAGTGTGTGCATTTGTGTATGATATGATGTTTTGTTTGATTGGGCCTTTCCCCAACTTTGCCCTAAATCCCTTGTGATTACAACATACATTGGCACTCAGACTGTGTCCCCCTCTCCATTCAATGCAGGGATTTTAGATACACTCTATTGATTTGTTTCCTACACAGCTATGTCCATTCTGTACCCACCCCCTCACCAATTCCACACACCCTGGGGCTGGATGAGCTGCTGTCATTAATTATCTAAGTGTGTGCACATGCTCATCCGGACAAAGTGTGTATGAGACAGGAGAAAAATAAAAATGGTAGTATCTCAAAATAAAACACAGGATGGAGAGTTTAAAATAGCAGAAGAGGAGGTGAGAATAATTGTTTTCATACCTGGGATGTGTTTGGCCCAGCCAATGATGACCACCAGCTCACGGTCAGCCAGGTCGCACAGCGTGGTCAGAGCCTTGATGTCGCTCTCCGGCATGGTGGGGTCAGGCATGGCATAGATCTTCTCTGGCTCCGCCACCAACAAGTGAGACACTATCTTTGTGACTGAGGATAGACAAGGAAGGAGAGGGATGTCAAAGCAAAGCAGGGGTCACAGGTCGTATCACTGAAAAGCTTAGCGAGGCACAAAGATGCACCATACCGATAAACATGGTAAGACTCAAAAACATGGTACAATATATAGACCACTGTAAGGTTTCTTTCTGTTCTCATCATGCAAACGAATGAATGGAGCTTAGATGTTGATGAGTGACATGAAGGTTCTTATCCCTACAGAATGTATGCAAAAGAAAAAAAAGACAAATATGAAGCACCAGTGTCCTCAAGCGCTCTGTCGTTGTTTAATATCGGTCATCTGCTCAGAGACTTATCATAATTCAGCTCTGACCGGAACAATACCTGGCCTATATTTCTGTCCAATGAACTCACTACTGTCCAAACATGGGGAAGAGAAGGGGATCATGATTCTGTCCTAGAATTTTTGTCCTAGAGTTTTACCTGCTTGCTGGCCTGGCAGAGGAGGCACGACGGAGGAGGGAGACAATGGGCTAGTGACGGAGCAGTACTCACGAGGCTTTTTGGTGGGAGGGGGGAGCGTCAAGCCCAGGTATGGGTTGTTTTCTGTGTCCAGCCTCCGTTTGTACTTCTGTCTGCCCCCTCGCACACGGTCTAGACGAACTCCTGTGATGAAAACAACAAAAGAGATGCATTGAGATCCAAAGACTAAATCCTGAATGAAATCACCTATCAAATCCACAAAAATTAACTGGGTCAAAACAAACTGAAATGAAAACAAGAGAGTAGAAAAAGTAGGCACAGTCCATTAGAACTGTTCTATTAGATTACATAATTACATAATGATATCACAATTATTCTCATTTAGATCATGTATAGAAGCTTTTGCTTGTATGAAAGCATGACAACACTGGAGAGATGGATGTGTGCATGTACACTGGTGTGTGTGTCTGCGTGTGAGGATGTGTCAGAGGCACGGCTGCCTTCCCATATGTGGTCCATGCCTGGCTGGTCTACTGTGACACAGCTGAGCCCAGAGCAGGTCTAAACATATGAATATTTAACGCAGGGTCAATGATCTCACAGACTGGTCCTCTAATTATTTAGCTTTTCGGGTGAGGCAGACTGCATACTAATTAGCTGCCAGATACACGCCTCTTTGCTTGTGCATATGTGTTTGTATGTGTGAGTGTTTGTGTACGTTCAGGTGTGTGCTCTTTGGTATCCAGAAACAGAAACTTAACCAGCCTCCAAAAGACACGCTCCCATACACACTGTACAAAACATTCGCTGTCATACTGCAGATAGATAACTAGGTATTGCTTTCCCATAAAAGACCCTTATTTCACCCCTCTTTCACTGGAGTAGCACTGAGGCCTTATCACCCCCAGCCACACCTAGGGGGCCAGGTTCTACACTGATACTGTAAATGTCAAGCCAGGCTCATCATAACATAAGTTATTTATTATCTCATTATTTGATAAGAATGTTTCCATTTGGATGTCTTTTCTATTCTATTAATTTTCAACATAGTTAAAATATTTCATCTACATTGTTCTATTTATTTGATACCACCAGGCAGGTATTTTGTTATTTAATGTAATTCTGCACAAATGTTTATGTCCTGCTTCCCCATATTTGGACAAGCGTGTCACTGCTACCATGCAGCCTAAATATTCCTGATATCTTAATCCTGTCAAGAGGGAGAATCCTTTCAATTTGACTTGTATGCATAATGTAACCCCCAAACAAATTTAATTCTAAAGGGTGGATGAGAGAAGGCTCAATGAAACGCTTGTGGTGGAGGAGGAGTTAATTTGTCAGCCTTCCGTGTCCTCTGGGCAAACAACACCCGCAGCCAGAGCACTTCCTTGATGGTTTCATCACTTTATAACAGGGAGAACGGTGTCAAACCTGGGCATTGTGTAGCCACTGCAAATGAGCCTAATACAATTTGCCCATCAGCAAGTGCTCTTGGAGAGGATGAGTTTGGATGTGTCCCATGCATGATGGTTGGAGGTCGCTCAGTGACCACAGAAGGAAATCAGATGATGTAAGATAGAGCAGCGGCCTTCATTTAACAAAGAGGCATTCAAAGAGGGAATGATATTTTCTTAATTTACACCATCAATTTTCTATGACAACAAGGACACTAACCTTACTAAATGCAAGGGGTTCCAATAAACTGTATTATCATGTAACTGCAGAACAGAGATTTCTTCTACTAATATAAATTATTTGATTCCCAAGAAACACAAATCTGATTAGGATTGTCTTTCAATTTCCTGACACTGACAACCCACTAACCTAATTACCCCCAATTCCCTACAGAACTAGAGCCTTCCCAGCAAGCACCAGGGACTCATCTGATGGCAACTACCTGTACTTTACACACACACATAACGCATACATAATGACAATTTCATCTTTAAATGTGTCACATCAAGAATTCTTTTTTTGTGCAAATCTCATCTGTAGAGGCGCCATGAGAATTTTCTTCACACTTCCTCCACCTGGAGTGAGATTCTACTGTTACTATTGTGGAAATAGCGACACATGATGTTACACTGTCTCCTGCGTCTGTGCTCCACGATCCTTTCTACCGGTTAAGTCATGTGGCTGTGTGAGCCAGTGTAAAGCCACCGATGAAAGTAGATGGGTGCCTCTTTTAATTAGAACAGTCCTGGCCATAATTAACAGATGCTGACAGGAATTAAAGCTTGGCACTAACCTGTCTCATTTTACTGTCCAACAGGGCCAGACACAGGCAGAGAGGAAGAGAGAGTGATTAAAAGCAGCTAGACAGATTCATTCACTCTGGCCGTCGAGCTCTACGGCCAAGACTTTAAAGGGGCCTTTGTGAGGTTCATGTGTCCCTTTGGTGGCCCTCGAAGCTTTAAGTGGTCTGACTCTGAGCAGTCTGTTGTGCTGCCTCCAGAGTAAACAGTAGGTGTGTTATAAATGTGTGAAGAGAGTAGAGTACCACCTCATCCAAAGTCATGTCACTGTTTTATGGCCCACTACACAGTGCAGCGAGGGTAGCAGCGGGTGAGCTCGGGTATCATCTCTTCAAAGCAGGGTGCTGGGGGAGAGGGCTTCTGGCCAAGGCGGCTGGCATTTGTGCACGGATTAACGCAGGCCTCAGGGTGGGGGCTGGGGCCAGCTGACCTAGGGCTCTTCTTTCTCTCCAAAAACAATAATAATCCCCTTCCAAGCACTCTCCTACAAAAGGGCCTGTCTTCACTCACTTTGTGTGGCCGTCCATGGTAGGGGCCCTTATTTTGAGTCTCTCACCTGTTCTGGGTGTCTCTCCCTGGGGAAAGTGTCAGGATGTCTGGGATGGTTGGCAATGCCAAAGGGGGCTTAGGCGGACCCTATTTTAGCTGGGAAAATCAGAAGGCCACATGGCAAGGCACGGTGAACCTTACCTTTCAAGGAAGCCGCCCTGCTAAACTGCCGTCAGCACTATTTCAAAAGGCCCCTGTTGCCAGCTTTGCATGCTTGTAAGTGTGTTGCAGCATTTTTAATGGTGAGTGGTGATGAGCAAGGGTAGCGGAAAAATTGTCACGCATTGCCTGCCCACTCCCTCTGTTGACCCCAGGGGCTGCCATACTGACACCTTTGTCACATACTCCATTTACAGGTTAGCTACAGTATCCCCTGTGAGCAAACATCTGTGTTCCTGTTGCTAATTGAAAAGACTATATTACACTTAAATGAAAGCTTAGTCAGAAACATATTAGATTAATTTTTTTACCACTGACAGAAAAAGAATAAATTATTTATCACATGAGCTTGCACTTTGACATTTTCCGTCTAGTATTTCATGGACTATGTGTGCAAATGCAATGTGGTTTGTGTTTACGTATGTTGTCTATGTGACAATGATGCCGCTATTGTGGGATATGGCCGTTCCTTGCATGCCAGTCTGCTAAGCAATGACATGCTGTAAGAGGTGTATTGTATATCAGCACAGACGCACTCAGTCCTTTGTTGTTCAGCTGACATCCTTGACTATTACAATGCGCTCTTACAATAAAACACTTTTCAGGGCTTTGTATTGGCAAGAGCACGGTGATGGTGATACAATACATATGATACGGGAGTTACAATTCAATATTTTGCAGCATTGTGAGAAATTAGATATTTTGTGATTTTGTAATTTTGAGAAAACTGTTCACAAAGAGCACACCACCATGGGCATAAAATCACTAATTAATGTTTTATCAAATGACTGAAGGCCGATTACAACACTGATTACTAAATCAAAAACATGAAAAAAAAAAGGAAAAAGAATCACTTTAATTTACTAATTGTGTGGATTTAAAGAGGTAAAACAGCAAGAAACTGATTTTGTTTAACTTGGCTGTGTGGGAATGTATGTGTATAGAGGCTTCTCTGTGCAGCTCACTGAGGGAAAAAGGAAGTGAGTGGAGTGCAACTGTCACTGAATGATGTCAATGTAATCTCTCAATAGTATCTTGTCTTCTCTCTTGCTCTAAGCTCTGATCTGTTTCCATTGATCAGAGGAAAAACCTGTTGCCCCTGACATTTGATTCTTCTATTGATCACTTCCTCCTTTATACAGTCAAAGGAAAGTACAGAGACTCAACACAGGGTTTAAGATGGTCTCCTCTAATCATGCTGCTGATCTTCAAAGACCATTTTCTTTCGACCATTTACAACAGTTAGATATAAATGTGAGATTAGCACTGTATACCATGTGAGCTTTGCCTTTGAGGCTGTAACAAATACAGCTTCTCTCATAACATAATTAATATTTTAATTCAGAGACAATGGTTTATATAAACAGTTTCATCTTGAGATGGATGGGTGGAGCACTGTATTTTGTTGGAGCTGTAAAGTTATAATTAGTTGATTTTCCATTGAGACACAATGTGACCTTTCTGCAGTAATGAAAGTAAGTGGCAACCTCAGTCACATGAGCAGTGGCCATTTCTACACCCTCTCTGCCTGAGCATGGCGTTGAGCCGACGGCTTCGTAGAGATTACAGTGGACACAGACCACGTGTCTCTCTTTCCACTTCATCTTGGTGACACGTTAACATGTCAGCCTTGGAAAAATTCTCCACACATCTCTCTGTAAATCATGACAAATATATTTTAACTAGCATAAATCAGTTCAGTGAGAAGGAACATTGACAAAAGCTGCGTAAGACTTCAATCAGTGTGTAACAATAGTTTTATAGGGTGAAGATAGCCACTATGTAAAAGAGGACGGTCATTCGTATTCTGCGATTGTGCTGAATATACAGAAGTGTGCATTAGAAGCACAGGCTTAGCCGAAGTCTGCATATTTGAGTTTTACACTCTTTTTACTCTAACCTGACACTGGTCATTCATTTATAGCCATGACTACATATTTTTGTAGTCTCTTATTCTCCAAGATGATATATTGGCATAAATTTTTCATCAGATAGTAATGCGATTACTCTGTCTTTCTGGCACTGAGGCTTTATCTGGCTGCAAGGAGTCCAGGGGATTCTGTTACTGTGTGACGATCCATATGGGTTATGACTCCGGCTTTAGGTGGTGACTCGATATATATGCATCTCTAAATCCCATTCTTCAATGAATAATGGGTGGAATAATGTTGAAATATCTATACACTGCATTGAATTTAACTTAAAAGTGAAAGTTTTTACAGAATTTCATTTATCAGATCCCATCTCTGACAGAGTATTTAAAGCACTTTATAACCATGAGGGACACTCGTATTTTACACATCATAAGTGCCTCTTGACTTGCACTCATCATCACCCGAGGAAAGCAAAAAAAAGTTAAAAAAAAAAAAAAATATCACAAATTCCCTTACAGACTCCCTGAGCTTCTCCCAGAGGAGGCTTGAATAAATATAACACCACCACTTCACCCCCAAGCCACATATCTTTCATTATTCATTTGTCTACCCTTTTCCAAGAAACCAACAAGTGAGAAACAGGCAGAGAGAAGGAGAGAGAGAAAGATAGAGAGGCCACTGAGGAAGCATCCACTATTGCAGTGAGGTAAGGGAGAATGGATAGGTGCCTCCCCTGGAAGAGCAGCCAAGCCTAGAGGTCTCAGGGGAATCGGTGGCGAAATGGGGGAAGGGGGGAGAAACCCAGCCAGACAAATCCATCGGAAGCATGTTTAATTGTCACTGAATTCCCTGCTGGCGTGACTTTAAAAAACCATCCACAGGAAGAGAGCTGAGATGTTCGGAAAACATTTAGTGGATCAATATGCCGAGGAGAGCTGAGACTGTGCCGAGTGTGTGCTCAGGGACCCGGCCTGAGCCTTTCCAGGAGGAATACTGTTACATTTCTATTACTCAGACGGCGGGATCAACCTATTCAGCATATTCCTGTCCACAGCTCAGCTGCACATTATTTACTGCTTTGTTGGTTGGGGGAGGACTGGGGCCTGAGAACTGTTGCCTTGGTCAAGTAGTGCGTATACCTCAACGGACTACCACAGGAAACATATTGTTATACTTGCAGATATCTGAGATTTATCATGAGCTCCAGTAAAACAACAAAATTAGTGGAGGCATTTTTTTTGGTTAAGTAATTTCTAGCAGCATATTTATAGCATGTGTGTCCGCAGATGTAAGACTTAATAAAAATGTTCTTACTCTTCTTACCTTCTTTGAGCATCCCCACTTTGAGGCATTTCATGAAGCGACAAGCCTGACATGATTTGCGTCTCCTTTTTGTGATCTCACACTCATTTGTGGCTGGACAGCTGTATTCTATATTACCTAGTAGGAAGAAGATGAAAAAAAAAGAGAAGTTGTTAGTAGAAAAAAAATACTAAAATAAAGTCCAATATATTACCATTTAAAATACAATGCTTTTGTTGAAATACTTAAATCCTCGGTGCAATTTATCATGTACTCTCTGTGCTATCATATGCTCCATAATAAATTATCTTTCATCAGGTAGGCATCGTCACTTCTTAATCATATAGATTCCTATGAAATCCATCTGTGTAATGTGCAGGTTGTCCTCCAGTGAAAAAGGTTCCATGCATTACTGGGGCCAGTGGCAAAAGGAGAAGCTGGACTAAGAGGTAAGGGTGGGGGATGTGTGGGTGAGATAAAGTTGCAGTAGTCCTCCAGGACCCATCAGTGGACGCCACCCTAGTCCAACACTAAATTGGCCTCATTAATTCTGTGCGTGTCCCCTCCGGGCCCCGGGTGCAGGCCATGTCCCTCTGCGCTCAGAGGGTTCTGCCACTGCCTCAATAGCAGGCTAGAGAGCCAGACACGCTGCCCCTGACCACTTTACATAATACTCCTGCAAACCCAAACCTGTTGTTACCACTGTTGCCATTGTTGACTATTTACATAGTGTACAGGCTAGAGGCCTTATGCATTATTCAACTGCAGCGTCTGATTCCAGGACGGAGCAATGAAAAAGAGTTTCATTGCTACACAATAAAAGAGCCGGTTCTGCTCTACTCTAGCATTAGCAATAGAAAGGGCAGGATATGTGAGGCAATTCCTCCGCTTCTGTCTGATTCCCTACATTTTACTGTATTCAGGGGTTTTCAATAAAGGGTTTCAATATAATAGTTACTTCAGCCTAAGAATTTGAATTATCCTCGTTTTCAATTGGCTTTTAGCTTTAGAGGTTTTGACATTGATATTTTCCTAAACTTTTCTTTAAAGCGGTTGTTGATGTCTTTCTTAGTATATCCCCCCCAAAATTAATTTGACTAATGAAAAAAACTACTTTAATCATAATATTAATTTACAAATTTCTACTTATACATTCAAGCATATTTAAGTGTTTCAATGTTTATGATAAAGCCATAAAACACAGACTTTGAATACTAACAATCTGCAACTTCTTTCTATAATTTGTGTTAAAAAGACAAAAATCCACCAATATGTTCAGACTACAACCCAGCATCCTTTACCTACTAAACAGGTCTGACCATCACACTGTATTTCTGTACAGACAAACAGAAAGCTATGTAAAATTCTACAGACGTTGCCCCACTAGCCCTTCAACACCCTTTGACAACTTATGCAATTATGTTAACATTATTGGACAGATCAAGTAGAGGGTCCCAAGATGTTATAAATAATTAGAAATTCCTCCTTATATCTGGGTTAGAAATCATTATGCTAATTCTCCTCATCTCTTTGGGACTGGGGTAAATAAAGGTGTGAAGGAAGCGGCTGATGAGCTCTGATTGTCTTTCCTCTGTCTGTTTTCTCTGTTGTTACAGCAGAACCAGACCATAATAATCCTATCCATTTCCCATATGCTGAGAGAGAGGTAATCAGTGCCACTATGTGCAGAAATCAATTCACGAGTGGCATTTATGTTTGCATTCTTGACAAAACTATCCAATCAGCCTATTTTCTTATGTAAAGCACAGAACAATTATTTTCTTTGTATTTAATTGTAAAACCCTTGATTCTGTGAGTCAGTGCTGTGTTATTTGAGATTCACATTAAACACCAGAATCATCATCCAGGCAGAGTGTGAGTCCCCGAGGTCCCCCTTTCCCTTTCCAGGGACACGTGAACAATCCACACCTATTGGCTGACTGAGAGAGTTAGTCCTTTCATATAACACACTTTCGAAACAAAAACAAACACATGCTTGCACAGTGCTGTGCTACTGTGTCCAGCTGTCCTCTCAAGTCCCCTGAGCGTCTGATGTGCTGTCAGAAGGGGCTTCTCATAGCTCATGTGGAGAGACCGGTGGATTAACAAATTTTTCATCTCTACATTTGGTTTATATTTAGTAGATGGAGTGTTTAAGTATCAGTATACATACACTAAGTCCCACTTCATAACATGCCTAATGCCTCTGAGCTGATATTAAATGACAGTAAGCTATGACTTCTCATGTTTTATTGTTTTTAGTACCATAAATACATAGTATAAGTTATACTAACGGTAACAAATAAAAAAAATAAAGTAAATGTAAAATATACTTACTTACAAAATATATATTGATGTATTTATTTATTTTAATCCATTTCAGTCCCTTTTCTCACATGCTTTTCTCACTTTCTACTAAATGTGTCTGATAAACACACTGCAGATTAACAAACCTCAGCATTTCAATCTTTAAATAATGGTCAGGTGGGATACACGCACTTGAATAGGGATTTCTAGTGACAAAATTTATTTTAAATGGACATTTTTATTAAATGCATTGAATGATTGTTGCTGCTCAGACATGAAGTCTGGCAAAACTGGCTTGTAGAAAACACTTTTAGAAATGAAGCATACTGGTAGAAACCCCTTTAACCCGAGGGCCATGTGAGGGTTTATCTGTCTTTAGAGAGGTTATGGTATGGTTACCAATAGCATTACAGAGTGAAGGGAGAAGAAAAAGATTTCCCTCCTTCTTTTCTTGATAAGTATCTGTCTCAATCTATTTTATGGCTTTTCAGGACCCATGCCAGGGCACAGAGGGGAAAGTCAGGTCTTGTAAGTAAATTACAGTAAAATGGCAGGTATTTCTCATCAAAATCTAAACTGACTTTTACAGGCTTACTGTCAAGGTCTATTACTTCATATAAAGGAGGGCCACTGAGTTCAGCTGGTTTCAAGCAATTTTACACTTGGGTTCAAAATGGGAAAAAAACACGGCTCAATAAGAGATATATGTTTTTGATTGGTAGAACACGTGACGTACAGGGATAGGGGTATGATTAGGGACCAATGAGAACAGGGGCATATCTGGGATGGATGAAGATCCAGGTTGACATTAATTTGGGCCTGGCCTTGACTAATGTAACTATCTCCACGTAAGAGTTCAAGGGGCTTTTCACTGAATGAATAGGTGACAGAAGATGGATTTTCCATCTCCTTTTGTTGAAAAGGAAGGGACATCAGTTAAACAAGTGAGAGCCAGAGGTGGAAGGTAGGGGGACAAAACATTAAACAAATAGTATGTTACATAAAAAGAATTAGAACCATTCTACAGTAAGTTGTAATATTTTAAATATTATACAAATTAAATATACAAAACTTGGAAACAACTACAGCATTATTAGGAGTTAATATCAATACCACATAGAAATTTTTAGTTACAAAAGCTGAATGCAAGATGATAAAGACTGTCATGCACATAGTTAACATTAACTTAGCCTGTTGTTTGTCTTAAATGTTATAGAACAATGTGATAAAGGGCTGGAAAAGACAGCTCCTTTGTTTTCTTCTCATTAGAGAGAGCCGTCTCACACTCCACCCTTGACTGCCTTGTTATTCCTTTAATTAATCAGTTCTCATCAACAGCACCTTCTCATTCTTTCAAGAGCTCTACATCCCACTATTTACTACCTCCATTTTCCTCCAGTAATTCTGCATGAGTTTCTTTTATCGTTTTGAAAGGCTTTCACCTCCCCCAAAAAGTCCCTGCGTCCTCCTGCCTTCTCTGCCTGGGACCCCTGTCTGATTATTATGCCATTAAGCCTCTCCTCCTCTCCTCTGAAAGAGCAGCAGGGTCCCTCTCCAATCTAAAGAAGTCCTGGGTTTTTTTCCCCTCCTTTCCCTGAAATTACCCGGCGACGCGTGCCTGAGTTTCTAATTGGCATGCCCGTCCCTGGAGACGGCCCCCTCCCTTCTTCCTAATGAAAAGCCTCGGCCTTAATTACACTTTCCAAACGCTGATTGTTATTGACAAAACTCCTGTGGCTCGGACAAACGACGGCAGATTAGCTCCATTACAGGCAGCCCTCCAAGAAGAGAAAGAGAGGGATTTCAAATCGACAATGCAAAGTGTGGGGGGAAAAAAAGAGGAGCTTTCAATGTTTTTTCCATGTACCTTTGCCTTAATTGTTTGGACCATTGCTCCACTTAAGACGCTCCCTTTTTTCCCCCTCAATGCCTGTTCTCTGTTCCATTGTGTTGCCGTCAGTGTACTTTTAGTGAAGGGACAAAAGCTCAGTTATGTTACTTGGGAGAAAATGTTCATCTTTTGTCAATAGACAGGATTGCTGATGGCAGCGTGGGCAAACATGAGGATTTGGCCTAATGCTTTTGTTTGCCTGCAAAAGGTACATAGACTGTCTAAAGCTGATAGGGCTGTAAGGTCCAAAATCAACACCTATCAATGAGAAAACCCGCTTTCCATTTAATGCTTGCCATTATTTGTCGATATAAAAAAAAAAATCCCAAAAGAGAGTCAGATATGTGCGATTCATATAATACTTTTTTCTTCTGCTGTGAATAATCTAATTTCGCCACACACCCTTACAGCCTTATTTTTCCTATTTTGCCTGGTTTTCCACTGCACATGTCCTTCTCCTAAGCCGGCAGGGCTTAGACCTGGGCAGCTGTGCCTGTTGTGCAGATTTTTTTTCCAGGCTCAACAATATCTCCGTCTTCCTGATTAATCTGGACCACAGCGCACAGTTTCACAGTGGGGGACCTTTCATTGCCTCTCTAATGAGAAGCTGTGATACATCATGCCTTGCAGATAGCCAATCGCACCCTAGTCCCCAGATACACACAAACACAAAACAAGACAGGAATAATAAAGCACATTCTCTAAGCCCCTCAAGGCATTTAGTCAAAAAGCTACTCCACTCCCCCAAATCTGACCTCTGAATAATGTCATGTCCACTACTTTAATACACCACCATCCAGCACCACACGTGACAGATGAAGACATCAATGTCCCACTAATGGCCTGTCACACATCAAATTATTTGTGTTTAGGTGTTTCTGTTTTTGTTAAGGTCTGATATACTTAACAAAATATATGTATGAGAAGAACATTTCTACATTAAAAATCATTTACTTTGGTTCCCTATCAGTGGTGTCATAATATTACAAAGATTACGTTCTCTTGTATTGTGACATCACTAAAATTTTCTAAAACTAACTAATTAAAACTCCCATAATCCTTTAGTATTTCACAAAGTCAATAAACTCTTTTATAATATTGTTTTCATTGAGAGATTCTTCAGAGAAATGACATATTGCACATTTAAAAATTAATTGGTATACAGTAATTAAAGAGAATATAATGCGTGTTTTGTGATGAAAAGAAAAGTATTTTTTCTAAAACAAGCTGGTCCCAGGACAGACAGATATCTACCACACTCTAGTGATTTTTTTTTTATCTCTTGTACTATGTATGTCTTAGTGTTGCTGCAAGGCCAAAGGTGTCTTGTACTGAAGTGTTTTTGTGTGTGGTGATGCAGCAACATGGGATGAAATGAGTCGTACTGAGTGTGCTCAAGTGTTTGTAGGGCTGGAGTGAGAAAAAAATACCTTGTATTGTCCTTTTAAAAAAGGCTTTGCAAGCCTCACAAGAGGCCACCCCATAGTGATACCCCGAGGCAATATCTCCACAGACCAAGCACAGCCTCTTGGGGAGGGAGTTCAACATGTATTCGCACTTTATGGATGAGTCCTCCATGATGGTGCTGGAGCAGTCATCATAGCGCTTGCGGCAGGTGCCAGCCCCCAGTCCACTAGGGGTGAACATAGGAGGAGAGTCCAGGCCGTTGGAGTGGCTGTTCATGGTGCTGACATAGCCACCGCTGGCATCTGAGTTGCCGCTAGGGCTGTGATGGCTAACTGTGTCGATGACTGAGGAGGGACTGGATGGCTCCGTCTTGATGTAGGACCCACAGCTGGAGGGTAGGTGCCGGTCATCAGCGGCCATTCTATTCAGCAGCCTGGTTTGGGAGAGTCGAGAAAGGACATAGAAGAAGAGGAACATTATTCACAGAACTCTTCAAATGAATTGTATATAACAGTGTGTTCATGGAAATGAATGAACAGCAAATAAATATTAAGCTAGCCAATTTTTTTCAGTAATGAGCTTACAAATTATCACAATACACTACTCTCTATATCAAACATATCTCATTAAAACAACTAAATTAGGTAGAATATTTACTAAACAAATATCTATGTGCAGTCTCACACAAGTTTTATGAATTTAACACAACATTTCTTGCTGCATTTATTCATGTGTACAAAATACAAGCTCATGTGCTGTGACTGTGTCATGCATATCTAAAATTGACATGTCTTTTCCCTCATTCATTCCAATTTTTCTGTCATTTACATCACTATGTGGCCTGGCCTTCCCTATAAACCAGTCAACCGAGGTAAGGATGCTAAGTGCCTCATCAGCCACACACCACGGCAGCTGCAAAAGAGCTTCAGTGTACAAATACACACTACCACACCACACACAGTTGCTCATGTGCCCACATGATACAAGCACACAGATGGAAGGAAAAGTAAAAGAGAGGGAATGGTAGAGTGGCTGTGAAAAAGGACAAGACAGAGAGCACTCAAATAACTTAACACGCAAGTGCGCACACTCCCTGACACACACACACACACACACACACATCCACACACACACAACACATCCAGTCAGAGGCATCTCCATAGTTTAGAGAGCAGATTGGACCTTGGCTTGTCTCCTTGAGTCAGCAGTCAACCAAAAGGAAACATGATGGCAAGATATTGACTTTTTCAGTGTCTGCCTAATAACTGTATTTTGGAGTACATGCAATCTGATACTGTAACGTGTGCGGACTAAAGTGCAGTCTTTTGGCTGTGGTCAGAAAATGCCCTCTCCTGCTTCTTTGCCCATATAAATCCATTTCAGTCTTGCCCTATAACCTTTAACTTGAAATTGGGGAGAACAACTGGGGAAAACTTGGCTTAGACATGTACAACTCATTTTACTCAAGAGGTGGACTGCTAGAGGAGATAGATAACTCAATGTATTGAAGATGCCGTGTAGACACAGTGACCTATTAGGGTCAAGGCAAGGTTACACATGAACATACATACACACTTCTTTGCATTGGGTACCACGGTAGGGGTCAAAGGTCCCCTGCACTTGCCTGCATTAACAAAATTGAGCTGTGCATGGCTTATGCAAATCCAGACACAGGGGCTCCTAGTGAGTGGCAGGTAGACAGCCCAAGTTGTGCCTTAGCACATTAGCTCCATTAGCATATTGCCAACTAATGGTAATGTTTACATATTTGACATGTCAGTTTACTATCAGCACAGAGAGCGGGGGATGTTCGCAACTGGGCGCTTTCTGCCTGATTGGATGATGGCTGTCGGTCTCAAGTGCCTCAGAGGAACCAGGAAACGAGAGGCCTCTGCTATGTCCCCTATCGGTCCACTGGACTGCCTCTTGCTCTCTGAGGCTGATTTAATTGTGAGGGTGGGTGACGGAGGGGTTCAGGCCCAGGGGTCAGTGGGTCAACCTTATTTTCTCACCCTGGCTTCCTGGGCCCGTGGAGATAGGGGTCACCATGTCAAATTAAATCTCATTCCCGGGTTTCCCTCCCTGCTGTCATGTATATTCATCGGAGCTCCAGGTGCCTACCACTTCTGGAAATTCAGAAAAAGGTTAACTGCTAAAATAAATAATAAAAAATGCCCCCTGTTAAAACCGTTGACCTTGTGGAATAAGCCCTTTGTCTGAGCACTCTTGGAATTCGTCTTGCAATATATGGCTACCACTGTATAAAATGAACAACTACATTTTTACTGGAAAAAAGCTGGCCAATTCAGTGTTTCACTTTTAATTTAAACAATGAAAAACATACCTTTTTATATTAACATTGGCATTATGAGAGGCGGTTCAGCTGTTTCAAAAACTACTCCACTTGTACTCTTAAACGTCCTTGCAGAAAGAAATTGAAAAAGTGAATTCATTTCATGCCTGTTTAAAATAGAGCTTGCCGCTCTTGATAATAAATGCAGATTGCATCTCCATAAATTAATGCAGAGCTCTGTATTCATCTGCTTTATGTTCTCTGTTTCAGATGGATATGTGCACCTGTGCAATAGGGCACCTGCACTTGGCTTATTAAAGGCTATATATTAAAACGTAGGAGCGCAAGATGGCTCCATTTAGCTTTTATTTCACAAATTCAGAGTAAGCTTAACCCTGGTTCAAAGGCCAGCTTCAGGGTGACACTTAGCATAATTGCATAAGTGTCTTAACTGTTTCCCCTCCGGCTCAATGTGGTCATTTATAATAAATGTGCTAGCTAGAATCCCCTTAACTCATTCTGCTATGACACATTCTACCACTGCTATGCTTATGTTTTTAACAAGCCTGCATATATTGATTAATGATACTCAGGGAATACTAACCACTTGAACCTGGGGTATTAATCAAATAGTCTAAAATATTTCTATAAATATTCGTAATCTCTAATGGGACAGGTCCAATTTAAATCTATAAATACCATTGTAAGGGAAAATGAATTATGAACATTAAATAGTTTGACAGCAGCAATGGTCCTAATAAATAATTCAATATGTGGGGCAGATGCTAATTAGCTTGTGTGCTACACAGACACAGCAGACAGGAAGAGGTGTGCTGAACTAAGTGAGACTTTATGCTATAAAATCTATAGTTCTGTCTTACTTACTTCCTCAAGGTAAGAGCATTTCAAATTCTGCTGCCTGGCTGCCCAAAGGAGCACTGCTCGTCTAAGATACACTATCTCCCTTTCTCTCTTTTCTCTTTCTGTTCCTCCTCCTTTTGTTCCCTTTGTACCGATCAAAATTCATGCTGAGTAGTGGGTTATGGGCCTGCAATCGCACACTGCGCAGTTTGGTTTTAATTTGATTCCACCTGGCCCTCCTAACAGCATTTCAGATCCCTAATATCATTCCACTAGTGCTGCTGTGACCAGGATTAGCTGGCCTAATGATCTGGCAGCTCGTCTCACACTCGCTCTTCCTCGACTTCCTGGGAGGAGAACCAAGGAGCACTCATTCCCTCACGTCTCAGCACTTCCCTCGCCTGCAAGCAAAACACTGAACATTAGATGACACTGTCGTATGAACACAGAACATCCAGAAGCTAATTGAGCCAATTTGTACATATTCCTGCTGAGAGCTTCTTGCTCACTTTGTAAGGAGACTGACATCCTCTGCTTTTCTCTCTGTACAGCTTTTTTCCTGTTTCATGTGTAAATCACAAGTAACAGTGAGTAAATTCATGATGTCCTTTTCACTCTCAAGGCCACCAAATGCCAAAAACACCATTTTATAACATTTGCTAACCTCATCCCAGAGTGTCACATCCCTGCTACCTGATCAGACTGCGTAAGTGGAGGGCAAGGTGTGGGAGGGGGGTTGACATCTGCAGGCAGGGTGATGGTGATATCAGATGCCCCAGTAGGGGCAGATCTGTCTGCAGGGCCCCAGGCGATGTGGCCTGATAAGCCACTGGCCCCAGAGTCAGCGCTGGTAGGACGAACTCAATTAGCTCCTGACAGACCTCCTCTCGGCCCAGCTCGGCCTCTCCGCCACAGCCAGAACTTGCTGGCAGCTGCCACACTGACCTCTCCTCCTGGGGCCACTGCCACCTCTTACCACCCCGACACACAGGCAGGGACTCATTTTGGAGAGAGCAGAGACCATGCTGAATATCTGCACGGAAAGTCACAGAAATACATACACAATTTTTTGTGCCACCAAGGGTGCGAGGTGTGTGTTCTTGTGGGGGAAAATGTAAATGAAATAAGATGAGGGGTTGGGGTGACCCATGGGAAAAGGGTAGAAATGGAGGTTCCCAAACATACTCAGATGAAATATGGAGGACGCCTCTGTGTCTAACTGGTTCCAGGTTAATCACCATCAGGGGAATACAGGGCCAAAATACTCAGGGGGCAATGTGCAGAAGTGTCTGCACCAACATTGCACATGGCTTATGTGCTCATAGGTGTGTATTTTTGTGTTGCAGACTGAATATGAAACATGGAAACGTGGTGGAGAGAGGGGGTTGACGGCTGTGGTTTGGTTGGAGGCAAGCCCGGCACTCCACAGGGACCCATTCTAATCTATGAGGGAGAGGCCCCTAATTTTGGAGTTTCTCATTCATTAGTCCTGCTCTGGCAGAGAGAGGAGGGAGTGGTGGGGTGGACCTGAAGGGAAGGGAGGGGCCTCTTTATTAACAGATATGCCAGACACTCAGGAGAAGCTGACAGAGATTTATGATGTGCAGATATATGGAGGCAAACAAAAGGGAAGTCGAGAAGACAGAAAAACAGGAAAATAAGGAAACAGAAAGTAAGTGATACACGAGGGGTGAAAAATAAAGACAGAGAGCGAGTGCACTGTGTATCGTACCACTCGAGGGCAAGGGCCCCGGATCAATAGTCCGTAGGCTAGGGGCTAGTGCAGGGTTACCACTGGGGGGACCATGCTGCTCTGTGGCTTGGGCAATTAAGTTTTTCAGTCTCCAGCAGAGTATTATATTTAGCTGCTCCACAGCGATGTCACAGTAGTCTTTATAAAGCCATGAGCTCACTCCACTATGACAACATGAGCCCCATGCTCCAGCGGCACCACAAGATAGCGCTGGCAAAGAAGCAGATCACATCTATTGATTCCCCCTCCCGCTCCTTCCTGTTCTAGAGATGCTGCTGGCAGGAAAGAGAGGGCCTCTTGTGATACAGGCGCTGCTGTTTGTCTGACGTAAACTGTCTGGGCCGCACTGGGCAGATCTAGTTCTTATAAGGGGCTGAGTTCAGGATGTTGAGAGAAGCAAATGGCTAATGATTGTCAATGGGGGATGTAAGAGACTTGGTGGTTATTTAAACTTGGCACTTTGGACACCAAAGAGTTAAAAATCTTCTGCACAAACCCAGTGGGAAAGCTCCCTGCAGAATTGGACAGCTCATCATAAAGAAAGTACAAAAAAAAAAAAAAAAATTAGAGATAAGTCTAGCCTGCTTTGCAGTACATTTGGGATCAAATTCCTAATTCTGCCTTTTCATTGGAATAGATTAGTTTCTGTTACATCCATTATATGACACGGTCATGGTATAATTTAAGAACATAAATTTACAATGGCACAGGATATCTCAAAAAGTAATTATTTTCTGCGACTCGCAAAAATGACTAATAGCAATTTCTCACTATATTCTCCTCCATTGCTATCCACCAATGTAGGCAATGACATCAGACATAACCTGGTGTTGTGTGATATGTAAGAGATACACTGGCGCCAATATCACAAAACATTCTCTGCAATATTAAGTCATAGGCGGTTATTCCTACCTCGTCACTTACTACAAATGACTCAGAACCCGTCAGAATTATGACAGTCCATTTTTTTAAGTTGACTGCTTATCATTTCTGCTTTAGCTCATGTTGTTGTTGCTTAAATGCTGCATACATTTGATCTCTATGAAACTGTATCTGACAAATGAATGCGGCTTTCTTATGAATCCAGGTTTTGGAGAAATATGTTATCTCGCAGTTTTTCACATAATATCATGTTTTGTGTGTCAGTAACCTGACATTTACTATAGAGTGAAATAAATAAATATTTTAGAAAAGTATAAGCTATAATTTGCATGTCACAGTGCTGTTTATAAGTTACGCAATTTATTTGTGGAACTTCTGTCAAAAATGAGATCCAGTGGAGAAGTTAGAATAGAAATATGAATGGTATTCCTAATTGTGGTTCTCTTATTCAGTGTGTGTGTATGTCACAAACAGAGAGAAATATTATTATAAAGGGTTAAGGCTATTTAACACAGTCCAATGTAAATCACAGGTTTAGACACAGTGACTGTGCGTACAGAGGGACGGAGGCATAAAGTCATGCATGAAATTACTTCATTAATCTTCTTCTTAGGGGGGGAACTCTACCTGCTTAAAACAAAGAGCCCATCCCACTCATGCCATAAATTATCCTCTTCATCAAAAGAGAAGCAAAATACAAACAGATAAACACACATTTGTGCACACTCATGCAAATATGAAAAAAAGGAAAATGAAAAGTCAAAATTAGCAGGTTTATCAGGTGTCTGAGATAATTTAAACACAATCAGATGTGTAAATGTTTGTACAGGCTCACAGTCAGCGTGCAATCCCAGCACACAGGTAAGATTAAAATCATGTGCATTACAGAGGATGCTCCACATGATGGTAAAAATGTAACTGGATTTTTCTACAATAAAATGTTTTTGGCACTCAATTAAATGCACTTCAACTGAGCTGATGGAGCTCAAAACACTATTGGTATGACTATGTGTGTGCCTCAGCAGACATAGTCATTGCAATAGCCTCTAGCTTTTTACAGGCTCATCTCTACCAGCTGCCACACATTCCCCATAAATAGTGCTGGTAATAAAAAGGCGGGTGGGCCTAACTGATTTATACGGCAGTGTCCACCATCACACCATTCAGGAATAATTAAACTTTGGGGATATTTCCTGAATTAATGTGTCTCCTTCAGGGGGCAATCTAAACATACATTTCAGCGTTCACCATATCTGGCTCCACCGGACGTACTGGGAGGGAGGGACTCTCCAAGTGGCAGGTTCAACAACCAGCCACTCTGTGTAACCATTCGATTACACTTAGCGCTATAGGGGTGGTCTCATAAGCAGGCATTTTAATGTGAACATGTTTTGTGACCAACAGGCAAATATATAAGTACACAGTCGTATAATTTGAAGGCTGGCGAATATGCAAGAAAACACACCATGCAACACGCTGACTCACACAAACTAACACAATAAATAGTGATAAACATGTAGGATAAAGGTTTCATGAAATAAAAATCATAACACACTTTACACACTGAAAAATAATATCCAAGATAGAGTCAGAACTAACTAACTAACTGGACTGCCAATATGTTTTCTTTTCCTTTTTTCACTTTAACTATTTTACCTGCTGAAAAAATATTTGCCATTTAAAGCTAAGTGATAATAAACTGCTCAAACTCCCTTGTTTACAACTTCTTATTAAAACTAATTTATCCAAAATAAAAAAGACTGAATAGATGGAAGAGAAGGTTGATAATAATACACCAGATATTTGTGTGCATTCTCACACAGAATGCCAAAAACTAAACTAAAGTGGTGTCAGTCCTGTGTTGTTTCCCAAATTTGATGAAAGAATTATTTAAAGCAATATTTGTTTTCCTTTCTGTAATGTGCAGTGCATAAGCTATGTGACCTGTGACAAGTAAGTTTGTCAATAGAAACTCCTGTTGAGCACACAGAAACTAGGCCCACAGCTGCTGGCTTTTGCACTCTGCTTTGTTAATGGTTGGTTATTGGTCACATCTACTTGCCTCAGGCAAATCACACAAGGGCTGAGCACTCTCTCTGTCGAAGACACACCCACAACTCTAGTAAATGTGCACTCTGCATCTGTCCATTTAACATTACAGTTACAGCAGTTGATCACGGTGTGGCCTGCAGGTTTCCTTCAAACTATGCACTATGTGAGAAAATGTATTGTGCATTTATTCATAAGTTTAATGACAAAAAGTGCTGGGTCTAAAAGCTTTAATGGGTGCAAGACTTAGTCTAGCCACACAGAGAAGACTTGGTGAAGCTGTCAGTGAGAATCAGAGCTGCTACAGTGACGGACGCTTTCAATATTGATTTCATAAATAAACAAAGCTAACCATCGATCCTAATGTTATTTTGCATTTCAATTACTGCTCTGAAACATAACCTTCAAACAACTGGCAGCTCAATACCAATAGCCCTCACTGATAAACACCCATATAGTTACCCACCTTACATCACATTTTCTTACCAAGTGTGAATTCATAAATCTAAAATATTACCAACTTTAAAATTATGTAAGTGTCAATCAAAAAAATAATATAAAATGTGACAAACCTGCTAAATATGAAACTTCATTTTAAGTGTTTACATATTTTCAGTGCACACTGGCCCTGTAGTTTTCTACATTGTGTCTTTTTTTCTTGACTTTGAACTTTTACATTACTTATTGTAGAGTGTGTATACGTCCACTGTATGCAGCCATGTGTGTGTCAGGAGCCCTTCAATGTTGGAGCAACAGGAAGAAGTGCTGACGCACCGTGTCAGTGATAGCACTCTGCTGCCACAAGGGCATGAAAGCCCACGTAGGCTAGCATTATCCTTCTAGACTAATGGACCTGGTTATTTTTAAACAGATTCTCACACTGCGGTGAGGTGTCCAAGGTTACTATGGACGAGAAATCATGAAAGACACACAACAGTGACAGTTGGTGCTTTCTGTGCAGGTGGATGTTGTGAAATTGCCAAAGAGACATGGCAGCTAATCACAGCAGGTGTAAAGGCCAAACATCAGATGGGGGTCATATAAGAAAGTGGGCTACAGTAAAGTAAAAGCTACCGATTCATCTGATGATATCAATAATTTCAAAAATCACTTGACGCTAATTTTTTTAGAAATTATATTTTAAATTAATTTATGAAACCCCCTGGGTGGCATAAAACAACTATGTGGTTTGAGAGGTGGAAAATAAAATTCTAATGAGGTAGCTCGGCAAAAAGCCAACCTAAGCCTTAACATGAACCGGGATACCTCTGGAGCTACAGAACAGTGAACATCCAGAGTGTGTCAATATACGCTGCATCCCCATTTGGCCTGGAGAGAGATAACATGCTCCACCCTCCCCCCACTCAGTCCAAGCTGAGTGACATATTTACAGTAAAAGTAATGATACTAGATACCAGAAATGAGAGGGCTCCAGCGTGGCCAGTGGACTCAGGAATCTCTCTAATGAATTGGACAACAAAGCCCTGTTGGCACAAGGAAGAAGTATTTAGAATTTTGTAACAAAGTGAATTTAAAAACATTACGCTTTCTTTTAAAGGCTTCATCCCAGCACCTCCTGAAAGCCCACAGTGACAAAGAAGGTGGGAGTGGGATAGGTGGACTGGTTGGTCTGCTGGGCTGGACGCTGCTGCTACATAGGCCACTAGCTCCTGGCTCATAGCGGGGTGGTCATTCTCGGCCAGGAACCTCTTCTGGTAATGTATTCTGAAACCAAATTACCGTAAGCTGATCCCATCTGGATAGTGTCTGTGCACGGCTGCTTTGGTTACCCACCACTGCCTCTAGCCTGTGATAGCATCTCCATGAAGACAGCAAAAATCTGATTAACCCAATAACAATGAAACACTTGGTCAAAGAGCAAAGAGCTTTTAACTTAAGATACACTAATGCAATTCCCTCGCCTTGTTTTCTGAAACCTAATAAGAATCAAGCAGACAGACTGCTAGAGATGGGTGTTTGCAGGCTCTAATGTAGCAGGCCGGGAATGAAGTCAAATAAATTGAAATCTAATTCATCATTGTGTGCTAACTTCTTTCTGCCTTTCTAAAAAATACATTAAAAAGCTCTTATTTCATGAAGGGAAATTGGATAGCCTAGTTACTTTATAGCAATGGCTATGCCAGGGCTTAAGGAAAGCAAGAGTGTTGATGGAACATTTAGAACCAGAAAAAGAGCCACATCTCAATTCACTGCCGCTCAAGCTGTGTATGTTTTCTTCTAAGTACTGAGTAACTCAAACTGACAATCTTCAGCATTAGCTGACTTCAGAGTGGTACGAACAGCCACTGCAAAATCAAAAATAAGCCTGTCGAACTTATATATAGAAATGTTAATTTTCACTGTACGAGCGAAGAAATATTTAGACTTAAACAACTCAACAAAGTAAAGACTGCATACATGCTGTATAGACTGCATACAAGAATGAAGCAAATTTGTCAAAGAGATATAATAGAGAACACAACTTTAATCAGAGCTTGTATAATCAAAATTACTTCCATGCGCTCTTATTGTCACATCTCTAGTTACTGCTAATCTACAAAGAGCTATGACACATATGTCTTTCTATTTGAAAAACAAAACTCTGTTTCAGTCAAATACCCAAGCAGTTGAGATGCCCTCAGGTCAATCTATAGAGTGTACACTACAGTGATCCCACAACAGCGCTGCACTAATTACAAGGAGCGTATACGTCCCACTAATCCTCTCAACCAAGCATCACAGCCACATCCAGTGAGGGGCTGCAAATGCCGCTGTACAATTAGTAGAAGAGAGCTACTGCTGAACCAAAATTAACACATACTCAGGCCAATGCTGGACAGGTCCCACAAATAACTAGCTGTTGGTAGGCAGACCTGAAATCAAGAAAACACTAATTTACTTATTACCATATTTTATTAATTACTTGAAAAGATGTTTAGTTTCACAGTGATGAACTAAACTGTGAGATTCACATTTTATTAAGAATGTTTATAATAAAAAAATCTACAAAATCTGATATAATTTTATTTTTACCATGAATCCCTGTTTACAACTCAGATTTGACAAAGTTTTTTTTTTATATATATTTCAATTAAAGTAATTTCATTTTCATTTAAACACACTGAGGAAAAGAAAAACAAAAAAAGCCATTCCTTTGTAGTGTATAGAGTGCAATTAAGTATTTATCACATTCATGCTATTCATTCTAAAATAATGTATATCATCAGTCAGTGTTCAATAACATTGCAATTTGACAGAACTATAAAACTAATCTTTATATAAATGTCAATATAAAGGGGGAAAATTACTAAGGAAATATATGTGTTTAAAATGTGAGTAATTTACTTATGAATATTAAAAAAATCTTAAATTTAAGTTCAAAAACATTATTTAAAACACTGAACAGATTACATGAACAAAAACTAAAACAATAAAATTAATTATTTGCAGTACAGATGAAATTGTTACACTTTTAGTGTTTTATTATGTCTCTCCTTGTTGTAATAAATATCCTCATCAGAATATATAAAACAGTAAAATATCTGCTAAAACCTCAAGGTTGTAATTTATTAACATTTTACTTACACAGTAAATGGTGATGTAATGTAAAGAGCTGCTTCTGAACTACTATTAACAGTTAAAATTAAATTGATATAATAAATATCCTTTCTGCTCAATACCTGATGTTTATTGAATTTGCATCAAGGTGTATGTAGAGTTTTTAATTTATCTTAGTGGATAGAATATTACATTACTTATGTTGGAGTAATAAAAGCTCTGTGAAGAATGTTTGTAAATAAATAGGTGAAGTAAAACATCACAAAGAAAACTCAATTGAAACAGACCCCTATTTTTTTAATGATACATTTGTAGATCTGTAGCTGTTTGTGACTTTTTTTTTTTTTAAAGAGAGCTTAACTAGGGCAACATTAAATAATGTGTTCCTAGTTAAAAGTCCAGTTATAAGAATATTCAATCACAACAACCAATAAAATGTTGTGTAACTGTTAACATGTATCTATTAACTTACAAAAAAAAAAAAAAAAAAAAGAATTAATGCAGAGATATGAGGCAGCTGAAACTGGGGACAGCCAAGTGTTCTTCTGCCAGTCAACAGTTTTACATTTATACTGCTTTATTAATTACATCTAGTGGAAATATTAAAGACTGACATTTTAGACTGACAGTGTAAATATCTTTAAATTAAAACATAACTTTACACTGTCCCATTACTATTTTTGGTACATTATGACTAATGTCTTAAAAGTGAAAACATAAAAAGATAAAACTGCTACCAGTTTTATAAGCACAAGTGCAGATAATTTATTTTTACAATATATTTACAGGTTATGAATTTTAAACTCAGCACAGCTATGGAATGAATTTACAAAGTTGTAGTTTGTTCTGAGCCTGTATGAGAGCCCTGACTACCCCAGCAGCCAGGAGTTGCTCAGACAGCAGTCCTGCCTCGCGTGCCGCTGGCGTAGACAGACTGTCAGCTCACTGAGGTTGCTGGGAGCTTTCATTCGTCTTTATTTGGCTACATATATTACAGTGTGTAATTTATCCTCTCCAAATCTAAGGATTCACGTTAATCTCATCTCCTTAAAATATTATTTCCATTCTCCCTAGGTGGCCTGATCCAGTAACAAAGCCATCAGCAAACAACCTTGTAACCCGACTGGACAGGTACCTCCAATTCTTCAGGAAAAAGACCAACTTTGCCTTTGAGCAGGGTAAATCAATTGGCCATGCTCTGGATAAAAATTTTGAAAAGGTGGCATAACTAATGCCCTCACACTATAAATCTACACACACTGTGTACGCTGAAGCTGCCCTGTTGCTTTACAATGTCAAGTCCTAGATATTCTAAAACCATTTAAAGTAATGAAGAGAAAAAAGTTTAGGTGGGTATAAAATAAGAAGCCAGGGGGGGAAAAAAAAGTATGCTCCTGCTAAAAGAAGAAAAAAAGTTTGCCAGCGAGATAAGCAAGAACGAACCAAAAGCAAGCAGTTTAACAGATAAAAAAAAAAAAAAAAAGACTGAAAACAAAAACACAAGAAACAAAACTGCATTACAAACCAAGGGGTTAAAGGAAAAGTGAAAGAGGAAAGACAGAAACAAAGTGCACCTACTGGTTATGATAGCTGAGAGGGTCTGGAAGACAAAGTTCTGAAATGTCCATCAGTCCAGTTTTAGCATTCCAGGAATGAGAGGAAGAGGAAAGAGAAAACAATTGAGACCCGCTTCTTCCCCAAATGATAGCACAGCACCCTCAGAGACAACACTGCCGAAAACCCCCTCCAGCACCGCTCCCCCCAGCCTGCACAGGTATGTTGGACTCTGATGGATTGGGTGGGTGTGTGGGTGCATGAGCATGTGTGTTGTGTATGTGTGTTTATGTATATATGTGTGAGAGAGAACGTGTGTGAGGGTGTATGTAAGTGAATGTGTGTGTGACAGAGAGAGAGGGAGAGAGTGAGGGGGGAGGGACAGATAGACAGTGAGGTAAAGGGGGAGAGAGAGAGAAGCGCAGGCAGCAGCGGGATGAGCGCTAAGATGGAGAGAGCATGAGAGCGCTGGCGAGAGGAATGACTCTTTCCATGGTCGGGATAGGGCTCTTTAAGACTCAAGGGCTTGATGAATATGGAACAGCTGCTGTTGGCTGGCTCAGAGGGGCAGGACTTAAAGCGACAGAGGGGCCGGCGGAGCACCAGGGAGGAGGGATCCAAACGCTCACTCGCACACTCTGCTATGTACAGATACAACACAGGCACACCACACATGCTCACACTCACATAGACAAAACAACCCATTACATGAACAACAGGGATGCAGCTCAGTACACTCAACAAGCAAAGTCTGACTAAAAGATGTGGAAGAATTGTGATGCTAAGAACTTTAAGCAAAAAAGTAAATAGTAAAGAGCACTGTCATATATTACATGTGGCCATAAAAAAAAACTAAATAAAAATAAATCATCATACTTTTACACAAAGATTTTGTAACATGAATAAATATGCATGTTTCTGCACATTGTTTCTCTTTCTTTGCTTGCTTTTAATATTCACTGTATCAATGTCACACAAGTGACGAACAGCAATATCACTTTACACAACAACACAGAACTCGACAAAGGCATCTCAAGATGATATAAAAATTTTCTGCAACCAACTTTGCACATATCACAATATTGCACATACTGGTCTATACACTAATAATAAAGTCAAATCTGACACCAGCTTAAGCCACACGCAGTTCAGTGCTTCGGCAGCACTTCACTTTCAAAAAGCAATAGCTTTCAAACCACTAAGGATGGTAAATGTATTTATTGAGCTGTGTCACTAGCTCCATTTGAGGTTGTTACATGTGAGAGACCATTGTGAACCTTTCGCCACCTGTGAGAGATGATCTCAAGCCATAACTCATATTCTGGAAGCCCTTCAGCTTCTAAAGCAGCGGAAAATCCAGCTCTGTCTTCTCTAACCCCAGCTTTAGAACCGCCTGTGTTTCACTGTTGATCAAGCTCAGTAAGAATGCAGAGAATGCAGATACCATTTCACAGTCAGTGAGGGTCTCCATGTTACTGTATCCCCACAT
Source organism: Maxillicosta whitleyi (assembly GCA_029822895.1). NCBI lineage: Eukaryota > Metazoa > Chordata > Actinopteri > Perciformes > Neosebastidae > Maxillicosta > Maxillicosta whitleyi. The sequence goes on along the minus strand of JAPSES010000105.1, from coordinate 9,732,778 downwards.
TATAAGAGCAGAGCTTACCATGGCATCTTATTGGAGAAATGAGCAGACTCACAATGTCTGACACTGGGTTGAGTCAAGCAGAAAGAAACAGCAGCTTGCCCACTTCTCATAAACTGTGCAAACCAAGTTACAAGATGCCTGACAACAGTCTTCAGCTGCTACAGCCAAAGTAAAAATAAGGCTCAGTAAGGAGTCAAGATCTACCATCAGATTCATGCAAAAAGGTGTGTTTGGCCGCTGTGGTGCTCTCCAGTTTTCTCTGCTGAACAGGAACAGTGAAACCCCTGGAGAGGAATCCAGTTGCATTCATCGGCCCACGTTTCTGTAATCAATGCAAAAACATCACGCAATCCCTATTGATCATCACAGGCCTATTGATGAGGAGCAATAGTGCCTGCACAGTGGCACAGATCACACAGCATCCATCTCTTTTTTGAAACAAAAAACAAACAACTAACTAAATTAAATACAACTGAGAATGATGCAAAATTGCACATGTCAGTTTAAATTCTTAAAAAGAAATATAATAATTACGAAAAAAAACATTATTTCAATTCGACAACAAACAACAAAAGAAAAACACTTGTCGATGCACTACACCAGCCTTGAATGGATATTACACCACAGCATATGTTAGATCACACTCCACAACATCTATTGTATTGTAAATTAGAACTATTGTAAAATAGACTAAATATTTCAGTTACTCTTTTAAGCAGCAAATTGCAATCCAATTCAGTGTAACTCATTTGCAAATGTGAACACCATAATAACAGAGTTCTGTTTAAAAAGCCGGTAGTGGTAAAAGCTGATTCAGCAGGGTAAGATACTGTTATTATAAAACACAGAATCACAAGAGGTGGCACTTTGATAACTCACATTGATAACTCATGCTTCTATTTGATAAATCACATATCTGCATATTTTAATGTGGTCTCCCTAGGCTTGTGATTGACACTATACAGAATTTGACATGCAGTATGAGCTATGAGAGCCCTGCTGCCACTTTTGTTGCCTCTTATCAGCTCTGTTATGAAAAAATCAGCGTCTGACAGTTGACTTGACAGTAAGGAATCTGAATTCAACCTGCGCTAAACAAACACTCCATCACTGCTGGCAGGACAAAGCTAGTAAAGTATTACAACTAGGACAAGAACAGAGATGATTATTAATTCATGAAGCTTATTTATCTTAATGATTAAGATTATGTAGTTTGTTTACACTGTTTAATCAAAAAAAAAATATTTGACAGTAAATTACCCAGTGGAAAGAGTTTAATATAATATGCTCACCTAAAGTCACCTTAAATGACCTAAATGACTAAATAAAATAAATTAAATGAATAATAATAATTAAAAAAAAAAACATTAAACATAACACAGTAAAATACGTTGTTCTTGTCCTGTAAAGACAAACAAGGTAAAATAGAATGTAAGTTTTATTTAATTAACACAGTTCTGACTGAAAGTTCTGACTTTTACTGAAGCAATAGAAACATGAACATACCATGGAGACTATCCTCCTACTTATAAAACATGTGTGATAAAGTGGACGAAGTTTGGGAAGTTTGACCCTTCTTAACAAATTAAGAAGACATACAGTTAATATGTTGTAACTTAAATTCGCTTCAGTGACAGTGGGCCATGTCGAGGCCTCACTGTCACTATATTTAACCTTTTCATACATACTGTAATGCTCAAATCGATAGCGTAATTTAGTCAGCATTCCCCATGGAAGAGGCAGAGGGATACAGGTCCGCGCGCACTGTACATGCGCCAATTAAGCCCCAAGAGCGTGCACACTAATTTACAGTAGCCACAGGTGCGTTAAAGCTACACGGGCTAAATAATTTACGATTTAGAAAGTGCGCAAAATAAGAGTTCAACTAAGTGTAAATGCGTGGTGTATCTTACTTGGACAAGTCATGTCACTTCCCCGGCTGAGCGTACCACAGTGGACTGTAGAAGTGGTGTCTCCTCCAGGTTGAGTGGCGGTGTGGCGTGGTGTGGTGTGGGTCTGTGTTTCTGAGCGCGCCGTTTAACTGTCACACACCGCAGCCACACTGGCAACTCCTCCTCCGGCGCGCGCCCCATGGCTAAACCGAACACCTCCACGAGCTGCAGGACCCGGGTGAGCGAGGTCAAATGTGACTCACGAACAATGATAGAAAAATAAAAGTTATAGGTGTGGGCACAATGTGTTCTTTATATTAGGAATGCGCGTGTCATTATGGTGAAACCTTTGAAATCTGGGCGCGCATTTTTCTATTTATTTTTATTAATTTATTTGACTTATTTCTACGTGCATCTCACCCCGCAAGGAAACACACGTAGTGCCATTATTGTTGCATTTAATTATCTCTATTCCAGAGGTGCAGTGTTAGTGTTTCCTCCTCCTTCGGGTGTGGTTGTGGCAATTTTCACCTGAGAAAACGGCAGGTGACAGCAGACGTGCAAAGGTTGAACGCCACGGTAGTCAGTTGGTTTCCACTGTTGATGAATAAATAACGGGACAATAGCAGCGTCGCGTCTGTTGCAGAGATCACAGTCGCTGTATCACATAACCAAAGCGTTCACAAACTACAAAACATTTTAGGAATCTCACAGTGTCTTAACTGCAATGTAGGTGCGGTCAGAAATGAGGGCTTTAATTGCTGCATCATTAACATTATTAGTAGAGTCTTGGTTGTATGCAGGATTTATAGTGTACTGATATTATGGATCCAGTGTGCATCAAAAGAATGAAAAGAATCAGGGATTTCAGAAAAATCACTTGAATCCAACTCACTTTGGTTTAAACTTTGTAAAGTATGGGCTGTAATAGTGCTATTAATGTAAAAATCTGTTCTGTCCTGTCTTTTGAAGGGTTTTTCTATACATATTTTATATTCTCCATCACTGCTTCAGCTGTGGAGCAGAGCAGACCATAAGCCAGTTGACAGCAGCAACCAACTCTATCATCTCCACTAGAGGGAGGGCTCTCTCACCGCACAACTACCAAGGAGCTGCTGCAGCAGAGAGGTACCTTTATTTATTTATTTTTCCAGGGTGATAGTGTAATTCATAAATTGAATGAATGACAGCCAGGACAGTGCCAACAACTGGGCACACAATGGAGACCAGACTGCATTTACTTCTGAGTACAAAAACCTATCCATTACAAACGTGTAATTATTGTCCTTAATAGATTAATTCATGCTGAAAGATAGAAATGGGTTCCAGGCTATTGATGTAATCATTTCACTGAGGAAATTAAGTGACATTAAAAGAATGATATTGTCACCGTGAAAGTATCATTGATTCTTTTCAAATGCAATTAACTGTATTTGAAAATGGGACCTGCACATTGAGCTGCGCAAGGAGCACTGAGGATCACTTCATTTGTGAGAGATATAAAGACCAAATTATCCCATCAAAGAGAAAATCTATAAATGTAATGGCACAGCGCTTCAGCACTAAAGAATGACAACAGCAGTCCTGTTCAGTTCCCTCTGTTAGGCGAATTAACTACCAATGAGCAGCTCTCAGCAACTCACAGACAAATTATCAAGACTCTGAACTGTGAAAAATGTCTCTTAATTTGACTATTCTTATGTGATTTTTATATTAACATGTCTAATCCTCTTGCATGAATAAAAGCCAAAAGATGTAAAGTTCTAATATATCATGCCTGCAAGGTAATATTCAATGGATTATGATTACAGAGGTGGAATTTTTTTGCAACTTCTTGTTTTGTTTTTCCATAATATTGCACAAATAAATTCTAAAAGGAATCATTGTATACCGAGTGAAAAGGCATGTGGAGTGGGGTCATTGATTTAGTTGCAAGAAAAAAAACATCACATTAGATAATGGACTGTTTGTAGATTTATAGGAGATTATTGATTAAGATGTGTAATATGTAAAGTATTAGAGCAGACTTTATGCAGACCCAAGTACACTGGTTTAAGATGATCCACGATTAACATATGCTGTAGAAAATATGCTGATTTGCTTTATCTAAACTAAGTTTAACATGGTTTTCTAGTCACCACCACAGCACATAGTGTTATTATAACTGTCATCAGTGTGGTCTTACAATGTATTGAAGTTATTTATTTTCCACTGTTAGAGGTCAGTTGGTGCTGTGACATTTTTTACACAACTCAGGTTTTTATCTATTTTCAAAATTGAAAAACTAGATAAGGTTTACTGATTTTGTTTTACTCTTGGTGAGATTTGAAGTGAGTGAAACACCAGTGATAGCTGACTTTATAGTTGTATCTCAGTTTGGAAACCAACAGTACACCTCTGCTCTGACCTCAGTGTTCATGCCCATAAAAGCCTGTGTTGCTGTGTTGACTTTCCGTAGTTGTGTACTGTAGAGAGTTCAGATGGATTCCAACAAAAGCAGGCTTGTGTGGCGGGTGCTGGTCCACACAACCCCCTAACCCAATTACAGTGCTGGTAATCCAGTGAAAAGAAAAAAAATCAGCGAGAAGAGAGCGGGGCAGGCAGAAAGCAAATACATGAAACAACTACAGATATGATGTCCAGGCATCAATCTCCAGTCCTGGTCAAAAATACTGCATAATTCAAAACCAAACATTTTTCTCTGCACGATTCAAACCAAATCAGAGAGCCCGAAGCCCCTCTTCTTCCACCTGCTGTCAGCCACCCTCCATCCCCACGCTCACCTAAATTTCATTTGGGAGACATCTTTCTCCCTTTCCCCCCCTCTCTCATGCTCTCAACGTCGCTGTCTCTCCTCTTTTTTTGAATTCAGTGCGGTGTAGCCTTTAGATTTACTTGCTTAACAAATATGGACAGGGGGCCTAAGTGGTTTTTGAAATCTTCGAATGGACTTTGGAGTGCCTGTGCTGTGCTGGGTGAAAACAGTCTTTGTGTCTCTCAGTCTCACTTTAGTCCATATATGTATGTGCGTGGGATTGCGTGTGTTTGCTTGTCTGTTTATGTTTACATCTATATACGTGTGTGTGAGTGCATGCACATATGTGGCTTCCCCATGCGTTCCCAGACTGCCTGACTGTGAGATGGCATCACTGGGTGGAGCGGCAGTCTGGAAATGAGATAAGGATGTCTGATTCATAGGATCTGACAGGAAATCTATACTGTGCAATGTTTATAATCCAGCCATTACTACACAGCCAAATGAAAGAACAATAATCCAATCATTTACTCCATATTTACCTGAGGCAGATTCTCGGTTTTAGAGGAAAGTGCATTGCGCTGTGACGGAGGCTGTAAAACAGCTGATACGGGTGAGGGTGAGGGGGTGTTGGGGCTGGTTTCTAGCACAGAGAGAGGAGTGTCCAGAAGAGTGGGGATGGTCTGTCCTCTGGGGAGATGTGTGTCTACAGAAGATGGGATCACCTGTGTGTGCTCTGTGGGGTTAAGTGTCATGCATTACTCATTATTAAGACCTTATTGATTTATGAGTAACTTACAGAAAAGGAGTAACTAGAGTTTATGAACATAAGGTTACAGAGAAGAGGGGAAAAGAGAACATCCTCAGTACATGTGTACAGATGGCAAATTAACCCATAAAGACCTAGTGCTATTTTTATGGCAGTTCCCAAATGATTTTTTTCTCTATTTTTTTTTAACTTTTCTTAAGCAATTTATTACACTTTATTCAAATATTATGCTCCCTATTTTGCATTCTTAACTGAAAATGGGTTATTTTCCTATATTTCATGTACGGATCATGTAGATGCCTGTAAAAGCTCAAATTAAAGTTGAGAGTTATTACATCAAAAACAGAGAAAATGGAGAGAAAGTGGCTTTTTCAGCAAAAGATATTATCTGAACATAAAAAAAACAAGTGTTTCCATCCACTGTCATTGATACAGCTCCATGGGTTTTAATGGTGAATCAATGCTGTAGAAGATGACAGTGTTTTCACGTTTACTACAGAGCCTCTGAACCTCCAAATGGGTCATATCTGATGACCATGAAAAGATGACAAACTACATTTTACACCAATTATTTACATGTATTGACAGGTCAGTAAATGGTTTTGGTCACCAGTGGTTGTTTGGGTCTCTATGAGTTACAGAAAAACAGTCAAGAAAACTCACTATGGGAGTATGAAGTGATGGGAATCATATGTTGTGGCTTCCACAGTCACCAGATCTCAACCTAATTTTGGACTAACATATTAGACACCACTTTCTACCACTACCATTAAAACTGCAAATGAGAGAATATGATTTATCCAACTATTACATATAATATTTAGCACTTTTGCACTTAATCTTACTTTTTTTGCTTCTTTGGCTCTGATGCAGTGATTTCTCTCTCTCCCTGTAGTCACAACATCATGAGTAATAGCCTATCAACTGAAATAAATAGGCGAAATAGATGTTCTTTTCCCTGAAATGGAAAAAGGCATTTATGTATTTACTATTATTTATAATCCCTCCAGTTCAAATGTCATTGAATTGCACTTTCATCATTTGACATGACAGCCAGCTTAAACATATTTCAGTGAAGTTTTGTGCTGAACCTAGACAAAAATTTGATTTTTATTTTCACTGTAAATGTATATTGATTCCATCAGTTTTTATGCTCCACGATAGCTAATAATTTTTAATGATATCAGAATGGATCAACCCCTATTTCTATCCAGTTAATATCAGTTTCTCCTTCAATTTGTCACAACTCTGTATCTACTGTATGTGTAAAATGCTTCTATTATCACAGTTTAAAGGGAAGGTATAACACGGCCCATTCACACTGATCTTGTGTTATAACACAGTGGTCCATAGATGTAATGTTTCTCCCATAAGCATATAGGAATTCTCGGGTGGGGGTTTACTTATCATAGAGTCTTTCATGGACAGTATGAGCTGCTCCTCATTGTGTACAAGGGGGGAGGTTTATCTTATTTGGAAAAGTGAAGGGGGCCTGCCCTTATCTGTCAATAAACAGTAATTAGATTTTGTGGCCGATAGCGTCGATTGGTTTCTAATCTAGCTGTCGCCCTAGACGTGTGTAATTAAAATCCTGATTGATAAAGGGGCAGAAGCCCGCCCACACCACCACTTTACCAGACCCTACCCCCGACCCCTTCAAAACACAAACAAGAGAGAGATATGAAAGAAGGCCTGGGGAGAAAACTGCACTTCTTATTGATCAGCTCTATCTGCTTTCCTATCAATGCCCTTTTCTCACAATGCAGGGGCTAGTACAAAGGTTTGCGACGTAAAACTTCGTAGGTAATCTTCATCTGGTAGATTTTATCTTACTTAAAAAAACAAACATTTTATCTTTAAAGACTCATAACTGCGTAGGAAAGCTAAAATGGGAAATTCAAACAAGCTTGCCACTTATGAGAAAAGGCTCACTGTGATTGTAATGCAATCAAGGAAAAACACCCCTCAGGCGTTTAAGAGATGAAAAGAGCATTGTATTTTATCTATTTTACAAATGGGCCTGTGAACACAAGACGAAGGAGCACAGAAACACACATAAATGTACTTATACACAAATGCACACACAAGTGAAAGTCAAATGTGCATCAGGCATTAGACAAATAATGTCGTACCTTCAAGTCAGAGGACTCCCACAGAGAGTAGCCCAGCTGAAAGATCTTCAAAAACACTGCCTCCAGACTTCACTGTCATCAGGGTCCATGTGCACAGATGAGTGAGGAAGAAAGGCTATGTGCTAGCTACGTTCTAGAGAGAAAAAGGGACAGTGGAGAAAGTAAAAGAGTGAGAGAGGAGAGCAGGACAGAGCATCAGGCAAAGTGGCATCCAACTAAGTAGGCTTGCACTTTGAGCTTCTGCAGCCTGCAAATATTTCATCATGACCCAAACCTGAGAATGGTACCGTGACGGCATGAGTGGCAGATAATCTGTTTTATAAAGTCGAATTTTTGCGTGGTTGTCTGCAGGATTTTTTAAGCCCCATAAACTGGGCAAGAGTGCAGACAGCAGGCCTGCGACCTTTTCTGTCTGACACTGCTCACCTGCTGTCACGTGTGAGGGCTGACCCACAGCAGTGAGTGATGGCTGCATACTCGGCTTCACCCCCCTCTGCGACACATACATGCCAGCAAAATCACATGCATGCACACACACACACATACAATACATATTATACCCACTGTGGAGCGGATAAACCACCTCTCACTCACCACACCAATCTTGCTACCTCATCGAGAACATAATAAATCACAAATTAGTAGTGTGTGAGTGCGTTTACTTCGAAGGGGGTGGGCAATCTAGAAAGCACTGGTCCAGGGCTTAATTTGAGTCTTAATGGAAAGGCAAAATTTCCAAAGGAAAACTTTCATTGAGCAGAAAATGACTTTCCTTAGTTTTCACTTTCTTCCACTGGGAGAGTGATTGAGATTGATAAATGCTGGCATTGCATGGCCAGCTCACGCATAACATACCTGATTTAACTATTTTCTGTAATTTCCTCAATGGAGAGTGACTAATAACTGGTTACCTAAACAAATCAACGAATGATGCTGAAAAAACTTTTAAACTTTTTTGTTGTTAATCAGACATGTTTAACTTAGAAATTTATCATATAAAAGATAATGACGCAATGTTGCCCTGAGGAGTTATATGACATCAAATAGTAAACCGTGGGATGTAAATCACAGACATTTAGAATTTCAATGTAGTAGCTCACAAAAATACTGGCGGCTCATCCAGGGTGTACCCCGCCTTCCGCCCGTAGTTGCTGGGATAGGCTCCAGCCCCCCGCGACCCCGAAAGGGACTAAGCGGTTGAAAATGGATGGATGGATAGCTCACAAAAATAAGTATATCTTTTGCTTTTTTGCTTTTCCCCATTAGGTATGGGTCATTTGGGATGGTTGATGGATATACAAAATCCAGAACTTTGCCGTCATAGACTGGACTTAAAATGCTTTATTATGGATTTTTTGACAGTAACCCACTCCCTTTGCACATATAAATAGCTAATTCTACTTTAACAAAAACACATAAATATTTTCAGGTGATAAACTAATGAAACATAATTATGAACAGCAAACCTTCTGAATCTTTAAATATGAAACAATGGTTAAAATACTATAATACTGATGGAAACGTGAAAATGTTTAAAATGATGAAACATTGACATATATATCTGTCAGAAATTAACAGTGGTGTTATTTTGTTCTGGTAAATGAATTAACACCTTTTATGTGCATAAAATTATTATATTGAATTCACACATCTCTGACCTGATGATGTCCCACAATAGATTTAAAGTAAATTATTACCCTTGAAAAACTTATGAGGAAACCTCCTGGATATAGAAAACCTTGTCTTCTGTGAATAAATGTAATTTGAGATCAGATTCTTCTTAAGAATGTCCCCTCTCCTGATAATAAGGCCAGCTCCCCCTGTGGTGCCACAATAGTGGAGTGACCTTGTTACCAGGGTGCCATGTGTCACAGTAGGTGGGACCCAGAGGGAGAGGACAGGGTGAGCAGATCATCTCCCTGCATTCCTGGTATCCATGCCCTACCCTTCCTGCGTCTCACCACAGGCCCAGCACCAGAAAGGCTGGTGCAGGCAGAAGAGCAGCTCCAGGCTCTGGAGAACATGACTCCAATTAAGCTGTGGAAGCCTTGCTCACGCTCCACTGCCCCAGCCCAGTTGTCCTATGTGAGAAGACACACAGTGAATCTAGGGAAATGAACTCTGTCAGTACAGACAAGGTAGACACTCAGACAAACAATTTGTTAAATATAAGAGCTCACTGGGCTTCACTGTAGAAGCACAGAGTTAAATAGTGTGCAAAACACTGATCATTATAGTTTTTACATTAAAAATAAACAAAAAATACATATAAAGCAAAACAACAATGATAGCTTGTTTGCTGTTATGAGAGTCCTGGAGAAAAAAAATGGAGACTTAAGCACATAGATGAGAGCAATTGAGATGCCTCGTTTTCCCCTGTGATTAAAAATGTATGTTGCCACACGCAGCCTTTGGTGTGGAACTCTCCTGGAAAAGGAGCTGGTTAATATTCAGGCCCATGTCTGGCTAATGTCTTAAAGTGATAAATAGGAGGGGGTTGCTGCCGTTTGATTGTTCTTCACAGGCAGTCTGGGAGCAGCAGCACAGGGGGATTTAAGGTGGAGGAATCCTCTCAAAGCTCCTCATTCATTCACTCTCAGACGCCCCATCATTAATTGGGCCTGTCGACATGACTCCTCTGTACCCAGGGCCAGTGGCAGCTACCATGGTGGATGAGCTTTTTAAGACAGTTCAAAAGAGTCCTTGCCTCATGAAAGGCATTCAAATTACATGAAATTGCATTCATGTCAAGCCTTGCAGGCATATTCATACAGTACATTGGCATAATGTCTTATTTCGTGCTCTGCATATCTGTATGACTATAAAATTGTTCTCTTGGGAGCAAAACATACTATAAAAGGTATGGTTTTCAAACTGTTAATACATAATGTTTCATTTTTTAAGCGACTGTGTGTACACATATGGTCAATACAATCCTGCATATTGGTACATCTTTTCTCACTATTACAACTGACTATATCAAGGGAGCTATTACCTTCACAACTTTAATGGGATATTATTCATAAAAAAACATACAAATTTACAGGAAGTCAGTAAAATGATCACTAATAAAGACCTGCTTTGAAGAAAAGTTATTGAAAGTTGTTTGACTATGACTATGTGCAACTGTTTATCTATATCCTTGAAAAAATACATTTCTCATGAAGTGTTTTTTTCCCCCTTCCTGTTCAAGCAGGAAAAAGAAATGCATAATAGACCATTTAAATAGGTACCTGAATTGCAGTATCTGCAGCAGTTACCCCTCTGGCACACTTTCCACTTTGACAGTTATCTCCTCGCTCTGTGTAAGTATAGCTATACAGGACAAGGTGAGTCCAGCCTTCAAAACTTTGTGATTTTTACTGATGTAGAGTTGGAAGGTGATAGGAGAAGGTGGCCAGATTTGGTTCATGATGTCAACCATGTGATACTTTAGTATTTATAACCATTAGGAGCTGTATATATGTCATGAAGTACAGCAGGCTCTTTTTCAGGGTGGCCATTGGCCTACTTCACTTCCATCCTTGTCCCACTGTTTCTTCATGCAAGACTGATAACCCCTATACAGCAGGGAGGGTTTAACTGCTGCTTTAAGGGAATCTGAGCTGTTTTCATTTATTGGGTTTTATTGGCATTCATGTTAAAGAATGTTAGAGATCCTTGCAAATACAGGTCAAGATAACTTATAAATCTGTGGGTGAACTAACAGTTGGGTGGTAAAGGAACCTATTCAAAAATTGAGCATGAAGTCCTCAATTCAACTTCAGTTCTGCTACAGGGCAATTTTCTCCATGTCATACCTGTACTGCTATTGTCAAATCAAGACATGAAAAAAACGCCTATGTTCCGGAATCAAAGAGCGGTGATGCAGTGTATAGTATGATGTATAACTGGTGCGTCAGAAATACCCCGAGCATAGCGATGTTGCTAATCTATCCATGTTAACATTTGCGGAACAGTGAAAAACTCTAGAAAAGTTAGCAACATTGCTATGCTTGGGGTATTTCTGACTTCAGTTTGATATCTTGCTGGTCACATTGATATGTTGGTTTACTGTACATGGCCTGAGCTAATTTTTAAATTGGGGGTCAAACGTGGAATATGTCAAGAAAATGTCACATGCTGGTTGCAGAACAATAAGTGTTCCTTTTACATAGCGTTCGGGAAACATGGTTCCACCTTTATCATAGCTCTGTTACTACCTTCAGAGGTATTAGAGGTAGGACCAAGTGATCCCACCATTTTGTTTAAGTACACTTTATTCCAGAATAAAAGTCCCATAACAGAAGTGTTGTGTCAAAGGGGCCATTGTTTAGTTTCTGAAGAGAAGCACAGATATTCCACACTAAAATATTGAAAAGTTGAGCAAAGAACATGACTGATTTGTAATTTACCGTGTGTTTGATTCCAGAAACACCTCACACAGTTCGCAATTATGGCCCTGAAACATTTCTTTCGTTCCTGTATAGCCTATCTGTATCCAGCTCTTGCACTGTCATTCTCTTCTCAGTTCCTTCATACTATTGAAATTACCACTTACTTTTTACCTTTTTTACTATATTTTACAATCATTCTCAGTCAGTATCCTCTCATTACATTCTTCCCTCCTCCTCTCCCTGTCGTGGAAGTAGTTTCTGTTATGGCAGTGGGAAGGCTACCCGCAGCGGGAGAGATCCTAATTAACAGCCTATTCATTTGTGTGGAGCGGAGGGCTCCTGCTTTCTGAGCACTTGTTTTATGGTGGCGCTAGGGAGCCCTGTCCAGGGATTTGGAGGGGGATAATTGCCTTTGCCGCAGGCTGCAGTAATCTGGTCGGCTAATTCATTATTTTAATAAGTTAGCTTCTCCTCGGGGGTGTGCTAGCTGCGCTGCGCCTCAAACCTTGGTGGTGCACCTCGTTATTGTGGCGCTCTTTTACACCGCCGCCCGCACGGGGTTAATAACTGTTATTAGCCTCTCTCCTCAGCCTGCAATTTCTCGTTTAACTGGGGCGATTCAAACGAAACCTTTGCGAGCGTCTAATAATCAACCTCTCTGGAACTGGGGGTAATCCCTATGAAGGGGTCCATATAGTAGAGAGGGGTAATGGATGCAATCGCCTGAGTGCCTTTGCCTGTGCTCTTTTCATTATGGGTCCTGATGTTGTTTTTGTTTTTGATGCCGCTGTTGTTTTTACTCAATTTCTTCTGAAATCATTTGAGGGAAGAAATATTTGCCTTGAGCAAGGGAAATGGATCAGATTTATACATACAAATAAGATGATCATTAGGTTTGCGTAACTAATGGCTTCATTTAGGCCATAATCTTCAATCTCTTTAATAGGCTCTGCAGTCAGTAGGATGTGTGTATGTGTCTGTGTAGAAGCAGGCAGGTTTAATGACTCCAGTGCACTCAGACATTTTGTGCATTGGCTGATTAAAAACCATGTCTTTTCAACAGGAATGGAAAAAAGAGAGGGCTTGGAGAATAAAAATATTTGAAAAATCCAATATTGGAGATGGTGACAGCTAGATGTATGAAGGAACCCACTGTTAAAATCCAATTATGAATACAGCACAAAGTGGTTAAATGGTTTTCAATGCACCTATTGGATACATTATTTCACTTTGTGACGAAAGGAAATAACCTAATTTATTTTGGAGAGAAAATGCAATCCTATTATGTCTTCAGATATCCCTTCTTAGCATCTGCCAATGACAAAGTCTATCACAGTAGCTGAAGAAAGAAACAGTAGAACTTAAATGCAGAGAACTTGCTGATGGAAACCACTTGTGCTTCAAATGTTTGTGCATTTAGCACTGTTAGTCTGGTATGTTTATGTATGCTTCCATAACTAACTGGTTATAATAATAGTCCATCATGGTTTCTTCTGTGTATTCCAGTTAAGTACAGACCACAGTCCATATTCACATTTGCACACATTCATTCATTCACTCATGTTTATTTGCCATCAAGCTGTGACCTGTGAGCCTCTGGATATTAAAAAGGCTATCTCTTCATCTACACCTAAGTAGAGTGGAGTGGCACATCACATGGCCCTGGTTCATGTAAGCGAAAGGGCCAGTAATGTTTAGTGTGGAAAATGTTGAAATGAGCCTGGCCCTGTTCTGTGGTCAGTCATATGACTGAAGGAACATTACCAACAATATGTTTTCTCATCAACCAAACAACAAGCTACTAAAGCACCTGATGTATTGCACAATGTTTATCTAAGACTGTGACGGTCCTCAAATGGTACTATGTGTTCATTTAGCACTTTTATCTGCATCTAAAAGTTAAAGGTGCACTTAGCCATGGCCCGTTCTGCACACAGGAGTGGCGGTTTTGCTCCATAAAGTACGCACATGATAGTAAATGACCTGGTTCACTATTAACTATTATCAACTTAATGTCCTTCCTGGCTTGCCACATGTGGAGCTTTAGCTGTGCGCTGGCCTCTGGGGCTGCCTGGGGCTTGTTCAGGGCCATGGCTTTTCAAAGCCCACACAGCCATCTGCTAGACCAGTGGCCCTGCTTCCCTTATCGAGCTGTCGTGGCTGCAGCTGGGACAGCAGGGGCCTGGGACTCTCCCACACCCAGGTGTTTTCCATAGCTTCATGCATATGGATGCAGAGGTTGCTCAAGCATATGTGGAGCTGACGCTCACCTAATAAATGCACTGCTATGTGGACAGTATTGCTAAATGCTGTTTGTGCACTGGGAGGAGTTTCCTTATCGATTTTCTCCTCATATGGATGTATTTCATTTGACACTTCTCTGTGTGAAGGTGTATTGATCAGTGATATCAGCTGATGTTTTCTGAAGAAGTGCTGGTCTGGCATAGCTCAACCCAGTCCTGTAGTAAAGTCCTGCCTACCTTAAAGCCGCTCCACTTAGCATGACTGGCTTCTAATGAGTGGTCCCTCCTCTCATCACACAATCCTGAGTCCCTCCCTCCCACATTCATCAATTCTCATTAGGGAAAACCATCATGTGGAATACCAACTTTTAGCCAATATTCATCACTGTCAGCCCTCATCCATAGCAGCACCATGACAGACGCAGGATCTGGGAGTGCCTAAGTAGCACTGACTTAGCTCTTTTATTCCCTAATCTCACCCTCTGTGCTTGTGGAGCCCAAGCAACTCTCAGCAATGCATACTCCCTGACAGCAATTACTTTATGCAAAAAGAGTAGAGAAGTTCAGTGAGTGGCGTGAGTAAGAATAAGCCTCCTCTGAACTCTGGTTCTTGGCAGGCTATAGCATTCCAATAGGAGCAGCTCACATCCCATAGGCCTGACAGGGCAGTGAAGAGGGGGAGGTGATGGCAGAGGACAAATTTCTGACAAGAGTTAGTGACAACGTGCATCAGATATCATTCAGGCACTGATGTCGGAGGTATTACTAAAGGACATTTATTTAAAATATCTACCTTCATCAAGCACTTGTATCAAAATTACAAGTGGTTCTCATTTTTAGCCAATTGAATATTAATTATGGCCAGTATTAAAACATAATAGGTGACAATTGTGTACTTCAACACTGGATGCCACAAGCAAAAATGGAACAAATCAGAGTTAGTGTATTTAGGGCTACAGTATCACAGTGCCATAACATGCACCTTGATGAAAACAAAACTAAGAATGTCACAGCCTCTTAAATTCTTAAATCTTGGTATGTAATTACCACTATAGGTCTCACTAAAAACACTAACAAAAGATTGGTGAAGGTGGTGTTTGGTGAAGGCTGATGATGTTTCAGCTAAACTGTTACTAAAATACTCAGGTGAAACTTTGTTTATAGACAAGGTAGTTTACATAGCCTGGCCAAAAAGATATTTACTTATGTGTAATTACTTACGAAATGTCAAAACATTTATTTTACTTTTTTCTTTTTTTTGCACGCATAATGTTGCAGAATCAAGACCTGACCAACTGAAGCAACCCCAGATGCCCCCACAGAATTGTACTCTAGGCATTAGGCATGATGGGTAATCACTTCACCTGCCTCTCTTCTCACCCTGATGTAACCATCACTCTAGAACAAGGTCAATCTGGACTCATCAGACCAGATGACCTTTTCACTTTGAAACACAGTGCAATCTCTAAGCTCTTTAGCAATTATATTCAAGTAAAGTACCATTAAGTACCATTGTCTAATAAAATGTCAAAAAATTACGTAACAGTGGATGAGTCAACTTCTAGTTAAAGTCTTATATGTAAACTATTAACGTTACATTGTATGTTGGTACTTTACATAAAGCACTGTTTGCACATTGTAATAAAAACAATAATCAAATGTATCAGTAATTTTGCATTCTTGGATGCAATTCTGCATTAATGTTAACACTTATACTGTTGTATTGAATTTTTATGTTTTATTTATTTAGCTATTATCTATCTACTTTGATGGCACATAAAATGGTGTAAGATGCATTACACAACTCAACAAAATATATGTAAATATATATATAGGTATATGCAGAGAACATGTCCTTTTTAGATACTTTATTTCAAATATTATACCTTTAGATAGTGCTTGTTCCCATCCGCTGCATCCCATCTCCTCAGCAGCTTATCTACGTCACAAACAAACAGGCTTTACCAGCGCTGTGTTCCCCCGCTCTGTCTGTAAAAATAGTGTGTGTCATTCTCAAAACGGATCGATACATTCATTCCCATTTTAGCTGTTCTGCCCCTTTGCCCACCCACGCCCAAGAATAGGACAGCTTGCAAAACCAAGGCGCCATGTCAGCTAATCACATCCCTATTGCCTCCGTCATCCATGCCCCAGTAGCCTGCCCAGCACAGCTAGAGATTTTACCCAGAGGTCAGTGGGCTGGCCAGTGTGTCTCAGTCCAAACTCCCCTCCTGCCAGTTGGATCAGAGGGAGGCTAGTGGTTCTCCTCTCTGCTGAGAAAATGAGATCACACTGTCACAATAGGGGGGCTGCCTTTGTAAGACCTGCATTCCAGGCGACAAGATAATAGTGGAAAACCATTTGCATTAACCAAGGGGACATTAGAATGAATCAGACACCGTGATAAATTTTCTAAATGCTCCATGCTACCATTTGATAACTGACACTCAATTATTACCATTTAGTCATTGCTACAGACCTAAATGAAGGCCTCTGCTTTGTTATGGAAATGGAAATGTTGGTCACTCTGCTGCTCTTGTTACCCAATTGATTTACAGCCTGTGTACTGCGGAGATGTTATTGTAATCTGACGTTCATTTGTGTTTTTCAGTCAATATTGTGTATTTTTGAACCTTGTTTCTTACAACATTACATAATTTTATCATGTACATCATCCTGTTTGTGCTACCCCACAACTTGGTGCAGTAATACTAGAACATGTCTATGTGTAGAAAAGCTGGAAAAACATACACTGATGCAGATTGTATTGGAGAGCCTTCGAGGGCAACATATGATGGCCTGAGGCACTGCCTCTGTGGTTGCGGCATCAGGGCATCAGTAACTTCCCCCAGGGCTGCTGGTTGGAAATATAAACAAACAGGGAGTGTTCAAGAAAACTAATGCAGTGAAAATTGTTTTATGCTGGTTAATTGCATATGTTTAATACAGTGGTTTATCTCACTGTTGTATTCAGCGAAGTGCAAAAGGCATAGACTATAGTTTCTGTTGTAAGATGGATTGAAATTGGTCTGTTTAATATGGGAAAAGAAAATTACTGTAATTCAAGCACCCTTACATAAGCAAACACTATCAAGATTCAACTAAGCAAGATTCATTTACATAGCAAAACCACATATAAGTGCAGATATGAATACTGAGATTCTGTGACACTGAATTAAACACGAGTCAGAATGAAAATACAAAGGGTATATTCATGTCATTTTCCATGTGTTGTGATTGGTGTGTGTGTGTGTGTGTGTGTGTGTGTGTGTGTGTGTGTGTGTGTGTGTGTGTGTATTTCAATGAAGCAAAAGAAACATGCGTTTCATGTTGGCCATGAAGATTTTTTTCATATTGTCAATATATAATTATAATATAAAATAATAATTACAAACAGCTGTATCAAAGTGGAAATATTCATTAGGCCATTCAAATATGTACACAATAAATAAACATGGCTCTATGCTGTAAATCCAGTGCACACACAGATACAATATATGGAAATCCTTTAACATATAGGTTGTTCTTATACAGGACACCAGTGGACCAGTTCACATACATACAAACTTGCACCTGATTCAGTGACTCCAGCCCTACATCCTTCAGCAGCAGAGAGCACCTGAACTTTTTCTGCACATGATAGATGGATAGTAGAGTGTCCCTGTGGGACCAGTGATTAAACAGGAAGTGTGGAATGTCGCAGAGCAGACTAGGGGCTGGCAGACCCCTCCTTCACAGCCGCTCACTGATCTGCTGCTACAGAAGAGAGGAGGGGAAGAATAAAAGGGAGCCATAGATTTTCAATAAAGTCAATATGGCATTGTGTTACATGTGCCCTCTGACCTAAACAGGGTTACTAGCTCTGATACGCAACAGAAATATTGGAAAAGGCACTCACATTTCATCTCAACAGTTAGATCTAAATTGTCTATCAGGCTTTTTTATTTTGTGGAATATAATGGTCAAAGTGATTGGCAATTATTATCTACCTCATCATTGAACCGTAACACATAAAGTTCTGCAGAAAATGTCATTTCTATGTAAAGACTCAAATTGATTTTTTTTTTGTGTGAAGAACTGGATACTGTAAATTGTTAACTATGTGTAAATGTTTAGATTTACTTCGATATTCCTCATGTTATTTTCCATTTGATGTCTCACTTAGATTACAAGCTTGTATTAATATGTAAATCATTGGAAATGATCCTGCAGTCACTTTATCAAAGCATTTCTCCTCATCCCTAATTAGAATTCTAGTCACAGTCAATGAAAAGCTTGTTTCAACATATACCATATCACCGCAGCTTCTATACAGTAATGCCACTGAGCTGAAATCGGTCTTAGACCAGCTACTTTAATTCATCTCCAGCATTCCATGTTTAATTTTTAGCCTTGGTTGCCCACAGGGACTTTAACCCTTTTTGCGGTCTCATTTTAATCGGATGCTTTTTTGTTAAATGTTTAACTTAAATTGGGAGTCTCATAAATATTCCAAATCACTCGTCCTGTGTTTGATGAGGAAATGAGGCTCGTATCCACCGTGATTCCCCAGGCGGTGAGGCGGGGGGAAAAAAGCCTACAACTTAACTCTTAGAAGTAGACCTGTGCGCTGCTCTGACAGCCTACATTAGCAAGCAGCAAATTGTTTTAACAATGTGCGGGCCGCCTTTGTGCCGAGATAATGATGATATCTCTGTTCTGTGGCGCTACACGCTACTGAGGTAATCATAAAGGTCTCTGCTGTCATCACTGCCTGAGAGCACCTTTTATGGTCTAAAGGGACAACAGCTTGTACTGAATATGAATCTCCTCCAACTCCTCCCAACATGGACTCTACATGATTATCATGGATGATGTTGCACCATGTTCTTGTGCAAGTTTGAGATTAACTGAAGTGAATTAAAGAACAAAATTACAATATGCAATTTACTGAAAAAACACTGCTCACATTAGCGCAGAAGTATAGTTAATATTTAGCTGCCCAGCAAAGGTCAAGCAGATCTGACCTTTGAGTGAGTCCAATAGGCTGGGGCCTGTTTCAGAGTTTCACCCTTTTTCTGTCCGTCTTTCCCCTCCCATGGCTCAGTGGTCATTAATCTTCCACACAGGTGCTGAGGACTCCTGACCCTCTGCTCCACTTCCTCCATTAGCACCATGACAGCTCAACTGTAAGGTTCATATACCCTACCATATTTCCATCCCTCTTCTCCCACATTACGTCAACTGGTGTGGGAGTTAAGACCTACTGTGTCCCCCTTCTTTCCTAAAACTTCAATTACACTTGTTTTACCACAGTTCTAACATACAGCCACACTATTACTCTCAAGTGCGGATGCTGTTGTCTATGTGATTCGTTAAGTTGAATGAAAATATAGTGCTGTATATGAAAAGACATAGAAATTGGAAGTATTACGAGGCTTCAGAGTCAGGTCTTGAAATATCTGAGCAGGTTCAAATGTCCTGCTTCAATTACCGACAAACATACTAGACCATTTGCTGCGTGTCTTCTCTCCTCACTTTTGACCATTAACTACAAGGCATAACTTATCTAAAAGAAACAATTGTGCAGAATGTGAAAAAAATTCCTTTACTCATAAATGATGATATCAACAGCTACAGTGTACATTGTGATGGAAATAATCTTTTGCTGAGCAAAAAATATTAGTATTAGGTGAGTCAAAACCCAAACAAGTAGATGTAAAGTTATCAGTTGCTGATCAAAGACAAAGGTGGAATGCATAAAAAACAAGAGCAAGAAAAGACATTCAGTAATCATTGTTCAACAGTATTTGATTCAAAAATACAACAACCAGAAAAAAGTCCAACACATTCTGATATAAAAACAAACAAACAAACAAAAAACCACTTCATAATCTATATGGACACCATTGTCAAGACTTGTTTCTGGTTGTTGTATTTTTTGCACTTTTCACTTTTTGAACATTGATGATTGATTCTTTAAAATAACCTTTTTTGTTCTTTTGTTAATCTTTTATTGTATATGTATAGTCTTTTAATCAAGGTCTTTTTATTTTCAATTTTCAAATATATAATAAACATATAACAAACACACATAACA
>JAPSES010000105.1:9692666-9712432 GCA_029822895.1 Maxillicosta whitleyi | reverse complement strand
TATATATACATTGTGTTGTATAGTTTAACCCTTTCTTGCATTAAGTATAACAACCTTACTCGTGATTTTTTTCCATTCCTCTTTAGGCATAAAAAAAAAACAATGGGATCAAATTTATTTTATGAACCTATTTTTAAGGAGATGCAAAAAATTTCCACTCCAAGCTTAACACCATACATTTAATTTTTGAAGCAAAGAAACATGCATTTAGTGATAAAATGTGTGAAAACTATTAAATAATTTTCTAAAAGCTAACCCTAAGTCACATTTTGACATACTCTAATACTAGTTATTAAACACATTATGGAGATAATATGCAAAAAAAAAAAAAAAAAAAAAAAATCCCAACTTTGTATTAAAAAACACTGTTAATTATAGTCTAACAAAAACAACAAGCAATTTATTTTACACTCAAACATGCTACTGGAGATCAGGTTTATCTAGTATAGCAAAGTTACAGTAATGGTAGGAATTACAGTGAATGGGATGTGTCCACTGTGTTGGTTGATATGGAGCTAAAACAAACAAAAAAAATCAATGAATATACAAGAAAACAACTGTAGAATAGCTGTCCACTGTAGTGACCACTAAGCATGAAAGTGTTAATGTATGTATAGTAGCAAAACTGAAAGTAGTAGTAGTAGTAGACGTACTATAATATCACTCTATCGGATGTCCTGCATTAACACAATTATATGAGTATTTGAACTAAAAGTAGTCATTAATACTGTTGACTATGAGACAGCATTGAATTTTTCAGGGTAATCATGTTAAATGTTTAAAATCTCAATCTGCTGAATACAAAGTAATAACTGCAGTGTAAATATACAAGAGTAAAATGTGGATTTGAAGAACCAAATGGAGGAAAATAAAATAAAACACATTAAGGAAAAGGATGAGACTGTGCATAAAACTTTCAGATTGTACTTAGGTGCTTGCAATGTCACAGATAAATTCAAGAAATATCATATTCAGAATCTAAAAGTGCGATGCAGCTGTTGTATAATGTACCGGCATAATGATAATGTGACAAGACCATGGGTAGATTTTTCAGTCTGAAACAATATACTACCAGTTCTTTTCTAAACTGCGGCTGTGGAGCCTCTTGTTTTCATCAGCCTGTCTCTGGATAGGTGCTAGCCAGAGTTGTGAATCTATGCCATGTTCTAGGGTCACGACCCCAACGCTGTAGCTGCCTCCCGTGTAGAGTTTGAGTTTCACAGCAGAGGAGACCCCCACACCACATAACAGCTGGACCGGCTCACAAGTAAAGTCACAGATACACGTAACGGTACACACATTTACACATTCTCACATCACACAGACACAAACCAACACTAATGCATGCAGCCGGTAGTTTAACATATGCAGCATCTCTGTGCATCTTTCTCACAGGCCACCATACGCCCAAGCCCATAGCAAAGGAAAACACAAATGTCACTCAGGATGGAGAAAGGTTACAGGGAAAGCCAGAGCTCCATACTGTTAATTTGCTCCCTGGGGTTCAAGGAGTAAAATTGCAGAATGATCACCAACTCCTGAGACAAAACCAAAATACCAAATCCTCCGTTAGTCTGGAGTCACATATGATAAAATACTTTAACAACGAACATTTTTATGACAACGAAATAAAGAGAATTATGTATTATTATGTTTCTTCTTTGTCATGTTTATATTAAATCTCATTGTTTCAGTTATTCTCGATGTTTTATTATATGTTCATTTCGGATGTGACTGCAATTTTCTCCGACGATATTATGAGAAAAGAGGTCAAATTCAAGGTTTCTTATTATTTTTTTCTTATTTATAATGAAAGGTGAAATGGTCTGCATACTTCTACATGACTTCCGGTAATTACTTCATATTGTTTTTATTATATATGACTAATGCGCTCGAAGGGCATGCTTGTTTTCTTCTGTGTCGATACTTAACACATCTTGAATTAATCACACTACATTAAACCTTGACAGGCCTTTGCTGCAATCATAGTCCTCTATGTTTGCTTACAGATGTCAAAATAATCACATTTCGCAACTTTAGAACCAATTTTTTTCACCGTGTCATTTAAAAGTCAGAGGTGTTTGTCTATACGTTATTATTATGCCTGCACTTGGAAAATCTCCATGTAAGACATTTAGACAATGCACTAGATAAAAGTTTAAGAGATATACAGTGGTACGAATACTTCTGCAGTATGTGATGAGTGTCCTTTTCGGGGAGGGTGTGGTGTGAACGTGGCTCGAGAGGTGTGTGTATATTCCTGGTGGTCCCATCCAGACGGTGTGTCTGACTTTCAACATGTCTCTCCTCCCCATCTGACTGAGGTCACCCCGTTGGTATCGCAAGCGCAGCAGTCACATTGTGCTTCAATGCAGACAGATTGCTTATAATAACCGTTAGAGACCTTTCATTTTTTCTTGTCAGCAATTTGCAGGATAATTTTGGCACCCTTTAAGGATTCAACTCCCCTAATAAGAAGATAAAAATAAACAGGCGAGTTGTCGGAGCACTATATTGGGAGGGCATAATCCCATTTACAAGTCTGAACGCACTCTGGCCAATAAAATCAAACCACAGCAACAATGTTATATGTGGCAATTTTCACTATTTCTAAAAACAAAACAGGATTTACTAAATGGATGAAACGTCACTTTCCAAATTTCATTACTAAAGACCTACAGAGAAAAATGCTCAGTCAATTCATGTACCATAACAAATATTACGTACAGTACAGGCACATTTATTTTTAGTTCAGCTATTGACCACTTTGGCAGCAGATTACATTATAAGTCTATTTTAATTTACTATATAGCTGTTTAAAAGCAAGTTTCAAATTCAGCAGAAGTGGAGCATATTGATTCCAGCAGCGAGATGCAGACGTGCTGCAGCTTTACTGTCAGCCCCGTCTATCCGTTGTGTCAAAGCTGATGGATCTGACGACAGAATGACAACCACATCATATATTGTCTGCTGGTCACTGTAGAATACAGTCCATTTGTTCCCTTCTTTTGATTTTCATTAAAAGTGGAATGAAAATGTGGTTTGGCTGCGAAAGGCAGATACTCAAAGACATTAAGCAGGCCCGAGAGATTAGGTAAATTAATCAAGTGATGAAAGTTTGAGAAGAGAACAGTACAAAAAGGTGATGTATGAAAACAGAATACAAAGTATTGAGGGGTGAGATAGAAAGAGTCGGGTGAATTAATCAACAAAGGCTGAAGGACAGAGGTTGGAGGAGTAAACTAATGTCGGTTCTGCCTTGAGTGAGATGGACATTTAAAAACATAGCTAGAAATCAATACACACAAGGCTATCTACGCTGATAATATCTATCCATTACTGTCTTCAAACAGTAAACACATTTAATTCTGCTTTCTGATTAAAATAACCCATGGCCCAGTCAAACATATCAACATCCTTTTGCGAGTGGAATGCCGCATTTAATTGGCCTATATTTTGATGTATTTCTCTATATGCATAATGCAATAACCTACAGTATAAACTGGTCAAGCAAAAATAGGGTTCATTTGGGGGCACTGGTAGTTGCAAAAAATAAAATGAGAATGTGTGACATCAATTCTGCGCCTCTATTTATCCCATTTCCTATACGCTCTTTATGTATCTAATATTTCTAATTTACCACCGTCCAGGAAAAGTGACACAAGAAGCCATAAATTCCCTTCTAATTCCAAATAATTCCGATTACATGGACGAGTAGTTTTCAATCAGAAAGATAATCTGGATGATAGATGGTGGGATAATTGGCTGTCTCTGCCACGTAAATATTGTGTCGTTCTATTAATCTTGCCGAATGAAGTGTCAAGCTGTCACTCATTCGTCAAACTGAATTAGGAAATATAACGAATAAATAAATGCACGAGGGTGGCAGCAGCGTGTGTCTGTGTTTGTGGTCGTGTGCGGGCGTTTGCATGGTGAAAGTGCGCGTGAAGGGAAAGAGAGAGGGAAAAGAGGAGATAAGATGAGATGAAAGCAGGCATCTGCAGTGGCCCTGAGTCAAACTAGGAGATGGGGATGAGAGACTGTTAGAGAGATGAGTGTGGTGCTGCTCTGTGCTTTTGTTTTGAGTGTGTGTGTGTGTGTTTAAGTAAGTGAAAGACAGCAAAAAAAAGACAGTAAAACCTAAATGTACTGTATATAGAGACAGAGAAAGGACGATACTGCTCACGTCTACCTCCCTTCAGCCAGTAGAGTTTAAAATCATCCAGAGTATTACACATCTTAAAACATTACTGTGTAACAATACCCGCCGCTTAATCTTGCCAAAGGCATTTTTTATCAGGATGGACACCCTCAGAATTACATTGTCTTTTCTGTCCCAGGGTCCATATCTGTCACCTGTCAAAGGCAGCTCCAGTCGCTGAATATTTTACACAGCCATCAAGTGAATAGCTGAGATTGTTTTTAGCCTCAAAGGGAAAAAAGCTGGTTGGTCAAATAAACTAAAAAGGATATTCACAATGCATTCCAGCAATAAACAGAACTATAATGAATATTTACACAAATCCTGAAGGAAAATATCAATTAAAAAAAAGACAGACAGAAATTGGGTGTGTTGTAATTAATATGTAAGAGACTGTATTTTTATATCATCATTCAAGACATGATAAATATCTTATCTACTCTTTAACCTGTGAGACAGGAAGATAAAAAAAAAAAAAAAAAAAATTGAGCAGTGACATCTTCTTAATTTAATTTATAAAGATCATAATTAACGACCTGCAGGCTTCAGGAGACCCCATTTCAGACTAGACACAGAAAAGGCCTCAGCCATAAGAATAAAAATGAAGTTTTCATTCAATTCGGAATTAAATCTCAAATATCAGTAATTTCACAGAAAAGGTCAACTCTAATGGAGTTCCTCCCTGCGTTTTAATATCTCATATTTCTCTTGAAGGAGTCTACCTGGTGTGACGTGAGCCTCTAATTGTGGCTGGTTAATTAATGAAACCATCAGGTGTTTGCAAAGGCAAACAAAGAGCCAGGCTCTCCTAAATCATCAGTGCCCTTCGACATGGTTATTATCCGGCGGCAGGTGAACCCCAGCCTTGACGCATGACAGATTAGATCTTCTCAGAGGATGGGTCGTCCATTTATCTGCCTGATAAACTCAGAGCCTCTCTCCATTTTCAATCATCAGAAAGGAAATGAGATTAACAATCTAATGATTCCTGAGCCCCTCACACATAAATACACACAGAACAATACTCATAAGCAAATGTCCGATTGTTGTAGCTTTGAGGAGAAAAGGAGAAGGCTTCTTTAGGGGTTATGATTAACTATTATTTGTGATATATCACAAAACAGAGGCCTTTGTGGATCCCATTTTCTCAGTTTCCATTTTCCCAGCTCTGCCGTGTCCCTGTTAAATCACACAGCGCGGCGTGGGTTCACTCTGTTCCAGAGTGGCCCGGTGCTGTCATTTCACAGCTCCCATACCTCAGACCTAAATTTATAGTGCAGGGCTTGTTTGCCCCGCTGTACTCCCCTTGTGGGTCAGCCCCTCCCCTGCTGTCCCTGACACGCATAGCAAGCATCCTGGCCCTCGTAAAGCTGACATCTTCACTAAACTATGCTAACAAGGCCGTAGTGATTTGTATATGCACAGAGACTGGTGGCACGTGGAGTTGGGGGTTGGGGGCGGCGTAGAAGAAGAGGGACAGCCCAAGGCAGGGTGGGACGGGGGATCACGAGTGGAATCTACTTGTGTGGCGAGGGCAGCTAATCAAAGCGCCGCCACAAGGTTGTACACAGACAAACATATATGAACTAACAAAAAACACATATCTGAGCGTTCACATGGTATAAGGTGACAGAACAGGCAACCCCGGGGTCCTGCGATCAGGCTGCGGAACATTTCGAGGGTCTGATTCCTCCCAGCTCTGCGATTTATAGACTTCAGGCTGAATGGCTGGTGCAGGTGCAGAGCACAGACAACTACTCTGCTCAGCCGATGCAATATATTACTAAGCAACAAACATCAGCCAGTGTGTCAACACAAACAACTCCTATTATTTAAGGCTGTGTCTTTTAAACGTGATGAGCTTGAATGGCTTGTATGGTGCAATCAGCTAGGGGGGGTGAATGTTATCCGTGTTATTGAGGGACTGATGCATTCAATCCATTTGTTTTATTCAGTTCACATAGATAAAAAATTAACATGAATGTAAAATATTTTTGAAATATTTTAATATTTTATGTATAGATATACCAAGCACAGCAACCTTTTATTTTATGGAACTAATAAAAAATAATAATACAGCCAGCACAGGTGCATGGCTGGGTCTGTTTGTTAGTATGCATCTGTTCATGTCTATTAATACCTGTAGTTGTGGACGAGGGGACAGGACCTGTCTACTGCTCACTTTCTCGTGATTGAAGACCCTGCTTGTTCTTTTACTGCCCGACAGGTGAGGCTTATTTGCAGGCATCGATGAGAGCAGCAGCCCAGTCATGACCCAGCCGCTGCTAATTCAAGGGGCTCACAGTTAAAATTATATTACACTTCATTAAAGCACACTTCTTTTTTGATCTGTGTAGGAATGACATTCAAGAGGTGCCTGGTTAATAAGTTCATTCTGTGGTGAAATTGGTTTATGGGGCATTAGTAGAAAGCCTTAGTTGAGCAAAAACCTCTGCAGGGCTTTGGGATCATTTTGAACAAAACAAATTCACTGAAATGTCTTTTATAAAGAAGAATTGCTGAATCAATTTCTGTTAACATTGACAAAAAACTACTACATGCACACTGTATGTAATAATTTTATTAGTATCTACGCATTATTTTTTTATCGCCTAAATGTGTTAATGCAGATTTTACTTTTTAAAGTAACAACCTAGCTTGTTCCTGTAACCATTAATATCACAGATATTAGTGGAAATGCCTGCTAGTACAGCTATCACAGAAGATAAACTTTAACTACATGAGAATATTTTTGACCACCACTGTGTAAATGTACCATGTTATGCTATGCTAAAAAATATATTTTGATATGAATTTCCACTGTATTGATGGTTCATTTGATTTTTGCACAGAAAACATTTGAGAACCTTGATCTAAATAATGATACTTGTTTTACAAAATGCAAACATCATTTTAATGCTTTAAGATCATTTTGGTAAACCCTTTTGTTTGCAGCTCGGTCTCTCTGGCTGTGTCTACCCAGGGTCAGCAGGTAGTGAGTCACTACAAGTGAATGAGCGCCTGATCTCCAACGAGCGAGGCTGTCAGCGTGGCCCTGAGTGGGCTGTGTGGAGCCTCTGTCAGAGGGTGTCAAATTTCTACAGTCCACACTATGGGTCTCTGTCCTGCTTGTGGCTGGATCTCAATGGGCCCTTTGATGAGCAACCCGGGTCCTTTCATCGTGCACCTTACCACAGAGCACGGGACCTGGGGGGGTTCACGCTGCACAACACCTGGCAGGTATGCAAAACCACGTGCCCAAGCCAATACAAAAGCTACTCTGTAGAGCTTTATTGGAAATTAATTTCCTCTCCCTCATCTTTTTGCATTCATAAAACACAGGACGGAAAAGACCTAGATGATATGGGACATCATTCAAACAGGGACCATCACATGGTTTAGAACTATATATGGGCAATAGTTCATCAAGACAATCATGGGACTTTATGATACAGCTCTCAGAATCTGATCACTTAGAAATAATAATAATAATAAACCCAAATAATTAAAGGTTAAAGGTTCACTCACTTTAGTGCCTCCATAGGGATTTCAATCTTGGTATTTTACACATATTAATACACATACACCATCTGGAATTAGCATTAGCACGCAGCACACAGCAGGAGCAGTGAGCTTCTGTTAAAGGTGTATGGGGACCATCTCCAGATCATCATCACCATGGTCAAGGACACTGACAGAAGAATTAACATATATATATATATATATATATATATATGTTTTTAGTGTGTGTGTATATGTGTGTGTGTGTGTGTGGGGGGGGGGCTACATGGTGCAGAAAGAACAGGTAAACTTGGTCCAGTCTGACTTCGCCCTATTACTATAGTGTAATATGAAATATGAAATAAAGAAATATAATGTTTAAAAAAGTGCTTGGAATTTAAAGAGACAATACCATTGTGGTGAAATAATACAGTAGAATATGTGAATCAAATCAAAAGACAGTTATGACAGGGTTCCACTTCATACTAAGAGCAGTCTAAATTGGACAGGAGCATCTGTCTCAGGTCTTATCTTACTTGGCCCTCTCCAGTTCCCATACACCTGCCCTCCGTGCCCCTCCTCTTGTGCTGCCCTTCCACTGCTTTGCCCCTGCCCCATATACCCCAGGCCCATCCCAGGGATCATCCTCTTCCTCCCTTATCTGCAGTTCAAAGCCTGCTGACTGAATTATCTCCGGACGGTAAGGGAGAAAGGAAACAACTGTCGGCAGCCCTCAGTCAGCCGGAGAGAAACTCTCCTCTGACAGCTGGTTGGTTAACTGGTCTTTACTGCCTAATCCCAGGGTGGAGGGATGGAAGCAGAGAGAGAAAGCACAGTGTAAGGACGCATCAGTGTCTGCACATGCAGTTCTCAACAGACAAACGGGTTCAGTGTTTCCTCTTGGAGTGAGCAGTGTCATGAGATAGTGGATGTTAATAGCAAGAGCGGAAGCTGAGGTCTCAGGTTTGAGTGGCCACAGAGAGCGCTTGACTGAGGTGTTGAGAGGAAAGGTGTGGTGGCCAAACCCACAGGAGGACAGAGGTTAGATGTAACGGCTGTGCTGAAGGAAAGAAAGACCAAGCGCAGCACCGCAGATTGAGTGTATCCTATTGAACTCTGAACACCTGTGTTTACTGATCAAAGCCTATTTCTGTGTATCTCTATGTGTACAGTATTATATTAGTATCTTATTTTCATATTACAGTCCCTAAAGACTGAATATCTGTTCGTCTTCATGTTAGTTCTAACTTCACTGATGTTCATAAGACTAATATAATACAGTTAGTTAGTGTAGACAATTAAATAAATGTTGCATTGCTCCATTTCTTTGAAGAGATGAAAGATATTTTATATGCTAAAAAGGCAAAGCATGTGACCCTACATAAACAGATGATGCCTCAGTTAAAGGTGTAGTATGCAATCCTTTGAATACCCATCAACTCACTTTCATCTTCTAAACACACAGTAGAAACTACAGTAGCTGCTGAAAAGAAAAAAATGCAAAAATTTTGAAAAGGCCTCTCCTGAGCTAGTGTTAAATTTGTCAGTTCTGGGCTACTGTTGAACCACTCAAAATAAAAACACAACAATTTTATTTTATTATGTTTATATGCTTTTGAAAAACATTTTAAATATTTGATTCAATAGAGAAATAGAGCCCCTAAATGCTACATGTTATAACTTTAAAGGACCGACTGAAGAGGAGAAACTCTCAGAAGCCAAGTTAATAGGTAAGCTTTCATAAGAATAGTGTAATTAACAAAGAGACCGATCAGTTCTTGTATGATTTCCAAGGGACATTAAACAGGTCAACCATGACTTTTCTATGAAGAGAAAAATATTTAATTTACCTAAATCACGTACTTTGAATTATGCATAAATCAATATATGGCCACTAACATTATATCGCACCAGTGTTTTAGTTATAGAACATTTAAGTGATCAAAATTCAGACACTTTCAACAGATGTAAAAAGAATTTGCAACAAAATGAAATTTATTTATGCATGTGGTGCAAAATGTTCTTGGTGAATGTAGAACTCCAAACTATAATCAGTTAGTTTAAGACAAGCTAAAAGCACATGAATGAATAGGTCACAGAATATCTCTCAAAATTAATTCCCTCCACTCTCACCTTTATTTCCAGTCTGATCTGATGCGACACTACTTTGAGCTTGCTGGTCATTATCTTAAGGAAGTTTGACCAATCCACTACACGTTACACATCCAGACTCCAACAACATCTTTCCTTTCTACGCAGACTGAGGGTCTATGGAGTGGAGCAGAGGATCATGTTGCTCTTTTACTGGGCTGCGTTGGAACCTGCCATCAGATATGGCATTGCAGCCTGGTATGGTAACCTGACTGTGCAGTCGAGGTCACAGATTGGTGGTCTGGTGCGGACTGCCATGAAGGTAGTGGGGGTTAGAAACCATCCTTCCCTCCTGGTGCTTTATGAACAGTCTGTCACCAGTCAGGTACAAAAAATACTGTTTCACATCCTACACCACAAGTACGAAGTCCTACCTTCCGCCAGGAGATTCAAGATTCCCAGAACCAGGTTGAACCGTGACAAAAACTCATTCACCCCAACATCCATCAGACTGTTAAACAATCAATAACATCTGTCAGAGCAATAAGCTAAATGGTGCAATAATATCATACCTGTTTGTGCAATACACATTTGTGCAATAACTTATTTATTAATATATATATGTGTGTGTATATATCACATGCCAGTCTATTTATCTTATGTCTTTCTTATTATTGAGTTTCAAGTCCTGTTTTTAATATTATCATTATTATTATTATTATTATTTTACAGAAAGTCCAGTTTGCTTTAGGCTGATTAGGATTCATAAGACTATAGCACCCATTTTGGATGTTCAAAAAAGTACTTTGATGGCACTTTCTTATGAGCCAAGAAACACATCCCATATCGGATAAGCAGTTGTGACCAAGGTTCTAACATTTTTGGATTTTTCATTATAGTTCAGTTTTAACTCTTTGGTAGCTAGCAACTGGGTAGCACAGTGGTTGAAGCCATGATCTTGGTATGGAAGATGGCTGGTTCAAGAACCAGGTGATCCCCTTGGGAAAGGTTCTTCATGCTATACATCCCAATGTGGCCACAAGGGGGCACAAGCCTCATTGAGCCTGGTTGTGTCAGGAAGGGCATCCAACATAAAAACCTCTGCCAAATCAACATGCAAAGGTGATTCGCTGTGGTGACCCCAGATTTCCAAAAGAAATCATCAGCATGTCTCTAATTCAGTACAGTTTTTAGAGCAGGTTTGCTAGTTTTTATTTATTTTATTTTTTTTCTCTCTAAATGCTTAGTTTTAGTATTAGTTTTAGTTTTCTCATATCTTTTGTCTTTCTCACCGTTGAAGTGACGGACCATGAAGTGCCATACTGTGCCACCAGCTATCAATTTCATATCAATCCGACATTGACACAAACATATACATAATGTTCATACGTTTTAGGTCGTCTTATAAACACACAATACAGTTTCAGTTAGTTACAGTTTTTTCTGTTAATTATAGTTTTTATTTATTTCATTTAAGGAAAATGTTTTTGCAATTCTAGTTTTTGTCATTTTCTTAGTTTTTGTTAACAATAATAACCTTGGTTGTGACTGACCTGGCCTGATTCCGAGGGCCTGAAATCATTTTGAAGTACATCCAAACACAAAGCAAAGGCAACCACAACACATCATTTTAGAGAAATTAAGATAGGAGATAACGGTTGGCACATTTTTTTACACTACATCTTACCTTCCCTATGAAGCATAAAAGACACGTTTATAACATCAGCATTTTCCGCTAATATTTTCCTCACTTGATCTCTTTTTAGTACGTTATTCCATAATACACGTACTATTACCAGCCCTTGGCCAGAAGCATATTTATACATTAATTTGCGAGGCCCACACATTTGCACAGTAGACATCAACACGTCCAGTCAGCATAAATGTTTTACCATCATATGGCTCGACCCTTAACTACAGTATGGGCTGTTAGATACAGTTGATTTAAAGAAGCCCAAGTCCTCCACATCCACATAGATCTCCCCCCGGCCCTCTCGTCTGTCTTGGCTCTCTGGCACACAAGGTCATCCCCTAGCCAGTCACGACACTCCAATTAAGGCGACTGATGGACGCAGCTAATTGGTAGGATTTATAACCTCCTTTTATTATGCTTTATGAGGAAGGCAAGTGGAGGGCATTACCATTTATAGGCCCCAGGCTCCATGCTGGATCACTGTCACCCACTGCTGTCCAGCCGGACTATTGAATACCACAGCAGAGCAGGAGAGGACACATGGAGACAGCAGGAATCGTGTCCCCTCGTCATCTCGCCATCTTCTATTTCTGCTGTTGACATAAGAGGAAAAACAAGAAAAAGAAAAAAGGGAAGGCAAAACTGAAAAAAGTTCACACTAGAGGATGAAAAGGGAGGACAGAGTTAAGAATAAACAGTAGGAAGAGGGAGAGTCTGTGGGACAGGACGACAGGAGAAGGCAGGCAGGGCTCCCATAATGAGTGTGTGATTATTGATTGTATTGTCAGGGTGGCTGACCAGGGTCCCGTGTGCTATGGGCCCCAGTCCATCTGTGGACAATGCAGTCAGTTACACCTCACTGCTCCGTCTAATAAAGAACAGGCAGATTGATGTCACCGGTGTGGTTGAACTCTACCTAACACTCACCAGCACCACTCAGCACACACACTCCTCACACACATTTACAGTGGACCAGTTTATTCCCTCCCAGTGAGGCGGCAGCGGCTTGAGAATAGTACAGTAATATTTTCAGATTGGGTCTGTAGGTAATAACTATTATATAGACAAATATTATATGGAGAATAGACCTGTTTTTTTTTTGTCTATAAAATGGATAAAACAGTGCATTTATTGAAAAAGACTAGTTCAGTCACAGTAATATTAAAAACAAAGAGCAATAAATTCTTAGATCTGAGCATGAAACTAAATGTAAATGACATTTTACTTGAAACTAAAAGACAGCTGACTGGTTTTGTGTTGATTTGTCAGTTATTTAAAATGAACTCTGAGGCTTGAATCATTGCATATATAATAGTAAAAGGCATTTAAGAAATATTAAACATTACTGTTGCTGATAATGAGATGCTTTATCATCATTTCTTACATGTAAGACTTGTTTTAAAACATGCACAATTATGTCAATGCACAGATTTTATGCAATTATTTTTGCAAAAACAGCAAAGTTTAAGTCTCTTTTTGAATCACCTATGTGAATACTGTTGTACTCTATAAAATACTAAACACACCACTGGAACCACCAGCAATATAAGATGTTTCACATCATTTGAAAGTCGTTGGCATTCCTCAGTAATACACTTAGATCCTATCCAGTCAGGACTCTATAAATGGTAACGCACTTGTAATGAAGACACTGTGATCTCTTGCTCAAAGTTGCCTCTTAAGGAGGAAGTCAGTGCCTCCCCATTGAACATTTGGCTGCACTCAAGCCCCGTAGCCGCTGTGGCAGCAGCACGAGCGATTACTCCTGCGCAGCCAGCCAAAACACAAAAATCAATAAACAATCTCAACGTTTCTGAGGGCCTTTCGTCTGACTTAATAAATGTCTCAATCCACTGTTATGACTTCATTTTGCCTTAACGTCTTCTTCATGTGCATCTTTTGTCGATCAATTAGAGAATGGAGTGCCCCTTCTGTCACGACACCTGCCCTCCATCCGCCGCTGTAACACAGACACACACACATACACACACATATCCAGTGCCCAAGCACAAGGTGAACTGCTATTTTAATCCTTGACATTAGATACTTTTTGAAAGCACTCACTTAAATGGCTCATTAGAAGCTCTACCATCCACCTCTCAGGTTAGTCTGCATCTCATGTTCTTGTGTTCAGTAATTTTATCTTGTCTCGGTTTGAGGTTAAAATGATTTTTTTATTTGCACATACAGATTTTAGCCAGTCTTGCATGTTATTCTCATAAAAAATGTCAAAGAGCAGTGCAATGCTTGAGCCCAGCCAGTTAATGAGACATATATGTAGTGTAAGTGTGCAGGAAGGGCACCATTTCCAGGCTGTCAGTGGCGGTGACGGCCACAGCATCTTTCTCTCAGGCTGTTCTGCTGTCACAGGCCCTAATCCTGGTGCTGCAGAGATGACAGGTGAGTGGTGCCAGAGCCTCTGGTCTGTGACTGGAAGCTCCGGGAGAATTTCACACACACACCCCTCTCTTGTCTCCAATCGATTCTGCCACTTCCCATTATTGTCAATCAGAGCGGCATCGTCTCCACGGGTGGAGCTGTACAGAAGGCGATTGCCAGGGCAGCAGGGTGCGGAGAGCAGCATGCTGCACGCCTGCCAGCCACTACACCATCACAGGGCCACCGGGGGCCCTTCTCAAGAGGCTGCCTGGGCAGGATGCCACAACTAAAACCAAGACCCTTTGCTTTACAACAAATATGGCTGGGAATCAAGGAAAGGTGAACCCTCTGGAGCAAATGTGGTGCTTTGTGTTGACAAAAGGAGCTACTGAGGGCCTCACCACAAACATAGTTTCACAGGGCTGTCAGCAGGAAAGCAATGCTGCTCTCTCAGATGTGACCACCTTGTTAGAAAAATGACATAATAACAATGACAGGAGTAATGGAACAGGGGAAAGACACGGTTCGGCAGGTTAAGGAGGGTTTGGGAGGTGGGTGCTCTCAGGGACCAGGTCCATAAGTGAGCCCCCAGTGTAGCCATGTCTCCTGGAGGCTCCTGACCCTGAGTGGGTTTTGACTGTGGTACCCTGCAGGTGTTTTGGTCAGGTACGGAAACCACGCAATGGCTATAAGCCCTGGAGATTGATGGGAGTGGTGCCCTCCCTCCCTGTGCTGTAAAAGATTATCCGCTCACCCGCTGGAAACAAAGCTGTGATGGAAATTCGTCTCGCATCATCAGCAACAAAATATCTACACGGCGAAGCGGGAGTCTCTCATTTTTCATGGGCAATATATTAAATAAAAAAAGGGCATTAAAGAAAAAGGGAAGGGGGTGGTCTGAGTGATAGCACTAGTTAGTATTTTTTTTTAAATGGCCCACTTGAATCAGGGAGATTATAAGGTTTTTATTGGCTGTCAGGAAACACAACTTTCTGCGTACTTCACCCGCTGAAGCTCGTAACGCTCTGATTAGAATGCCAGCAGAAATGAAAAGGGATGGTGCTAGTATAAGACACAGGAGAAGCAGCGGGACAAGCACAGATGCCCTGGAATCTGCTCTGCCTCAAATGCACAAGAGCAACAACGCGCACGCACGCACACACACACACCAATAAAGAAGAGAGTGAATAAAGAGGCTGCACACAAGCTTCAGACGTAGAATTTATACACCGAGCCTCCCAGTCAGATCTGGTGTCATGATCCAGTTGTGCTGTGGGAGACTGAGCCGTGCCTATTCTAAACTGGATACATGAGACACATCAAGTAGTGTTATCTCTCGCTAAGTGAATATTGCATTCAGCTGATATGTGATATTTGAATTTCCCATTAGAGGGGGAACATGTGTCTGAGTGAAAAAAAGCTCAGTGATGCTTGCTCATTTCACAGCAAGCAGTGAAAGGAAACCTTGCTTCACAGTCGCAGTGTGTCATAGCTGTGATAAGGATGAGGTGATGGAGGGTGACTCCCAAGGGGGTGACTAGTAAGAAAACTGACTGCTGTTACTCACAGGGTCACCTACACAGAAGCGTACAAGTCAGTATGAAGACTAATCATCTTTTACTATAAACTCAACTCAATCTGATCACTGTGATCTATCCAGCTACTAAGTCTCCCGATACCCCATGAGTAAAGTAGCAGATTGAAATCGGTCATTATATTGACTTGAGAGACTCCAGTCTGTCAGTTTGTTCAAACTGGGCTTTCAATTTCCTATAGCGAAGTAAAGCAGAGAGAGTAAGAGACGGTTACATCAAACTCCCAAACATGACAGAGCTGGCTCTCTCTGACGAGAGGAAGTCATTGATTTTTCCTCCATTTCACCATCAATCTGGTGGAGAAGAGGTGGCTGTGGGTGCTCAGACAGCTGATGATGTGATTTGTAACCGTGGACCACGGGTGAGCGCAGAGAATTGCTCCAACTCTCAACACGTGGCAAAGTGACTACCAACATCTTCAGCATTCAGCCACAAGATTAACAGAGGGGGATCTACTGATAGTCTGCACTGGCCACAGGGACGTCGGCCTCACTTCCATTTGGATTCAATAGGACTGCTGTCAAATCTTGTGTATGTGTGTCAATCCACTGTGGAATGCATCTAGAGCTACCAGTAATAACTATTTTTAATATTGACTCATGTGATATTAAATTACTCAGTATATGAATAATTGTAAAATATTCCTATTACATGTTTCAAGTTCAGGTTGTTTTGCTCCAAATATCGTAGTATGGTAGATTGATAGTAAACCATCATATCTTTTCAAGGGAAAACAGGAGATTTTGATGCATATTCTTCTTTAAAATATTCTTTATATAGACATATGATTGGAGATGGATGAACATCTGAAAAGGGAGTGTACTATTATGGCTATGTTGATATATCTTTCATTTTCTTTCATTTCTTTCTTCAAAATCATTGGTGAAAAAAATATATTGTCTGGACTAAAATTGTCTGATTCTAAATCTGGAACCAGAATTTTTCCGACATGTCAGAATTTTGAGTAAAACACACATTTTTTACACACTTTTTATTGTGTATTCACAATCTGATGACAGTATGTCCTAAACTGGTCTATACAGTAGATATGATGATAAAGCTCAGGCGACTATAAACCTATGGATCCCATCAGCTTGGATCAAAATTGTTTCTGTCTTGTCTTTTCTTCTGTTCCTGTAAGTTACAACATTTTTGCTGCTAATCACCAGTGAGTTCTCAAATCTGAAAATCCAGTTTAATTCAGCTTTGCATCTCTTTCTCTTTTCTGTACCAACTTTTTCTTTCAGACATAGACAGCTATCTGAATTCTGGTTAAATAAGATGTAAAGAGCTAAAGTCCATATGTGATTTGCTGCTAATGGCTGTATATTGATTTGAACATGACTGAAAGGCCTGATATGACATGGAAAATTCAGATTTGGAATCAGTGTATCTGATTAATAAAATCCAGGTATTTTTCTACTGGTGGCAAAATCACAGTGACTGGAGGAATGTGACCAATAATCAAAATATTTTATTATATTGTTAATATTACGTATATTGGTTAATATTGTAATGAGTAATGTGGTTTCAGTCTATACCAAGTGGAATGTACTTTGTAGATACTCATACTACTAAAATGTAATTGCATGTATATATATTTAATACAAAGCCACAGATTATCACAGTCATAATTCTCAAAAGCCATTTATTGCACATAAACTCAGTATTTGGAATACATACACTTTTGTTTCTTTAAATACTAATGGTATGGAGGAATGATTACAATACCACCTCTGATATAACATGATTTTATGATGACTTAACAATCCTGTTTTACTGTTTTCAAAGTTGTGGAAATGTGATAAATAAACACGATGTCTTAAAACACCCTTACTGGAATTAGTCTACATTCATATGTGTTCTTAGGAGTAACAGCAGAGAAAGCACCTGGTACAGATATTTACTTTGACCAAACATGATGTTCATGTACAACAGAGCGAAATGCACAAACACTGCACTGCAGCTTTGATTGAATTTTACCATTGTAATGTCTCTAACATCTAGCGACATCGTGCAGGATTTCTAAGGGTGAAGTAATCCTCTTTAGATCATTTGCAAAGCAATTAGGCATGCCTCCAATGCTATTAAATATAAAGATAACATCCTACGAGATAAGATGCTATTTGTACTACGTATCAAATGTGGATAGCTGCCTAAGAGCCCTGATATCAGGGAGATATATTTAAATCCTTGTAAGTGAAATTAAAAAATATGGTAGTACAAAAAAAAGAGGGATTTATCTACTGTTCTATCTATCATCAAATTGAATTTATGAATTTAATGTCATCAGACCTAAATCCTCAATTAATGGACTAATAATTATGCATCATATCATAAATAATACACATACAGTGCAATCACTTTAAATGCAGGGCTTCATGTATGAAATCACTGTAGACATTCCATTGAACAAGGCAAATATATAAATACTTTTAGCTGCCAAGAAAACATGCGATAATGTAAAATATATTGATCTTTGCTTGTGCAGCATTACCACAGGGAAACCCAGAGACCACACAAGGTTGGATTTCATTGTGAGAAGGGTGGCCAGATCAAACCGGATCGCTTTTGAAATCCAAAGTGAGTTGAACTTCTGTGACTCGCAACATGCATTTGTCAGCAGGAACCAGAGAGCCTCTTTTGCATGTGTTTCTATCAAAACTACACACTACACAGCAGAACAAACGCTACTGACAAGAAAGGAAGTGGAAAAAAGCATATTCCCCACTGACCTGTGACCTGTGGGACAAAGGGGCTGCCCTGTATGCATACAGAGGAGGTTCAAACACAGTTTATGATTGCATTATCTCTCCTTCTTCCTCATCACCTCTCCACCCATCAGTGGACACTAGAAGCCACCACACTGGAGCAGACAGACCAGGCATCACTCATTCACTCGCCTCCTAGGTGCCTTTGTCAGGTGATTGCTGGCGGAAAAAGGAAAACAGATCAATACATCTCCCATGGGCCTGACAGGTAATCTTTACCTGGGATGAAATATGAGTGGTACCAGCCTGCTGGATTCCTTAACTGTAACAGGGCAATTGACTGGCTGCACGGAAGCCATTCCCCCACTTCCTGGCCATTAGAAATTCATTTTGGGGCATACGGTCTGGCTGAGATGTCATTATGGTGACTGCTAATTACCATGGAGGCAGGTGAGGTATATTCTACTGCCACTAATGGAACTGTATCTGAACTGATGTGTCTTCTTTCCCGTCAATGTCTTGGCACCAAAACACAGACTGACGGATACGGCAACCGTGCGAAGCTCTCCGTAAAACACTACACAGTCAATACTTGTCAGCTGTGTTCAGGGGCATATGTCTCCCAACAGCCATCAATGTATTTATCAAAAGCTTCTTTTTTCTAATTACGAGCCTCCACTTGTGCTATTCCTATCAATCAGATGCATTACCCAGGTGGAGCCTGTGCACCACCAGACTCCCTGCATCCACTGTGGTCAGGCTGCAGTAGTAGAAGCATGGGGTGGAGGTGTGGGGTGCGGGGCTCTCCCTCAACGCTTTGACTGATTCCTGTGGCAGGATGTCTTGTGTGAGGCATCCATTTAGACGAGTGTGCACACACAGCATTTATAAATGTCATCCCTGGCCAACATGATCACATAAAGCCTTCTCAGACGGATTATTGCAGACGTATAACTCACGTTAATTGGCAAATCTCATTCTACTAAATGCGATTCTTCTCTTGAATAAGGCTTTAAAAGTGCCTGAAAAGACATGCAATATGTAGCTGATAATAGTGCAGTTCATTTCACTAAAAAGTTATCTCCTAATCAGTATAGACTGTGCATACCAAGTGACCCTTCTTGTTGCTAGGAAGACTTTAGTTCCAGGATAGTTTGAATTAATACGTGTACACTCTGTTCTTGTCACACTGTTGGATTCCATAGAGTCCATATATCATGTATATGTCCCCATATGAATTGAATCAAGAAAGATGTCAGAGGTATACACAACATGGACAAAAACACCCCCACCTTCCCACTCCCATTGATTTGAAATATTATGAAGATAAAAATGTTCATGTCATTTTGTACAAGCATTAATGATAATATATATATATATATATATATATCAACAGTAAGTAAAACTAAGCACATACAAATTTACAAAATAATTCATTGCAATATTTACCACAACAAAACAAAAATCAGGACATTCATAATTATTGTTTTGTGGCCCAGCCTCTTATTGACAATGAAACTCCTGATTTCAAGGAGTCTCTCTATTTTTCAATATATAGTGCATTATTATCACATGCAGACACATAGTTATACAAA
>JAPSES010000105.1:9604866-9689470 GCA_029822895.1 Maxillicosta whitleyi | reverse complement strand
AAAAAAGATCTTCACCCTGATCCTAACCCTGAACCCCATGTTCCGGTCTGGACTCTGTACTGACCAGTCCGCGTGTGTTAATGATGCTCATGCTCCTTGAACCTTTGAGCCTGATGAGTCCTGGTATTGTTATCTTGGAATATGTCAGCTGACCTTATTTTATGGACACATAACATTGTTGAACGTAGACCTGACCGATTGAATCAACCACAGATCAGAACACTGCCCCCACAGGAATGCACTGTAGGCACTAGGTATGATGGGTAATCAAATGTTCCACTTCTCTTCTCCCCTGTCACTCTGGTACAGGTTTAATCTGGACTCGTCAGATCACATGACCTTTCTCCATTGACACACAGTCCAATCTTTATGCTCTCTATCAAACTGATGGTTGTTTGAGAAATGAAAAGCTGCTCACTGTAGGATTACACGTTTTTCCAGTTGAAACACATACATTAATCACTACTGTAATTATTACTAACTATTTGCTTAGATGAATTCAGGTAGTACCTTTTTTGTCAGGCAGTATATATTACTAAGCCTACAGCAAATCTACATAATATAATATAATTGCATAATTCAATGTCAAATACAGGAAATTAACACAAACAAGTCACTTATTGCTTCATACAACAGTAGAAAAACAATATGTAAGAGAGGTTTGCTGTAAAATGATTTATTTCTGATCTGTGTCTCTTCTAGGTTTTTTTAGTTAATACGTTAATACTGGTAGCCCCCTGTGATAAAATCTACAATTAAAAGGAAGTCTTTCATAAAAATAAATAAATAAATAAAAAACAAGCAGCCACAACATGTATAGGCATGGTGAAAAGGCAAGGGATCTGTGTTACTATATATTAATGAAAAGATAATTATGCATGTTAAATTCCATTTCTTCTAAATCTGACACATTGGACCTTTGGATACACAGTTTCTTGGTGAGGGACATGGAGGTTCTGGATCCACAATGAACCAATAACCCCAATAATTTAAGATGAGTTTATCAAACAACCAAAACAGGTCTCACCACCAGTAGAAGTAAAAACAATGCATGTTGTATGGAATTATTACAGATACAAAAGAGATATACAAACCAAACAACCACAGTGTCTTCAAACAATGTAATACGAAAATGTGTTTATGTATAAACGTTGGCACTTAAAGAGCCATTTTTCAGCTCTTATTATTATTAATCCTGTGCCAATACACTCCTGGACAAAATTCCCTGAATAATTCTATAATGATTAATTCTATCCATATAGAGTTAGTCAATTCATTTGCAGCCATTTTTCATATGACAATATATATCACAGAAAAAAAAATATTGCAATCAATCAGTTTTTTGCCGGTATCATGGAGCCCCAGGATCCAGGAAAGAATAAAAGCCAGAGACAGTTTAATCGGACTACAATACGAACACCTACAGTCAACAGCTTCCACGTCAAGGTCAATGAAAACATAAAACACACTGTCAATAGGAGAATTACAGTACATTCATTTATTGTAGGTGATAATGGGAGGTTGAATGGAACCATCTTACCATCTTAATAAGCTCTCATGTGATGCTCTTTAAAAACAATCATTACAGGCCTTCCTGGAGCACTCCCCGTCCCCCTGTTTATTAATCAGCTAATTACACATTGACAGTAATGGGCCTGCTGATTCCCACACTTAAATGAACAGGGCTGAATAGCTCTTTAATGATTAGCCTTTGTGTTTCTCTTTTCTTCTCGCTCTCTTTCCCTCTCTCATGCACACACAAACGAAAAAAACAGGACACTCAAATCAGCCCTCCCAGTGAGAAGGTTTGCACACAAGGAAGTCAAAACAAGACTGACACACTGAGCCGCTAGTAGCAGTCAAGAACCGAAACAAATCAAAGAAACAAAGACAGGAAACAATTAGAGTTGTTACAACGGCAGTGGGTCGGTGGTTGCAGTACATCGACCTGTGTGGGTTTCAATGTTGAGCTCAGCCTCCAGCAACAGCAAAACCACCATCAAAGTTTGGTTGAGCAGTGCAGGCAGGTGCAGGTGGAGACGGAGGAGATGGGGTTTTTGAAGGACGCGAGCAGGGTGCGGAGTGGAGCCGGAGAGGGCGAAATAGTGCGGTGGGCTGCATTTCTGTCAGCAGAAGTGATGGCTGAGTGGTAGCGTTATTTGTCTTGTGCTGCCATACAGCCCTCGCACCAGCCTGGGCATTAATGAGAGGGGGCCGGACCGCCGGGCAGGAACACGGCGGGCCTCCAATGCCGGTGATCTGTCACGCAGCCGTCTTGCTCAGGCAAGGAGACACATGAAGACAGAGAGGAAGGGAGAAGCAGCAGGGCTGACTGAGGGGCTGGCCTCTACATGGGCACCCACATGCACATGTGGTACAATGCAATGTGTACACATCACATTCAGTTTGATGAGATTAGTCAAAGTTTAAAGGCTTTCCTACAGAAAATACCCTGAAATGTGAGCAATCTAAATAATCTAATGGTCTAAATCTCAGTCTCAGAGCCATCAGATGCTCCAATGCTCATCCCCTGGAA
This sequence comes from Maxillicosta whitleyi, assembly GCA_029822895.1. Classification (NCBI taxonomy): domain Eukaryota; kingdom Metazoa; phylum Chordata; class Actinopteri; order Perciformes; family Neosebastidae; genus Maxillicosta; species Maxillicosta whitleyi. The sequence continues at coordinate 9,686,934 of JAPSES010000105.1, read as the reverse complement.
TGCAGAAAACATCAACACTATAGACAAAATGCCAAAACTCATCTGTTCACACTTACCTACTAACATGATCCACTCAGTACCATAACGCCTGTTTTAATTTCATTTATTATATTTATCCTCCATTCTCTTGTACATGTGTAGACTTGCAAAAGATGCATATGTCGCTGTTGTATTGTTTTATTGATGTGTTCTGTTTAGAAAGGTGTTTTAAAATAAAATGTATTATAATTACTAAATAGGTAGTAATCACAATAAGTTATACCCTTAAAACCGTAATATTACATGAAGGAATTATTTTTTTACGTCATTATTTGCTCCTGAATTAAATGGCATCATCATTTCCTATAAGCCCCTGATTTAAAGCAAAGACATATCCACATACAACACAGAGGACAGGCAGTCAGACTGTAGGTTTGATTGATCAGGAACTTGTTTTTATAATTGTTATTATGTATACTTTTTTTTTTTTACTCATTTCATGCTACTTGAAAGCAGAGAAGGTAAAAGTGGCCTTTGTGGTAACGTTCTGTGACACAGTTTACTTCAAAAACTAATTAAAACATGATGTTCTGCTATAGAACATCATTTCATTAATAAAATGGGTATTCACCTCTTTTTTTCTTGGAAAAACATCTCACTGTTATTGTTTGTCATATATTTAAAGCATGTGTTCATATACATACAGAATGACTCAGTTCAGTCCATTTGAGGAAGCAGTATTAGCATTTACACAATGCAATAACAATATCAGACAATACTGAAGTAACTAAGTATTTATAATAAGTTACTTTGAATAATCTGAATGAATATAATAATATTAACATTTAAGGGTCTGTATTCTGTTATTTGCTGTGAAAAGTACTTTAAAAGTACATCCACCTCACAATTATTGATGGAATGTATATAATGGAAAAAATAACTCACAAATTGCGACTACAATAAGCACAAATGGACTATTGGTGACTATTTGTTTATAATATCTTAATAAAAAACGTAAGTGAAAAAAAAAGTCCACCACCACCAAGTGACAAACCAAATCAGTACAAGTTTGGCTTTATTACCACCATCTCTGTATGTAATAAAGATGAAGGGCATTAAAGAAGACAGCAGGGGAGGAGGGAAATTGCAATAATTAATTAGGCTGTGCATGAGACCAGCCAAGGCTATTAAAATCCATCAGGATCTTTACACTTACTGATTTATCTTACAAATAATTCTCCCAAAATCGTGGAGTGTGTAAAATGTATTGAATGCCAGTCTAAATCACTGGGCTGTGTGAAAATGTTTCTATATTGTACTCATGGCACAAGATATCTAACACAAAATACACTTTATAACTGTACAACTGTTTTAATAATATCCAGTAACACAATAGAAACCTGACGTGTGTTACTCTATACCTGCAGTGGAGTTGGTGGCCTGAGTTGCATTGGCAGATTGATGGTGTGAGAAAAGTAGAAAATGACCAATTTAAGGCTGAGAAATGGAGTGGTCATCTAATCCAAACAGATACCTGGCTTGATAAGTTGGCTTTTTTTTCTACAACCAGCTTCAGCACTGCTGTGGAAGTGCTAAAAGGGTAAAGAAAGAAGACAAAGCAACAGCTGGGTACCGCCTCAGTAATTCCCCATGGAGCTCAGGAAGACACCTCCAGCCGCAGACCATTTTCACTCCTGATTACAGAGTTTCAAATCAACCACTAACACATATAACAATCCACTTCCTCTGGCCAACTCAAACAAAGACTTAGCTGTCGTGTTCGCTAACATCAACACAAGGAAGTACAGCGTTCTCCTTCTAAATGCAGTAAACAATCTTTCCATGCAAACATGAGGTTTACCAGAACATAGCTCCACTCAACAAATCACTGAATCTGATTTCGACTCTGTACACATTTATGGCAGAATGGCAACAACCAACATTTGTACACAGAGAGTGTGAAGGCTTGTCAGAGTGAATGTGCATCTCCTGGTGGTGGTGAGATTACTGAGGAGAGACATGGTGCAGCAGGCTGCCAAAGTAAAGATTTATACAGAGCAGTTGCAGCTGCAGAAACTGACATTGGACGACAGGGGATGCATGATAAATCACAGTGGACAGGGGGCACTAGACTCAAGAACCAGGAAAACACTGTGAAAAAGGGATGAGGAGGGATGTGCCAGTCAGAGACTCTCTGTTACGCAATTTAAGGATAATATAATAGTGCATTAATTTACTCCCACACACAAAATAAAATTTATCAAAAAATATATTAAAGTGTAACATCTTTGAAAGGAATTGCAATGAATTCATGTGAAAATTGAAAATGACAATGCCTTTATTATAGCACCTACATGTGTATGTTTTGCACAGATACCATTACTATTTTATTTTATATGTGAAAATCAAATTGTTATTGTTTTTCTTTATGATGCTGACATGGTTCTTCAATTGGATCTGTTAACTGTCTTGAAACCAAGGGATGTCCCTCATTCAGTGTGTTGAATATGAGGGGTCCTTAAAGGGTAGGGGTGAATCCTTTTTTACTTTTATGGGAAGTGGTTCAGCGCTAGCGAGGTGAAGGACAGAGTTGCCGGCCGTTCCATCACTCAGTGCAATAAATGGATGCAATCTGTATCCAAGTAAAGCATTGGCTGTTTTTAAATTCCACCTCTTTTATCCAAATGAATGATGGACCCTGGTACAGTGCGCCGTGCGGCAATATTAATATACATCAGAGGCCTGCACCCCTCACTAAATCAGGGAACCACCAGCATTTGTTATTTAAATGACAAACAGCAGCTGCAGGAGAGGAGCACAGAGAGGGGACGCAGAAGAAAAGGTGGACAAACCAATTCAGATTTCAATCCGGCAAAGACACAAGGCCCCGAGCCATCAGTCTAATGAAAAAAGGCAGCTCCACTGGTCCAAACGCACACAACGGCTGCTGCTCGGTGCCACCTCCAATCGGGAGAACTCCACATCACACTTCTGCCTTAAACAGAAAGCTCCAGACATAACACTTAGCTGTACACTTCCTGAGTTTCAACTCTGCCACAACTTATGAAGATTTCAGTCTTTATGACACAAGCAGAATTTCCGAAAGTCTATATAATAAACGCCAAAGTTAAGAGTTACTGAGTAAGTTAAGGAGGACACAGGTTCATCAGTATGTATGAACAGATTTACCTGATGTGACGGACACAGCCTCTGGTTTCCTCCTCCTCCGTCTGATGTCTCCTGTACAGAACAGTCCTGGATTGATGTTATTCTGCCTGGGGGACACACAAACAGGCCAATGATTCTCACAAATATGATGATGCAGCTCCCACCCACATGTGAAAATGCAGAATTTCACAGGAGTCAATAAACACAGTTGCAAAATTAGTTTTTTACACCGCTGCATATTAATTTTTTTGTCATTAATCTATATTTTCTCCACAATGAACTGTTTGGTGAGGTGCTGGTGTGTGTATGGGGCTGAGTCATCGCAGAGTTCATGTAAACAAATTACACCTGCTCAATGGCTTTTGTGTCATATGTCAGGAGCCCTGAAATAGGAACCCCCACCCCACCCTACACAAAACAGTTTAATAGACCTCACTTGTGGGATGTAAAGTTAAGGTCAAGGTCTGATCCATCACTGGGTGCAGAAACAGCTGATGTGTGTAGGTGTTTGTGTGAATAGAAGAAAGTGACAGATAAAATAAAATAGAGGAAAGATTCTACTTATATGTGACAAAATAGCAGAAAATGGTTTAAATTAAATTACTTTATATTCAATCTGTAAAGTATAAGTATGGAGTATTGTTTCAAAAAGTAAATCATGACAGATTTAATCATAGAGACGACAGCTCCTTGTTAACCAGCGAGGCTCATCGAATACTGCCGGCAACATAAAGCTCACAACTCTAACAGGCTTGTGCTACAATAAGGCCCCGTCAGGCCAGCCTTTTAGCAGACAGCCTGTTCCATGACCTCAACACCCATAAATCACATGACGGGTGTGCAGGCTCTGGGTGTCGAGAGCTGTGCAGGGCACGCTTTGAGCGAAGTCTCTATGTTGTATAATCAATAGATATAAAAATAAATGGCCTGACCGTTATTCTCTCCCTGCTACCCTTCTCTAATAAAATCCCAGTAATGCATATTTCATTTACTTTTATACTTATTGATTACCTGTACTCCAGTTAGTAAATCACGCGCCTATCGATCCCTCAATCGTACCTCTGTCGGACAGCACATAACCAGCCATTTGCGCCCCTGATAAAGAGCTCAGGCATTGAACTCCCCACAGTAAATCTTTGCAAACTAACTTTTTAATTCTAAAATCGATCCCCGTTTAAACGTCGCATTATTTCACGAGGCACGCCTGCGGTATTAAAAGTAATACCCTGATGCATTTGGTCTTAATGTGTGGAGGTCCATCCCTCCATCTCTTCCCTCATTACACTGAGGCCAAGGCACAACGGGGACCCCTGCAGCCTGGAGGGAGGCGAGGGCCCTCCCCTGCTGCTGAGAGCTGAGGGGCAGAGCCGCTCCGGGGCCACAAGGAACCTACTGAGACACTCAGCACAATGCTAATCAAACATGAGAATACCATCAGCTGGCTCATTAACCAAGGCAAAACACCACCATTCATCTCATAACAGAACCCAAAGGCTTTTTATAAGCATGTTACGTGGCTCTGCGTAAATCTGAAAGATGTGGTAAAAATGCACAACACTGTTTTTATTATTTAACATCTGTTACTTCATCATTTTTAACAACATGACAGATGTTGGCCAGTTGTTTTGTCCCTAAATATACTGAAACTGTGATGAGAAAACAAAGATTGACTTAGAGGCAATGAGCAGTGAAAAGACAGGCAATATGTAATAAAGATGGCCAACAACAACTAAATTCTAACAAAGACACAAGGACACCGAGGAAAAAGTCTCCAAGATAGATTTTTCAGGTCATATGAGAGACTTCTAAATGCAACATAGTCTCTTAGGGTACAGACTAAAACAGCACTGACACAGGGTCAATTGTAATTTTGGCACACACATCCAAAAGCAAATATATCAATTAAAAATAATAAATCAAAAGAGGAGTGAAGAGCTGCAGTTACAAAATGGCCATCTATTTTCATTAGGGTACATGGCGCTTCAGGTGCGAGCAGGATCTCAAGATTAATAGAGGTATTCAAATGAATCAGAAAGGATTAGGGTCTCCAGGGAACATAATCAATAGCACCAAATCAATAATCAATAGGCCACTCACACCAATATACTAACTGCTGACACCAAGATCTCACAATTAAAATGAAAACTGGGAAGGGAGTGGCGTAAGACTATGATTTATCTCACAGCGCAAGTGTCATTTAGAAATAAATAAGTCAATAGATAAAAGCTGCTGCTGCCTGGCTCAGGTGGGAGGCAGTTATGCATTTTAACATGGTCACCAGCCCCGAGCATTACAGCCAAATCCCACAAAGTATCGCGTCTATTCACACGCCGATACGAGGATAAACAGCATGCAACCTCATACAGCCTTTATCACTTAACATCAAATCTCTGATTGTCGCCGTCAACTCCTGCTAAACAGGAGATGACAGCTTTTATTAATACAGTATCATTTCAGCCTGGCCGCGGTATAAGATTAATGCTTACACTCTGCCCACGGAGAAAACACTTTTCTCTCAAGGGTGTTTGAAAACAAAGAAAAGTCAGATGCATGGGAGTTTAGGCCTAGAAATTGATCATGCAAGCAAGCTGTTAAGTGGAACCCAGAGTGGGTATTTAGGAGCAGACATGAGCAATCTAGGAAGTGTCGCTGTCATGAAGAATAAAAACAGTAATTGTCTGTCTGCACCTGTGTTTGTATGTGCGTGTGTGTTTAGAGGCAAGTGAGAGGAAGTAAATGGTGCCATGCGTGCAGAGTTGGGTCGTAAGGACATAGGAGCCAACTCGCTGGAGAGTGGATTTGAGCAGCTTGGGGAGATAGATTCAGCCCGTGCCGTCCAACGGGACACATCAGAAGCCCCTCTCGTCAATCCCCCCTCTCTCTCTCAATCATTTGGGAGTATGATTTATACTTTTTGAAGTAAAGGGTCTTGAATCCCCACTATAAAGGAATTAAGAGGTCTCCCCTGAGTCCGCCATTCAAATGAGAGCATGGCAGGGATATAAGGGCTTTTTAATAGAGAGAAATTAGTATTCACAATGCCTCAAACTGGAATCTGAAGGAACCTTTCAGGTGGAGAAAAAAGGGCCAGTTTAGAAAAGAAAGCCCTAAGAAGTCGGGGGCTTTTCATAGCAGTCGTGTTTTTGCCCCTCATCAAGGAGCGGTGGAGCACTCTGTGAAATAACCCAAGAGAGAGGGTGGAAAAAGAGCATGTGTGAAACAAAATTAAGAATGCACCATAAATAGTGAAAGAGTGGAAACAATACAATGTGGAGTCCCACAGTCTCGAGGCCAAGGGGCTGCTCAGCTTCTCCACAGTCCCCCATGCAGATCCAACAGTTCCAGGGATGACTGGGAGCGATGTGACGCTTTGACAAACATCTTTTGGATAAACCTTTTTGAATTTTTTTTTTTTTTGGTGCAGTCCTAGAAATGCTGGGATTTGAATCTGCATTACAACTATGTCAACACATACTATTTCTCTATTTCAGAACACTGACCTTCAAAACTATTGAATTGAAGTGTTACTGCATCCAGTTTCATAGAACAGTTTTACTTGCATAGTTGTGTCTTATCGCTTCAGTTCAGAATGCAGGCCAGGACTGCAATTTAGATGAATGTGAATACATATATTACACATGCGTGTATCTGTATCTTATACACTACTGTAAAAAAAAACAAAACACATGCATTAACATCTTTCTCTATGAATATTTTTTAAAGCTGGCAAGAATTCACAAACAGAAAACAGTTTACTCAAGTTGCACACATTTAGGTGTGAATTCCCCTTTTTTACAGCCACATTTTGACAATGAAGCGTCCACTGAACACATCTGCCCACACAAACATACCCAAAGTCTCTGAGGCATCAACTTAACATAGATTACTCAAGTTAACAACGACCTATGCTCTGTAACTGATTCATTTAAGTGAGTTGGGCATAGACGTGTACATCAATATATTGAGCCTTAATCGTAAAGACTGAATGGTGTTTCCAATAGGCCCTTGAGAGGCTGCGTTATTTAACATGGCATCAGCTACCTGTTTGTGCAGATTGAGGAGGAACATCTGAGACGGGAGCTCTCTGACACCATGTCAATAGGACACACGGGTAATGGGCACAAAGGGTTCAACTGGAAATCAATAACATTTAGTTATGAGAAGTTTCAGTTCAACAGTCTCAACACAATGTAAATAATAAAGTCTGGTAAGAGAGTTAAATAACTGTTGTCATGGAACATACCTGGCTTCGGTCCCGTTTTGCAACAGAAGGCAGCCAAAAACTACAAGAAGCGATCAAAGTTGAATTACTGGACACAAATGGATGAAATAAAAAAGAATCATAAACAGTTTGTCTTACTCTCTTTGATAAGGGTCTTGAGAAAAGTGTCTGAGCCTCTCGACAAATACTGGCATGTTGCTGCTCTGGAAAACACAGACGGCATAAAACAGCATTTATTCATTTGTTTCCAGTAAATGTTTGTCTGATTGTGAATAACCCAAGTTGAAGATGACTTTCTGTCATGATAATAAATGATTCTGATTCTAATAATAAGAATTATGAAGAGGAAAATGCCAGTTGGTTTAACCTTGCTGGGAAGCCGCCTTCTGTCTTTTCTGATGCAGCAGGCAGCAGTGCGAGGTAGTCGTTTCAGACGTGAATGACACCCTGTGAAGTACAAAACACAACTTCCACCTTTGTTTGTTCAGAGATGGTCAGAAAAGTGGGCTCGAAAGACAGTTTATATAATATTCAATGTAATGAACAAGGTAAAACTCATTTTGATATACAGTAAATTAAAACAACCAGAACAGAAAAGAAAAGTGTGACCTGAAAAGTCTAAAAGAAGTTAGCATATAAATGTGAAGATAGGTTTCCCTGAGTAATTCAAGGTAAAGCATCCCAAATCATCACCTCTACCTCTGTGCAAGGGCCGTGCAGGCTGCAGGAAAGTGGGCGAAGGACGGCTGTCCTCGAGGGAAAGCTGGCTGTCTGAGTCCCAGTTGGTCATAAGACCGGCCACACCCGTCCCCACTCCACAGTCCCCCTCAAAGAACCAGTCGCTTTGCTCATCATCTCCTACACATGGGAAAAAGATGTGGCACTGCTTAGTAACAAGTCACTTCTGTGGCCCAACTTTATACTTCATACTTTGTACTCCACTACACCTTTAAGACAAATAGAATAGAATAGAATAGACTTTATTTGCAATGAAATAGAGTTTGACTCAGAGGGCTACGCTCTGTTGCACACAGGTGAACGCCATCTTCATAAAAATACTGTCCTGTTTAGTGCCCTACATTTGTCTGACAGCTTTTGTTATTTTTCAGATTCTGTTTTTTCAAATGCAACTATTTTCAACTATCCAAACCCCCTTGTGGCTGAAAAATCCACCATCAAAAAGCTGAAAACATGCCAGTATTCAGTACTCCTGAAAAATCTAATTCTTAATTAAACATTACATTTAATAGGGACACACTAACAGGACTATTTTACCTCACAATGACTACTTTTCATACATCATACAGAGTGTGCAATTAAAATGTACAGAATTTTGTAAGACTTGTAGATTCATGTTTCAATGCAGAACTTTTTTTCCACTGAGGGGAACAAGTACTAGCTATAACTAAATTACACATAAGAGGTTTCTGTAATATCTACACATTCTGCATGCTTTGAACTGCTGCTGTATGTTAAGAGAACGTACACAAAACCACAGTATTTCCTCCAAATGATCGACACAGAAAGCTGATAGTGTAAAACTAAATGGTGCATAAACCTATGTTGTACTGTTTTTTATCCCATTTATGAACTTTTTTTTTTTTTTTGCCTGATACTGAACCACAGGAGATAACTTTTTATGGGTTTGTTGGTCTTACAAACTCCAATGAATGCATTGTTAATGATGGGATTTCCAGTTTAGGGTGAACTAGTCCTTTAACTACTCATGACCAGATGACAAAACGACACTAGTCTAGTCCCCAGACAGCAGACTGTCCTCAGACCTGTCAGTCAACAAAGCGCACGCAGGAACCATGCCTCTCACAGTCAAGGTGTAGTGACAACTGTTAAATCAGAGGCCGCCTGGCCCCGCCACGGCTAATGAGATTAGCAAAGGCTTCAGCGCTCATTAACACGACATGACAACGTCTTATTAGAGTCGCCTGGGTGCCCAGCAACCAGCCCATTGTATCAAAACCTCCCAGTCTTGCCCCAGCATTCCCTCAGATTGTGGCTGGGGTTCTGTCCAAATCTGACAACTCATCATCTTTTGTAAGCAAGCAGGATTGCTTTGCTTCAAAGAACAAACATTAAGTAAACTGTTTGTTTGCTAATTTTAACCTAATAAAATGCAGTTTTTGTGCTGGACTCATACTGAAAGTCCAAGTTGTTTTTTCTACCTTGTCTTCCCTCATCGTTGGTGAAAAGGCCAGGGTCACTGCTACATGTACTGCTGGTTTCGCTGCAAATAAAGAGGAAAAACATTCAGTTATTGACCTGTTTGTTTAATATAATTGACATTTGAGGATGAGGAATTCTGTTTTGATTTGACATCTCAGACCTAATGGTTTCTTAGGTCAGACAATGTTATAGCATCTGAAAAGTGAACAATGTAAATCAAAAATTTACATGTCCCTGTAATGTCAATATTTAACATGTATCATTCAATAATCAAAATAATGAAGAAGTCCGAAGCTAGAGGTCGACGTAAATGGAAATGACACAAAAAGACAGAGTGTGCCGTGTGCTCCCTTGTTGCGATAGCAAACACAAAGGCATGAGGAGAGACTCTGATCGAAGCCACTGAGTGACATGCACAATCTAATTGAATATCCTCCGCTGTCAGCTCCAATCTAATCTGGCCTGCGTTGTGGAGGATGACAGGAGAGCGAAACACATTCCCCTGCCTGCCCCTCCCTCTGGGTGTGCCCCACACACAGAGAGGGACTCACAGACGTGCCGCTTCAACACAACAACTGGCCAACATCTGCTGTGAGGGCTGTGACTGCTGACTGCCTGGACCGCTCCAGAGCTGATCCTCTCCACACCCTCAGGCAACCCCTGTTACTCTTCCTCCTCACATACACCCCCAACCCCCACCCCACCAACCCAGACTGCCCTGGGTTTCTCTGCCTATCTCACACCTCAGCCACCGTGGTCTGGGACATCCAGACACTTCAAGGTCATGGGGTGGAGGAAAGGAAGTGATAAAGATGAAGAGACTCATAGAAGGATTTCTTCACTCTGGAAGTAAGTTGTCACTCAGCTGACATAGTCTAGGTGAGAAATGATGAAGAGCACAGACTTCACACACCTGTACAGTTTGAACATTTACAGAAATGGGCCCCATCACAAAAGGCAACCATTTTACTTTATGCCATAATCACACAAAGGAAAGGTAATGCTGTATTTTGATGGTCACAGAATACAATGATACCATATACAACATCATAAACTGCAAGGTTCAACAAAAAACATAAATAAATTAAAAAAATAAATAAATAAATGTTGATGTGGTGGTTAATACTGTCACCTCACAGCAGGAAAGTGACAGGTTCAATCCTACAGTTGACCTTTCTCTCTGGAGTTAGCATGTTCTTCTTGTGTCTGTCTGGGTCCAAATACTTCATCTTCCTACCTCCGTCCAAAGAAACACACCTCAATAGGTTACCTGGTCAATCACCCACAGGTGTGACTGTGAAAGTGAATGGTTATTGCCTGTTGATATCTGGAAAGGCTCCAACATCCCTTCACCTCTTCTGATGATTAAGCAATTTGGAAAATTAATGAATAAATACATATTGTTGGCACCATTTTTAAGGTGGCAAAGGCTACATCTACAGTGATACTGTTCTACTCTTTCCAGTCACTATATTATCATGATTAATCAATAGATGAGTTAATTAACCTTGTAAAACTACACAACTCAGATACTGTGATTTCCTTCTCACATCTCTGAATTCACTATTAATTATTAAAGTTGTAGGGATTTGTCAGTGGATGCAATATGAAGAAAATGTATTGAATATGAATAACGTGAATATCCACATCATTATTTGTAAAGTATTGTGTTGTTGTTGTGATGTACCAGTAGTGGTCAAACTGATACTTGTATTGAAAACATGCAGCTCATAATAAATTAAATGTAATGTGTTGTAGTCTGTTGCAGAAATGAATTCATGTTCACCTGGCTGCTTATGTTAATAATATGCATTAATAGCAGTAATATACGGTATTATAGAGGATGTGATATATTGAGATGTTGTTGTATACAGTATTGATTCAAACCTAAGTATTGTAATGTTTGGTTCACAATATCCATCCATCCATTACCTGAATTATTTGGTTCTCATGAGAGTTTTGGGGATGGTGGAGCCTATCCATGTTACTACTGGGTGAGGGCGGGGTACCCCTTAGACATGACACAGGTTCAACACAGAGATGACATTTACAAACAGCCATTTACTCACACATTCACACCTAGATTGACCAATAAACCATCGGGGGACATGGGGAGAACATGCACACTCCACACAGGAAGGCCTGTGATGGATGGTGCTGGAACCTCTGCCCTGGTTTGGGTTGTAGGATGCAAAATACAGGTTTAATTTTTGACAGATTTTTTCTTTCTTTTTCTCTGCACTTCTGAAAATGCTCCAGGTTCATTTTCAGCATCAAACTGTGAAAGTGTTTAAAGAGTTTCATGTTTTTCATCTCAAATTGGGTGTACAGTATTGGGTGCAGATTGTTGAGCTGCGTAAGCAAAGCCTATCGCAGTGCCCCATCGCTGCTGAGGTTAGATGTAGTAAAACAGTTATTTTAAATTCCTTAAAAGATCCAGAGGCTTTTGGAACAAAAAAGTCAAGTGGTAAACCCTAAAAAATGTCATTGGCGCCGAGCCAGAGGATCCAATTGGCTGTCCGTCAAGACATGGGACGATCCTCGACCCAAATTAAGGCCATTAGTGGTGCCAACTGCAGCCTAATAACCATCAGACGGCATCGTTGTGCATGGGTGTCAAACGGTGGCTGGCTGTGTGTGCATGCTGCAGGAGCCATCCCTCCTGACTGAGGGTCCTGGTCCGTGTGGTAATGACGGAACAACAGAACAACACTGCAGTTCACAATGCCCACCTGACAAAAGACTGCTAACAGAGGAATAATATCACTCGTTTGGACCATGCTGCATGTTCCCCTGATCTAAATCCAGTTGAGAACTTGTGGGGATGGATGGGAAGGGAAGTTAACAAAAATGGACATCAGTTCCAGACAGTGGATTCAAAATGACTGTTTTACAGCGTCCAACTCAGCAGTGATGGGACATTGTGAGAGGCCTTGCTTATGCAGCTCAACAATCCAACCATGTTCAACGGGAGAAAGCTCTGTTGCCTTTGCCATCAGGAGGTCATGACAGTGTGAAAACCTGACAGAAAATGACATTGAATCCACATTTTTGCACAGATTTTGCCTTTTAAAGACTGTGGTGTTAAATGTTTGATCAGCTGATGGACAGTTTACTTCAGTTTAATTGTTGTTTTCAATAAATTGTTTACTCAAATGTTTTGTTTTTTTTGTCTCATTCCCATTTCTTCTTTTCGCATTTTAAAACTCTACTTAGAACCTTCTTAAGATCCAACAGTGCAAAATGTGATTTTTTTTTCAACTAGTCGTAAAATTTGGATCAGGAATATATTTATTTCCTATGTATGTTTGCTAAATGAGATTAAATCCCCTCCTGTTATTTCAGCGAGGAAGCCTGATGCTTTTGATTGCGTTGCATTTTGCTGTCTGTTTATTGCCTCTGACCTTGCTTATAAGGAAGGCTAGAGGGTCAGATATGCGCTGATACGGTGCTTTGCCATATTGCTGAGGCCTGCCAGTGACAGCAAGATCAGAAAGACGTCCGTCCAGCCTGTACGTCTTCCTAGCCAGATGGTCCAACATCATCTCCCCACACATCCAGAAGAAGCAGATGTGCGATGGAGCAGGCCTCTCCGGGGAATCTGGAGGATGTCTGGTCTAGGCAGGCAGTACCATTCTGAACCCCCTACCCCCCCCCCATCCCACCCCTTCAGCCCTCCTCCCAGACTCATTCCCCAGGCCGCTGCTCAGCCATAGCCCACCTCTGGACACTGGCATCTGGAAGACAGCAGAGGAACCAACCACACAACTGCCCCGTCCTGCCTTATTTTTAAGAACAACATTAAATAAAACACTATTTATTTGCTACAGCTCTGCGTATTCCTCTATTTATAAAGTTGAAAAAATGTGTTGGTCTTTTATTAGAGAGATTTCCTGCAAAGTTTGAAAAAGAATCACAGGTATAAACAATTAATTAGAGACACACATTAAGTATTTATCCGTATTAAAGGTGTAATGTGATGTCGCTTGGAGGAGCACAGGGCCGATGTGAGACCGTTTCCATTAAGTACTGCCTAATTAATAGCATGAATAATTGAGACACCCATTTTTCTTGGGACCAAAAACAACACCTCTTCTCCCTGCAGCAATGACCTTTGACAAGAAAAGTTGACAAACATTTTCAGCAAACTTGCTGTTTGTCTCTCCAAGGTTTCAATACAGTTCAGACCTCACTGTATTCATGACACAAAGCCATGTACCAAGCAGCACCTCCCCCTGTCAAAAGGCAACAATATTCCACCGCAGATTATATACAAAGTACTTTACAAACAAATAAGTCTTAATTAGATAAAATACAATATGTCCGTGATGAAACAAAGGCAAGGGCAAAATCAAATAGTGCATTCCAGTGTTTTAGGGCTGAACTCAGCTCCCCATGTGGCCCTATTGTTTCTATACAAGCCAAAGAGGTGAAGCAAAACACAGTATCCAGATGAGCACTAATCATTAGGATATAATCCTCAGCTCCTGGGAGAGGCAGAGGCAGTTTGCACAGAGATTACAGGCTAGCCACCATTTATTGAGCCCAGGCTCAATCTGCAGAGGAATAAAGAAGAGGCAGAGACGGAGGGGGGCAAAGCGCTGATAACAATGGATCTGTGGGTTCTTCAAACAAGCCGTTCCAACCCAAATCCATGCCCTCTTCCATGGGTGTCTGATTATAAGGTTATCCCACCCTCCCTCAGCTGCAGTAATTGGATTAGTCTCAGAGATTTATGAAAATTAACTTCAGCAAATGGTGCACCGCTTTCTCAAAAACTCCTCATAGAGTTTTCAAAATATAAACTACGGCATGATAGAATTGTAAGCCGCTGCAGAGGCTTTGTTTTTCCTGGTTACAGGCATGAAATCATCAGGAGCTGCCCACACAGCTGGAGGTGGAGGCTGAACCTGGGATGGCGTCTACCCACAGGTGAGGCCTGCTCACAGAGGGCCAGCCTGGGTGCCAGGTGGCCTCACTGCCAGCAGGCTGGGCCAGGTCTAATGAAGGATGTGGAGCCCAACTGGAGCTGCCAACATCTGCTCCCCTTGCACTTAGGTAGCTGAAGGCAAAGCTCTGCTCAGTATGCTCATAAGAGGGGTGACCTTGAGGAGAGGCACGTTTTAAAAGACCAGACACTCCATAAGAAAAAGGTTAATGGAATGAATGGAGACCAAACAAATCCGGTTGGTTCAAAAGACATTTCAACAATGGCATCTGTGTCTGACATCAAATGGACCGTACACTCTCTGAGTATAAATATTGCTGTTGTACCACTGTCAACTCCTCATCACTGCTGCCATTTTTTCATATCCTTCGCCCCCGCCAGGACTTAACCATTCGATTGTTGAGCCCTCAGTACAGTGTGGCAGTATACTGAGCAGCAATCAAGACCGTTGGTGTTGTGTAAGTGAGAAATGATTGACAGTGTGCCATGGTGTTCCCATTTATTTCTTCTCTGGAGCTGTTTTCTGTCAGAACGGCTATTGATTTTTCCATAAAGTAAGAAAACAAGTACCGTTTAGAGGCTGGGGAGGTCAGCACAAATTAAACCAGAAGATGTAAAGCCTTTGGTTTGACCCATTACTGACTATCACGAATGTCTCCTTCTTACATTTGTATTACGATCAAAATATAATGACATAATCAGAGGAAACACACTGAACAAGTGAGAGATGGGAACTGCAAACCTCCTGCACAACTGACCACCTTCCCCCACAACATATGTCATTTTATAAGCTCAATATAAATCTGAGTTAAAACAAAATACTTCTATTTATTCAAATAAATGAGAAAAATCCTTCAACTTAATGTCAACTGAGTAGGGTTTACCAGAGATACTAATAATCAGTGATGAAGATGCTGCAGAATAATGGCTTTAGCACAAATCCTGCCCCGCTTTAAGCATTGGAATTGAACTCAATTGGAATATTTGCTTCACTGTAATAACATTATGTCCCACTCTTCTGGCAGTTACAGCCATATTTAGTTTAGCTAAATAAAATGCACACAAGAGGGTGCACTGTGGGATACTGGGACAGGCAGGGCTTTAATTACCCAGCCCAAGACAGGAATTTATTTCAAAACAAATCAATACCGCACCAAGTCACTTATTTATTTGTGACAATATTTCTCGAAAGGAAATAATGAGCTGGCACATGCCCGGAGGCATAACTATCAAAGATCCCTCCCTAGTGATCATTTCAGCTATAGGAGACGAGGATGAAGAGACTCTATCATTCATTTTTAATGTCAACTCAATACTTTAAAGTGGAGTCGCATGATTGTGATACATTTTTTCAGTTTAGTTGAGGACACACTGAATATTGACAACTGGCTAGATGAAGACAGGCAGTATAGATCATCTTAAATGTCGCCTTGCTTAATTGCTTCTGTCTGATAGTAGTTATGCCCATGACTTTTATGTTATGGGTTTAACTGCCTTGGTAACTTTCCATTTAAAGGGTAAAAAGGGCTTTTAGAGTTTTAAGCACATCTTTCAGTATGGTTTTAATCCTGACTCTTTAAACAATGACAGGATTAACATTTGCCTTGTTGCAAAACTGTAAATTAAATGTATGTGTTTTGACAACTGGAACAGTCTTAGTTTCACAAATAATGTCCCTCAAGGCTCTTTCTAAGACTTTATATTAATGTCAGACAAGGGTAGGACAAAATATCAATACAGGAATATTGTACAGTCTTATATGTATGATATACTGTGGTTTACTGGCACCTAACACTAATATTTTTATTTCCCCGTATACTAAAAGTGAACATGGTATTTCTTTTTTACCCTGTCACTTTGTGTGTGTGTGTGTATAGAATAAATAACCAGGAAAAGATTAGATCAAATGGATAACAATTTTTATGAAACTTGACTGAGTGAATATCTGTAAACAATTATTTTTGTCTAAATCTAACTTAAGAATTTCAGTTATGTTATCCAGGGTTTTTGTTGTTGCTTGTGGTTGTTTGTTCCATACACCAGTTATCAAAGAAACGGTTCATAAAAGTCCATTGTTTTCATTATAAACTTATGGTGATTATAAAGAACTAATGTCCTGTCAGTTCTGGTGCGCCTAAAATTGTAAAAAAATAAAATAAAAAAATAAAATAAAAAAATCTGAATGATGGTCAATAGTGAGACAAATCCTTTTTTGATCCTTTTTAAATTAAATCACCATTTAAACATATGACATTTTTCAATTATAAAGAGAATTAAAGTTAAGAAAATTACAGTTGTCATTAATAAAGTTAGATTTCATTTTGTGTGAGGCAGAATGCATTGTTAGTTGCATATAATGCAATGTCACCAACATCAAAATAATCATTGCTTTTATATATTTCACCTCATTCTTAGAGAAAGATGTTGAGGCTGTAGAGACATCTTTATTGACTCTGAACAGATCATGGATGGTGATGGTTTCAATAGGTACTTTTACACTGAGATCCCTCAAAAAAGGCGAGATGGTGATCCCACCTTTCTTCTACTTTTGTCTGATTTCCACAGGTAAACCAAAGGAGCAACAGCGGTGAGACAGACTGGACTTTTACACAGCGGACCTGCATTCTGGAATCAAAGGGGTGGTGATGCAACGCAGGGTATAGTGTGCATATGGAGACACTGATATAGGTTCTGCCACTGCCACCCCGGGGGCCGCAGCTATATGCCATGGGTCCCACAGCTTCATACCACCGATTAAAATGGCAACAGCACCAGTGGCACAAAGCCGTGGCACCCGGTGCAGCTGCTGCAGAATCAATGCCAGTGTCTGCATATGTGCCCGCTCTCTCTCAGGCACGGGGCTCAACATCATCAAAACCTCCCAACTTGGTTGCACAACTAGAGATGTTCCTTTTACAGAACCATGATGCCACCTTTATCACAGCTCCGTTACTACCTCCAGAAGCCTAAACTAAACTAGCCTAGACTAAATGACCCTCTCGTTTAGTTTAGTCAAATGTCATTCAGACAATAAAGGCAAAATATTTCCGTGCAGAAAAAAGGGTGTTGTGTAAAAGGGGCTAGTGTTGTCACCTCCATAAACATGAGGTATGTGATCTTCAAATTTACATATTTTCACAGAGATGGTTGAAGAGTTCTACAACAAACTTTTTGGCCTGTAAAATTATCTTTTAAATTGACAAACATCTTAAGCGTAAATCAATCCTATCAATAACTGTAGCAATTATTTTCCTAAATAAAGTCCTGAGGCACAACTGAAAGGGGTGAGATTTTCAGAAATTCAGATTAAACACCCTTGAACAACTCTCCTTGAATCACCAGAACTCCTTTTGTTGTGAAACATGCTACAGGAAAGCTCATCAAGTGCTGTCGCTTTGTTAAACGCAGCGAACTTTGTCTATAATTCATAATATTTTGAACATTTTCAATTTTTTAACTGACAGATAGTTCAGCACTACTCATGACATCACTGCTTTTGACTTTCTATTAGTTTGAGCTGTTAACTCTCCCAGCACATTGGCTCAACTTCACTCTGTATTTCGGTGATCCAACAGCTGACGGTGCATCATTCCCATGAGGTCGGAACATCTACATATATAGGTCGGACTAACAAAGTTTAGAGTTTGAATTCATAGTGAAGCTTATTAAAACAACTGAGAACATGAAAGCGTGGTTTAATGTTCCTATGACTTTGAGTTTGACACTGATTTCAGGTGGGTTTTTGTCCACCCACAAGGTTTACATGCAGGTTACATGCAGATGATTCCCTGCCAGTTTTGGCAATGACTTTCCAGAGTCATTGGTTGTAGAAGGCACTAGGTTTATTCTCAGTTGGGCAGAGTGAAGGGAAGGTTAATATCTGGTCAAAAAACAATGTAATTACAACAATCTACACCCAACTTATATTGTTGGGTACATAATTACTTCTATTTTCAGGAGAATTTATTTTTGAAATAAGAAATGTCAAAATGTGAAAAAAAAAAAAAATTGAGGTGTTTTATGAGAAAGTGACAAAATTTCCTGCCATCATTCTGGCTTCATTTTATAAACTCACATAAACTACATTTATTCCAAATACATTGATATTATATCATGTTCTAAACACACATGGCAGGCTCTACTAAAGGCTTGTGTGTATTAAAACATGCGCAAACTCACTACAAAAAAAAATGTACAAACTGAATAATAGTGCGTACTAAAGGTTGCATCTTTCAGAAGTGTAAAATAGTGCATCTGCATCTAGTTAGTATATAAATCCCCCCACCTTTAAAATGAAAAACAAATGAATGAATGGGTCATGCAATGCCTTCTATGAGGAGCAGTTTTTGATATTTTTCATTAAAAAACATTTGAAATTAAATTTTGTCCTTTGAGTATGTTTAAGGTGGCATTTAGATCTTTCCAACCATGTGTAATATTTGTCTTAAACTTGTCTGGTTCAAAACTTAGGAATCAAAAAGTAGTGGACTGTCCATCCATGACCCCTTGACCTCACCCAGTTGTCAAATCCTGTGAAACTGACACCTCACTGCAGTAAATGAGGACAATTCAGTATATTGTGGTATCATTCATTCTTTTTGCTTTTTTAGGGACATTTTGCATCTTCAGTTAACAGACGACTTGAGTTTATGTGTGATAGATGATGGTCTTTGCACATATCAATTGCTATATCTTACTACTCTTGTTACTATGGACAACATGTCAGATCTGGACTGAATCATGACATATGGAAACAGTGAACACATACACTCTCTTACCCATCAGACATGTTCTCATCTGCACCTTCTCTGTGCTCTTTGGCCTCCAGTGAGATCTTTCTCTTCCAGCATTCCTTTCCCATCAGCCTGGTTCCTTCAGTCTGTCTGTCTGTTCCAACCCACCCACCAGATCTCTTCTTTGATCCTGACAGGTGTCTCATCCCTGAGGACTTGCTCCTCCGTTTCCCATCCACATGAGAAACCCTTAACTTCTGCTGCATCCTGACTGTGACATCAGAGGTCATACGTTTCACCTTCCTCCGCCTCCTGAGTCTTGCTGGATTATTCTCAGTAAAAGAGTCCGACTCTGGCCAGGAGGGATGCCTAGTTCTGGCTGGAGGTCTCATGAGACTGTGCCACCGGCTGGTTGCTGTCATGTCATCGGAGTCGCTACAGTTCGCCACAGAGGCAGTGAAGTTTGACGGCGGATTCCTCCTGTAGCCTCTCGAAGCCTCATCCAAGCTGGACTCCGATGCCTCGATCCAACAACGCCTGTGCTCTAGCGGATACAGGGAGGATTCTCGATGGCGCTTGCGGCCTCTTCTTCTGCGGATCTGCCGGCGCTGCTGGAGTGGACTCAGGACCATTTCCTCCCACAGCTCTCCCAGCTTAGTCTGCTCTGAGGTCTGCTCCAGTGCAGACACCAGGTCCTGCACCAACTCATCCATCATGGTGCTGAAAGAAGCAATTTTACAAATGAAACTGTCAAAATGTGAAAATGTTTTGAATTCAAAGATGCATCACAATGTGTACATCACAACCCAATATAATCATTAATGATTTGTGTTTTGTTTTGTAATGTTTATTTGCTCAACTTTGAAAAGATAGGGATGCATTATAGAGTTTTGATGTGTTTTTTAAGAACTTTCTAAATAAGTGGTATTAAATGCTTGTATTTATATTAAATGACAAAAATATAGTCATGTTCAGTGGTAAAAATAAAATAAAATAAAATTAAAAAATGCAAAAATTGAGGATGTGATACCTTGACTTGCATCAAGAACCACTGTGCACTCAAACAGCTGAGGTGTAAATGAATTGTATTACAATTCCATATTATTCCATAATATTCAGACTCCTTGCTGACAAGACAATAAGACACTGTACATTACACAGGCATTTATATCACCATGATAACCATAAACTAATGTCCAAATGTTCATATAAATTCTTGGATGAAGCAAAGAGAGCAAATTTTGACATTCATTTTGTCACGTGTACACAAACAAAACCCTAAACAGAGTTATCCATGTTAACAAAATGTCATACTCCTTGCTCAAAGAATGCCCATCTGCTTTGTCTCATGTCTGTCTGTGGTAACTGGGAAATTCTCCAACAATGACTGATGGACACTGGTGCAAAATGGTCCATGAGGAACTGTGCAATCATTGAAAATCCAGTTGCATGCATGTTGGTGCAGGTGGGTTTGTTTGTAACACATAATGGTGGACCTGAGTGAAGCAAGGCCATGTTTTTAGCACAGAACTGAACCTTTACACTATGCACTGTAATGTTGATTGCTGTAGGTGTTGCAATAACTTGCTACTCTTTTAGCTTTTGCACATCATGACCAGACGTAACACTTAATAAAAATCATTTATGGCTTGATAGGAAAGCGACGGGGAATCTGCATCAGCATCAGTGCAATAAAACAATAGCAGGAGCAGGCTGGGCTGTCTGCATGGTCTGTGCAGACTGTTACATAACAACATCTCACACGTGAGCTCAGCACAAGGACAGAAACAGAAGCCAAACATCTGACTGTGAGCGAAACATGACAAATACAGCAATAATAACGTGGACATTCTGTTACGCACAGAAGCTATCATAATGTTATGTAACGGCAGGCAGGCGGTCCGCTGTGCTTCGGCCAACACTCACCAGTCGCGTCCGATCTTGTTTTGTTTTCACCACAGCTGGGACACACACGCACTTCCGCCCTGCTGTCCAGCCAATCAGAAGGCTCCGTCTGCAGGTGACGCAGCTGTGAAGTGGCCGCAACAGAGCGTCATGTGTATGCAGATAGAACCGAGCCTGCTGGGATACAGATAACAACCTGGTAATAAACTGGTGGGTACTTACAGCCTTTCAACAAGCTGCGCCAGTCTAACAGTCATGTTATCACATTGTTTTATATTGTTCCGCCCATATGGATCTCTATGTGCAGGAATATTAGCATCAGCAACTTTAGATATTAAAATGACTTATTAGACAGCAGAATGGCTCACAGAAGAGTCTTATTCTAACATTATATTATGTTGATTTGTTAGCAGAAAGTTCTACCAAAGCATGTAAATTACCCCCACTCTCGTCACTATATGCATGGGGTAGATAAGAATAAAATTCTTATTATTATTATTTGCCCCTATGTGAACCAATGAGAATTTGGGGGGATTTTCCTGACCTTGACCTTCAACCTAGATCAGCCAAAAATTGAGTTATAACCCAATAAATAAATAAACAAGTGATGGCAGTCTCAACAAACCCTGCTGCTTACACATATTGTAGTTTTTTGTGTTTTTTTGGCATGGATCCAGCTGATGTCATCATGTCTATGCGTGTACTGATGTCAACATATCAAGTGCCTCTGGCCTATATATGTGACAAGTTTGAAGTAAATTGAAACAAAATTTATGTTTTTATAGACATTTGAAATTTTCCCCATTATAAGTAAATGGGAGATGAATTTTTTTTTATATATTCACCAAATTTTTTAACTTTGACCTACTTTTCCCAAAATGTAATGAGATCTATTCTTCAATCTACAAACAAACAAACAAACAGAAACAGAAACAACTCCTCTTGCCTATAAATAAATAATAAATATGATATTCAGGATTGGTGCATAAAAACAGACAAACCACAGAGACAAACAGAAGTAAAAGCCTCTCCTCCCTCATAGGGGTGATTATGTATTTGTAAACAGAAAAGAAACATATTGTAAGGTGTTTTGTTGATGTTGTTATTGTTTTTTTTTCATTTTGGTGTGTTCTACTAAAATTAACAAATTTCTCATATTAGAAAAAAAAAACAAAAATGCAGACACACCTTCCCTCTGTAGTCCCCTTCTCTTATGAAACACTTTTCCAACCATCCTCATGGAGACACAAGTAGAGCAGTAGAGTCAAGTCCAGGTCACATGTAACCGAATCTGATCAGTCATCTGTGATTACAGCTTTCAGTCTTATATTTAACCCACTACCTGTCTGAATAACAATCTGAAAATAAAAGCAGCAAATAGATGCATAAGTGCTGAAATGGAATGATATATTTTTACCCACGAATGTTAAAAACTATTAAATACTGCAGCTTTAAGTCCTCACAACAGTCCACTCTTCTTCATATTACAGCATTTTTTCTACATTTGTATCAGTTGGTGCCACTGATTACTCTAACCAAAGGTCTTAAATATAATTCAACAGTTTGTAGCAGGTGACGGTTGGTGACAGGAGTAATTCTGGACTCTTAACCTTTCATGGAGCAGCTCAAAATGGAACTTCCTTGTCCTTGGTACATGTCCTACATGTTTCCTGAAGTTTCTTTTGCTGTAGATTTTGTGTAATCCTGCTGAAACATACAGAAGTGACTGCATGGCAATAACGGCCAGTAATTTTGCTAAAAATGTTGTGGAGCTAACAGTCTACAAAGGGATAAAATAACACCAGTATTTTGGTGGAGTATGAGAAGTTAAAACTCTTATATCACCTTATATAGACCTGTTGGTTTATTGTATCCATTTGGACTCTTGGTTCAACAGCATAATACCTCAGCATCTTACCTCAGCAGGAAAATGGTACAATAAATACAACCTCCCATGTACAGTGTTGGGACCTCATGACCATGATGACCTTTGTACATCTGATAGTGCAGTGTTGAATAAAAAAACAAACACACATTGTCTTATTGCCTTATTACAAATGAAATGTATCAAAAACTAATTGTACTGGTACACCAATTGCAATGTGTCTCTCAATATGAATTAGAGCAAGGTTTATAATTAATTCAGGGCTGTTGTAACTAATTACATTATGTTATAGCTGTTCATGTAATTGTATCCACCCCCCATGTAGTCAAAATGAAAAAGACTAATTAAAAGTCTCCTGTAAATGTTTCTAACAGATAAACTTTTCTATAACTAGACAGTTATTTCAAAGTACATGTACAATTTTGTTAAATTCTTCAATCACATTTCAGAACCATGTTTAGTCTGTGATAAATTGTAGATAGCAATAACTCTATTACTTCCACACCTTTTAAAACAATGGCAGAAAAACCAGTGTTTTATGATATGTGACAACTGTCAGTAATGAGGAATTGTCTCTCAAAGCCAGTGTGTTGCTGAATAACGCAAAAAACTCATTTACCACTTCTTTCATCTTTTAGATGAAGGCAGCCCAAATAATAAAAAAAGAAAAGTCTGTGAAAATGAGTACAAAAGCCATTTAATCTCTCTCATCTTCCTCTTAATAACTGCAAATTTCCCCTTGGGCCCATGGGAGAGGGCCTCTCTGTGCCGCTGCCACCTTATCTGTCGCCTCCATATTTCAGCATGCTGAGCGGCTCCCTCAGTACCCAGCCCCCGGCCTCCTCTCACCCGGGCCTGTGGGGAAGCAGGGCTCCTGGGCCCGCCATTGTTCTGGCCTGGGAGGCAGTCCGGAGAGAGTCCTGAAAGCTGGAGAGTGGGAATATTGAAAAAAAAAAAAAAACTTCAGCCACTGCTTCATTAAGTGGCTGCCTTTCACAAGCAAACATATCAGAAACAGCCCCCTTTCAGAGGCAGTAATTAGCAATTTGGAAACCTTGCCCCCTCAGGATATACAGTTTCAATTTAGTCAGCAGCTTTAGATTCTTAGGCACTTAATATTCATTGTTTCTTCCTTCTTCCCAATTTCTCAACGTACATTGTCTAGTCTTTCACTGGCGATAAAGTGTTTTATCTTTCATGTAATTCTCCTTTTCAAAGAGCCCTCTGCAAGAGAAGTTAATTTTTATAAATAATTTTCAAAGGGATTTGGACAGAATGTGAGGGATATGATAGTAAAGTGCTCTTCAGGAAGTGGAAAGCTGAATATCATATGGAGCTTTAGTTTGATTAAGTCTGGCAGTAAATAGTGCGTTGAGAAAAGTTGCTGAAACTTACAAGGATCTGATATTGTAAAAATTATCACAAAAATGATTATATGGATCAAAAGCATGAGATATTAAAGTTTAAATGTATAACACATTTTATTGTGCAAAAATGTTTCAAAACTCTGCTTTGTCTTTAAAGTTTAACAGATTCTGAGGTTGATGGTGTTTTGCTTTTAACTTCTAATAAACAGAATTACATTGAATTTCCTGCCCATGTTTATTTCAACATTGATATGGAAGGCAATAGAAAATGTTTTCAAACTGCTTAATAAGCTCAAGCACATATCACACCTCAAGGGGCCAAGACTGACACTTATCTTCGCCACCACGGAGCCTTTGTTTCAGAAAGCTACCATTTCTATTCATTTCCAATCAGCATTGTCTAATAGAAATAATTGATTTTTGCCTCTTCTCCACAAACGAAAAAAGCTTGTGATTAAACATTTTGTCTCGAAATCTAAATTCCGAGATTCCCATCAACACTTGAGAAAAATAGGCAACTCATTAAAGCAAGGAAAAAAAAAAAAAAAAAGAACTAGCTAAGATGTGAAAAGAGGGGCAGGGAATGAAATAATGAATGGAGTCCGAGTGAGCTATCTTTCCCAGGCAGAGCGCCACTAGGGATGCAAACTCTCAGCCACCAGAAATGAGCTACCTATCTGTGAAAAGAGTGACTGCTCCATCCTATTTGATTTGGCTCTCCTATCATCTCTTAAGAAGATGTCAGCCTTGCTTCTTCTATTGCTCTGAGCCTTTATCAACCGGAGACGATTTCCCTGCAAAAAAAAAAAAAAAAAAAAAAAGAGGGGGAGACGCATTTCAGTGCCTTTCAGGGAGCAACACTAAAGAATAAGTGTTATGCGATAAAAAGGGGGTTGTTAAATAGATCTGTCTATTTGTATGGTAATAATGATCGCTTAAAGACCCAGGGCTCCGTGACTTGTAGAACAAGGAAACAAATCTGTATTCAGGTATTGTGTTAACATGACTCTCCAAACGACCTTGTGAAACTTTCATACAGTAAAAAATGAGTTGGATTCTTGAGCTTTTTTCCTTCTTTTGTTTGTATCATTCTTCTCTCTGTCCTTTTAAAATGGAGAAATCCCTGCACTGAGAAAACCTGTCTGTCTCAGAAATACTCTAAGCATTCCAAATGATGTCCTACAGATTTTACAGAACCATTTATTATTATTTATGACTGTATAAGAATTACTAGCTGCCCTCTTGATACTTCCACACCATTATGAAAGCGTTCTGCTTTATCCTTGACCGTTTAGACGATAGAGAAACTAACCAGCCGTCAAAAGTCAACCGTCTTATTTGGATTCACACTCCGGTGTTTTCCATCCCCAGGTTGCATCAGCTATTAACAAAATTATCTGAAACCTCAGGAGCATTGTTTTGTTGTCGAGGAAATCAAACAGTAAGTGGGGCTTGTTTGTTGTTCTGTGTATCTGGAGACCCTCCTGTATGTATATCATTGTTTCAGATGCATCAGTGCCACGGGTTTCCATGTCAGCCTGCATTTGATATGTCAGTTCAGTCGTTGGCAGATTGACGCTGAGGCCGATCTGATTTTGTTTTCTTTTTTTTATCTGCATGTTAGAATAAAAAACAGACAAACTAAACAGATTCACAGACTCGGGTAGTTGTGTAAGTAATATGGAGACCAAATATCTCTGTGTAGTGTTTTTGTATTGTACAAAAACACATATATATGGTGTATAATGAGATATTGGTGAATTATTTAATAACATGAGTAAATGTTAAAATACGAGATTAAAAAAAAAAAAAACGAGATTAAAAACGATTGACCACACACTCATTTTTACAGTTTAAGCGGATATGTCAGCAGTACAAATATATTTTAAGGCACTTAAGTAGATTTTTCATATATATCTCAATATTAATTTTACTTTACATTTTACTCCCTACAATTTTAACACAAATATCAGTACATTTTCAAAACCAGCTCATTGTTTTTAATGTATCTGAGGTGAATTCCTGTATTATTTTGGTTTGCACTATGATACACCTTATCAACATGGAGTGGACAATAAACGCATGACACATAAAGTAAAGTTGTAAGACAAGGGAAGGATAGAAAACATGTATATTTAATGAAATGCCCAAGACCATGACAGACAAGATTCAGTAGAAATAATATAATAATAACTGGCTGGCCAAAAAAACAAGTATTCTAATATCGCATTGGACCACCTAGTATAGGACTAACTAGGTAGACAGACAATGTCACACCATTTATTTTGGTCATTTTTGGACACATAACTGAACAACTGAAGCAACCCCAGATCATAACACTTCCCCCATAGACCTGTACTATAGACACTAGGCATGATGGGTAATCGGTTCATCCACCTCTCTTCTTCTCACCTTGATACACTTGAACAGGGTCAATCTGGACTCAGACCACATGACCATTTCACTCCTTTATTAGTCCAATCTTTATGCTGTCTCTCAGTTGATGGTTGTCTAAGAAATTAGTAACTTAAATAACATGTTGCAGTTGAAACATATTAAACACCAGTTATTTTTCCAACTGTGGGACCTTACCTATTTAGTTACTCAAATCAAGGTGGCAAATTTTACAACTACTTTATAAGAAAATTATTAGACCATCAAAAAATAATGGTTATGTAATCAAGTACTAACTCCTGTGTGTGTCATGTGACTACAACAGACAGAAAAAAATGTCTAAAATCACTGTTTCTGTACAATGTCATAGCTACTGATGTAAGAATTTGAGTGATTTTGGTTATTATCAAGCTACAAAATGAAACTACTTTGAGCTATTTTTGTTGTTATCATTATATTTGTCCAAACAAATGTACCTTTAGTTGTACCAGGCATTAAAATGAACAAGAAATTGAAGAAAACAAGGGGTGGTCTAATAATTTTTTCCACAACTGTATTTTAGTGCTAGACCGTGTGTACTTTGACTTTACTTTCACATGAATAGTTTTTCCATGTCTGGACATACACAAATGAAGTACTTCTAAAGCATTTTGAGTGCCTTGAGCACTATGAAAACCCAATTAATTATTATTATAATTATTATAATAAGAATGTTACTGTATCTCAGGCTTCTGGTCTTGCCTGTAACACCCTTGAACTGGAATATACTGTAGATGTACGATAACCATCATTAACATATTCTTGATGTGAAAAAAAAATAAATGAAATGAACAGAGGTAAATAAAACTATAAAGTGTTTTTTTTTTTTTTTTTTCACAAGTATTGCATTATATGTATGTTGAATCTCGTAATGAGGCATATATGTTTAAACATTAAAAAAAATTTAATATGAGCAAACCTACTGTTTTTGGTGGTATTAGGGATGTGTAAAACACAGCTTTCAGATGTGAGTGAACTGTGCGTGTCCCTTACCACTGTGCTGCTCTCCACAGTGCATAGTGAGGAGGAGGATGCAGACTTTCATGTGGCTCTCGTGTCTCGGCGCAGAAAGAGCACTAGAGCTGGATTGATTGGCCTGCCCAGTTTAGCTGGTTAATCAGAGTCTGTTGGGTGGAAATGAGCATCATTTATGGCTGATTATGCTTCCAGAAGGCAAAATCTGAAGGTACAATTCACAATGGAACTTTCCAATCTTAGTTTAAAAGCTAGACTCTAAATCTCCTTAATTCCATAATAAAAATGTGATTTTTGCGCCTGCTTTCATAACACTTCATATTCCAGATATATGGTTATCAGGCTCAGGAGGAGTAAATCTACTTTGTATTTCTTCTTTGATTTTATTATGACCAACATACTGAAGCACAAGCAAAAATCTGTATGAAATGGGCTATTAAAGCAAGCTATTCCTGCAAAGTGTTACTTTATTAAATGGATGTATATTGTATAGTGCAGGAGCAACCAAGGTTCTCCCAGCTGCAAAAAACTAAACAACCAAAACCAACTAACCATGTTTCTGCTCCAGTAAAGGCGAATGAATGACTTTATGCAAAGTGACCTTTTTCATTGAGAGGTGAATATTATAGTAATGCTGACGATTCTAAATTAGAAAGTGAACAGTGATCACCCCGAGGACGGACGCAATCACCCTTTTCATCTTGTACAGCTCATTCTCAATGGAGCTAGACCACGGTGTGACACAGGACTTTAACTTACCTCCCTCACTGCTGTGGCTTTAGGAAACAGAAGTGTGCATTCACTAGCATATGTCACATCATACCAGGCGCTTTAATAGCATTTTTGTGTTGTGTCATTATATACTTTTGTATGAGATTTAGAAATTAGTGAGAATTAGGAAATTAGGTTATAAACACTTCACAGATGTTAATAATTAATAAGGTTTTATAACATATTAGAAAAAAAGAACAACTACTTCTGCAAAAGAATGAGTCCACATTTACTTTTACAGTTATATCTCAGATTTCACTGGATATTAAGCCTCCATTGTCTCTAAAATTTAACTACTGTCCATATATCTTAATACTGCAAAATGTTCATTTAACCCATCAGTTTCACATTTATATACTACATCAGTAATGTTACATCTTATACATTACAATTAGGTGTCCCTCTGTCAAATTCAATACTACACAGCTACACATATTTTTGTTCGTAAATTATGTCATTAAGATATACAATAAAAAAACAATATATAGTACGATATCGATTTGTGGATATAGTTTTAGAGGTTTTGCATTAGATGGATTGGTATTTAAAAGAGGACTGGTAGCTCAGAGACAAGCTTTTTGAGACAAAACTTTTTTTTTTTTATTATCGGATCTTGAAAACTATGGTGATCTAGCATTTCACATAATTTTTTTCTATTGACACAAATTTGGTGAAGTTCCACTGCTTTTATTTTGGAAGCATTTTGCATCTTGACCAGTGTTATATCAAATGGTTATAATAATAATAACAACATTTAGACCTTACAGTGAGGCCTGTTACAAATGACAGTGAGTCATTAGTAAATAGTAAATTCAAAGAATGAACAAAAAGCTAAGAGTAAATTCAATCAGTGAATGAGAGCTGTATTACATCGTTATAATTATTTAATGGTTGTCTTATTGGAATGTGGTACCCAAAAAACAGTACTGTATGAGTCTTAACAAAGCTTACTGTTACAAAATGAGTAAGAATATTAAAGAATATGTGTGATAACAGCCTACTTATCTCTGCGGTCACCGCAGCACAGACTATGGTCCGGCCCTGCAGCTGCTCCAGCATGGCCTTCTCCAGCCTGGTCACCTGTTTCCATTTATCTACTGGGATAACTATAAAAATCTGTCAAGAGGCAGGGTGGGTTTTTTCGCTCAGCTCAGCCCAGCTGGCAGATTGAGAGCCCCCTGTAATGCACAGGTCTGTTTTTATTATTCTTGCTGGGGGAACACTATTTCATCAAGTGCATGATTCCTCAGAAGAGAGGAGATAGCCCCAGCCCGGCTATATTTCTTCCAATCAAACATTCCAAGGGGAAAAAATGAGCGGGTGCCATCAAATCCCAGAATAATGCTGCCAGATTTTATGTAAAAAGAAGGACTGATGGACAAATACAGGAAGGCAAGACAAGTTTAATGACGTGTGTTCAGGAGCTGAGATTGGAAAACTGACAGAGAAAAGCAGCCTCTTTGCTGGAATATAAATTGTTGTGCGCTGTAAAAAGGCTTTTATCTGGAGTGAATATGGGACGTAATACACAGGTCAGGGTTAAGTCATTTTCTCCGGCAAGTTAAGCGAATAATGAAGGCGAGCCCGCACGGAGAGGAGCACTGCTACTGCCAGTTTGTCTTCATTTATTATGCCAAATCTCATGATTTTGGCGTTGGCGCGGTGAGTGCTCTGGCGCGCACCGGTGGACGACATATCGCTTAATTTACACAAGGTAATGAAAGCAGGGAATGGGAGGACAAAACAATTTACCTGCTGACACGGGAAGAAGTGATTTGCGAACATGGGGGGTGAGCGAAAGAACAGGCACAGGGCCAGGGCCGAGAGGTGGAAGAGGAGCAGAGATAGAGATGGGGGGGGGGGGACAAAAGAGGGAAGGGGGCACAGGAGAATGAAAGAAGGAGAGGTGGAGGCAAAACAAAAAAGACGAAACTGACAGATGAGCGACAGGGAGGCAGCTCGGGCTCCATCCTCTGCTAGGTGATGATGATGGCTTCAATGAGGCAACAGTAAACCCTCAGTGTGCCTCTCCTCTGCAAACACACAAAAATACATGCAATCATCGGGCGAAATTGACCTCAAATCTTGAGGGTCTGTGCTGACAAGGCCCTCGTTTTACTCTTCCTTTACCCTCAATTGTAATCACTCATAAGAGGGCCACTTGTGCAGTAGGGACAGATGGCTCCTGCATCACTCTGCAGCTGCAACAGGTATTTACACCCAAAGACCCAAATCTCTGGTCTCAGATCGAATTTACTGAACAAATCATTCACCATCAATAGCATTGCAGAACTTTCAACCAGCATCTTCTCTAATGATACAAAATTAGATTTATCCACCATGCAAAGATATCATCAGTGTCAAAATTTTTAAAAAATTAAGATTTCTGCGCAAATAATCCAGACATAATGTAGTTTCATCAACAGCCAATCACTTCACTGTATTGATGGATGCGTTCTCAAAGTGTACAATTGGCTATTCAGTTGATGGCCTTGCACACAAAGAGAAAAGAGTCTGGCTGAGACTCCCTGACAATATAGCAGGAGCAGGACTGTAATTTTCCAATCACTAGCCCTTCAGGCCAGGCCACTCCTTAGGGCAGTAAGATCAGATGAGCTCCGGCATTTTCTTTTGTAAGAGGCCAAACTCTATTTGTCTGCTCACAGGAACAAAAACAATCAGGGAGGCTAGAGAGTCTGCTTTTTGGTCTCTCTGGAGAAGGGCCAGAGACAGGGCAGGGGGAGGAGGGGGTAGGGGGGCGAGGTGATGGGGAGGGACAGTGGGGTGACACAGATAACTGAGAGCCCCCCCACTCCATCCCGCCCGCTGTGGGTGGTTGGTTCTAGTGATGATGAACGGGCACGAGGCTCAGCACCAGGTCCCTGCTGTCAAGGCTCTCTGCAGGACAAGACAGGGAGAGGAAGTGTCACTCTCGGCGGGCCTGCTGGGCCAACCTGGACTCTGCTGAGTCCTGCTGCTCGAGTCTTCACAACAAATCAAACACTCTAACACCCCACCCTCCCCAAACTAGACCACACACACACAGCCTCCTCTGCTGTCTGGAAGAATGCATTAAAAAGCCGAATGGCGACTGCATCTCATAATGTATCTGAATTAGAATCCAACCATCAAGACCAATGCTGATTATTAGACTTATCACAATATTTAGAATCATCTGAAGAAAAAAGAAAAACGTAGGTGTCACATTTAGACTGTCATATCAGCTGAAGAATAATCTGGAATTTAATCAAGAAATATAATGATAAAATAACGATATGATAAGTGTCTGTATGATAAGTGATTGGTGTCTCTTTGTAACTTTATTTGACAGAAGCAGAAACACACTGTGAAGACAGGGACAGAAGATGAAGCAGATCTAAACTCAGAGGGATGAGCTCGACCAGTGAGCCTTCAGTAATATCACATCAGTATTTATTGCCAGTTTTCACATTGAACTGGATGGATTATAAATAATAAATACAAGTAAATAAATGTTCTTTTCTCATCAATAAGTTGATAAGTTATTACAGGACTTTACTCACCAATGCTTATTTGAAAAAAATATTTTCTATTTAATATAATATGATGATTTCTTTCAGCTTTTTCCCTTTCAGTTTCGCCACAGCGAATTACCTTCATGTGTTAGAATAATCTAATATCAATGAATACAATCCAGTTTTCTTTACGATTTTCGCTACAGATGAATGAAGCTTTGACCCTATTCGTCTTGTGTGGTCTAGTGAGTCTAGATGCTCTGCTGAAAGTGCCATCGAGCCTTAAGGCAGGTGTCTGCTTGTACTGAAGAGACAGTAAAGACAAAGATGTGTCAAAGTCAGGTGGACGTAGCAGTAATCTCTGAGACCATTTTAATAGACATCTCCCAAAGGAATCCAAAACAAATACCTCTAAAGAAGGTATCTAGGTTAAATTGTCTTGTGACTGCAACGTTCATAAGCAAAGATATACACCTATAAATCTCTGTTGAAATGCTTGGTTTCTGAAGACTCATTAATAGACTAGAACCATCCTACGTTTTATCACCAGGCAAACAACTGAGTCAAGTAGTAATATCAAACTTGCATGCAGATAAAACACAGAATCACAAATTTAATTACCTAAACACTAACATTTTTAATCATGCACAATCCTAGTATTTTGTTTAGGTATTGAATCAAACAAAATCCAACTGAATAAAATTAAAACCTTGTGAACAGGGGTCAGTCCAGTTCAGGTCCAATACAGATATCACAATGACAGCTTATACCAAGTACTGACCTGAAATTACTGTTAGTGGCCACCAGCATTGTTTTTTGTTTTGTTTTTTGCAATATTCATGTTCCGTGATTGAGCAGTGTGCTCCAGATCTGGTAAAAGGCTCAGGTGTGTCATCACACATCAGTTTTGATTGATTAAAGCTGGGAGTTGCTTGTGTGCATGCAGAAAAGTTTCAGATGGTATTTAGCAAATCCTTTATGGGTATAATCCTGGGTTTGTTTGTTTTGTTTTTATGTGCACTGATCGTATTGTATTTTGATAATTGATCGTATTGTCATTTGATCACAGTGAGCAAACAAGAAGTCTACTTGTCACCCATCAAAGCTTTGCACCTTTGGCAGGCAAAACAAGGTAATTATTCATTACGTTTTAATGACCATTCATACATCGTACAATCATTTAAAGGGAATGCAAAATTGTAAAGTTCCCATTTTTAACCATGTTGTAATAAATGGAATTGTTTAGTATGTTTTAGTTTCACAGTGTACAGGTTTAATAAAGACGTTGAACACCAGTCAAACTCAGCCGCTGTGTCTTTAATACCAAGGGCAGCTACAATCACTGTTTCATGACTCACTGTGCGGAAGAGATTGGGATCATTCTGTCGTACATAAATCATCATTGGGCTTAACTTTAATCATTGGTTTCTAACTTTGTAAAGCAATTTTTTATTTTTATTTTAAATTATCCTCCACTTGGTAAAAACTACTGTTGATGTAGCAGGAGTACAATACCTCCAATAACATGTGTTATTTTTGTAATTTATTTTGTAACAGAAATGACATATTTTAATAATTCTGTGTGTAAATTGTTTGATTATTATTTAGAAAGGCAAAGTGACAGAAGCAGAATAACAGAACTGAACTAAATAGATCAGCCAGTGGATCAGCACTATAATCATCCATATCTGATCCAGATGTTTGGGTCAGTATCAGGCCGATATCTAAATGGTGCATCGTGTCTTGTAAATCATAAAAGAACTGATTCAGGAAATCAGTAAATTGCAGATGTAAATAATTTAATCTAATTTAAGAGAGTCATAAAAATCTTGAATACCTGATCTGATAATCGGCTCGACAAATGATGCTCTTTAATCTTAGAGTCTGCTTAAATATTAACTTTGTGTCATGTTTAGGACATCCAGGAGCTCGACTCTCCTTGGAAGAAAAACTAGTCCTTGGGCTGTGGTGGTAAGGGGCTCCCTGCAGCCTCCCCTCCGTCCTCCGCCCTCCCCTGGCCACAGCTCTCTCCACAGGCTTATTTCCCCTCACAATGAGAGGTGACAGTGAACAGTGGAACTCGTCAGTGTGAATAACATGCAGTCACACTTGGTGAGACCCTCTGGTGGAGCGCGACTTGCATACACACACTCACACACAATGACGAACACACACCGAGGCTCAAGGGCCCAGCGGTAGGCTCGCTGTCAACCTTGCTGCACTCCTTTCCATTACAGCTTAACAGCGGACAAATTGAGCAATCTGATGGGTTAAATTTGACATGTTTGCCCGTGTGACCGGCGTTCACTGTACAGTAGAGTTTCATGGCGTGAAGAGCTGCTTTTCACATGGAAGCTCACCATTAATGCTAAACATACCGTGCTGTCTCAGATCATAACAAAGGTCAGAGGAACATTTGTCAAGTTTACAAACTGAACTGAGCTCACATTACTGTACCATCCGGTCTGTGGTAGGAGTGTGTCCCTTGCTTATGTGCTGCACTCTTGAGTCTTGTGGTGTCCTTCAGTGGCACCTTATAAGAGCAGTCCATAACACAAGCAGTGGTCAGGCTTAATTTACCCACTTTCTCCGTCCACTGCCCCATCAGCATATAGTATCACATAACTGCTAATGGGCTAATGGAGGGAGGGGAGGGAGCGAGCAAGAGGAAGACAGTGATAGTTAGGGAAATGGAGCTCAGGTTCATCCAAACATTTAATAACTTATCCAATCTAAAGCGTTCACCTTTTACTGGGCTAATTATGTAATTTAACTGGCCTGGACGATTGGCCAGTGTGGACGCTCTGTCTTACAGTGTCATCATATAATTATGACTTATGCCAGTGCAGCCTAGCAAGCTGGATGAAGTCAGCTTGCCATAAATTTTAATGATCACTTAGACAATACGAATGTTCACACAGGGCTTCAGCAGTATGAACGGGAAAATACGAACACCATCAGACACAAAAGGCCTTGAAACACAGAGGAAGAAAGAGAGGTGAGGAGGAGAGAGGTTACAGGAAGCAGAGCGCGGAGTGGAGCAGTGTGTGTGACATGTTTGGGAAAGGTGAATTTAAACTGGGCAGACACAGCCGCTTGATTGTGTAGGATCAGGTTCTGTGGTCACTGGGCTGCTGGGAGGCCAACGTCAGGCCTGTCAGAGGGCTAAACACTGGAGTATAGTCTGTTTCAATGGAAAAACAGCAGCTGACACTCAACGCTTGCGGGCCAACAGCTGACCTCATTCGACAAATAAAACATGCTGAACAGAGAGGATGTAGCCGTGGTGCATTGAATATGGAAAGGTGCTTTTGATACCTCAGCTCTCAGTGCACCAGAAGTTTTTAAATAACTTTTCAAAGTGAAAAAAAAAAACCCCAGAAATGACCATAATAGTGGGAAAATAGATGGGGCATAATGAAAAGGGCGGAGTGTCTTCTTTTAATAGCTGTAAAATGGCTAATTAGCCCTATATGATTGATCATTGTGGGAGCACACACTAAGAGGTTTAAGTCTCCTGGGCTTTAATAGTTTTCTGGTAAAATAATTTTATATCTCTGGTGTAATTATGAAATGTTCTGTGACCTCTGAGTTGAAATATTTTTGGATCATTTAATACTGTGTCAATAAATATGACTGGTGCCACACAGGAAAAAGCAGTATTTGTTTTAAGGAAATGTCACATATGGGACGAGAGTGTAAACATAAACTAAGTGATAAGAAAAATTGATTTTGAGATGAAGGCCTATTCAGATATTGTGCACTTATGAAAAAAGGAGAAAGGAGAGCAGTCCAAAGAGAAACTGATCTGTCCTGCACTTAATATTAATGTCTGTTTTGTGGCTATCCCATTTCAAGAGGACCCAGCTTCTGCGGTGGAGCGATTGAATGACAGAGATTACCTGTTTGGAAAGCCCCACGAGACAGCTGATTGATAATGCATGACACAAAAATGTTTTTGTTTACCCACAGATATGGCTTTGAGCTGGGTTTCAGTGTCTTGTTTTTTCCTTCAGAAACCTGATTCACTGGACTGGAAGTGGATTGAGGGAAGAGTCGTGGGTCACGAGGTCTCGACTGAGAGTCGGCTGCGGCGACTGGCTCCATACGTATACCCATACCAGCCGGACTAGGGGTCAGCCACATCATATTCGTCCCATTCAGCTCATGTTGTCCTAGAGGGGATATAACATGAAAACATAATCTCACACCACAATTCCATTCCTTCAGCAGCATTAGATTAGATTGAAAGTTCCCCTGCACACTTTCCTGGGGCTGTCAAATGAGCTGTCAGTCATGTGTCAGAGGCGGCCCGTGCTCATCTGCTCTAATACATCACACAGCCTTTTATATGGATCAGTATGAGTGTGACTCTCTACACCAACGCCAGCAGCTCCTCCACTGGGATGCGGGGTGATTGATAACATTTCCCCGGCTTTTCACGCTCATGCCCATTTGTATAGTTGGTTGGAAAAGGGCCCCTGGTGTCCACTGACACCGCCAGTGCCCATCTTCGAACATGACATCAGCCTCCGAATCACTGCAACGCGCTCTGATACATGTCAGGAACAGGCAGCTTTCCATTCATAAAGTACAGTGTGACAGCAACGGCAACTGACACTTCACTTGTACTAGAAACTGATATTGGTATTTCTGCAGTAAAAGCAACACAGCAGCGCAGCTCAGGTGTCACTTGATATTTAAGATGCTAGCCATTAAATCAACTATTTAACCCTCGTAATATCGCAGCTGATAAATGTTTATTGCTAATTAGTATGTCAGCACAGCTTTAATGCTTCTTAAATCTTTAGCTGCTGACTCTAGTTTGAGTGTTAAGCTCACTGAGGGGAATCCTGAGCCTGTTTTGTGTACAGTCATATCGGCATATTGGCTGAGCTAATGGCCACTTGGCACATAGACAGCTATCCATCCCAATCTCAGCTTCACTAATCCATTTGAGGCAACCTGCTTGGCATCGGAGAGACTCATCTGTCTTTACTGTTCATTAATAGGACTCCTCCTGCAGCTAAGAGTCCATTCACATTCCTCTGGACCAGCCCGAAAGCAAACCCTATCAGTGAAACACTGGATCTGCTGGAGATTCAGCAGGGAGGGGGGGTTGATACATAATCACTCCTGAGATACATAATCACTGCTGTGTGGTGTAAAGTATCAGAAAATATGATACCTCCCTTGGGGACGAGCTACGTATTTTCATAGACAGAATAAAAAACACTATTTGCTATATGGTCCTTCTAACCCATCAATAAGCGTGCAGGTATGTGATTCAGCTCAATATCACAGTCATACTATGTTGTTTGTTTTTTTTCCGAGCCTGTCTCTCTGTGTCCTGAGTAAAGAGCTTTCTTGAGATTGTTTTCTTTTTTTTCCTTCTGTGGCAGGGCTTTATGTCTAGCAGGAACATAGGAATGATAATAATGTTTCTAATCTTGTTACATTGCACACAGAATTGTCTTCCATGTTAATGATGGACCGGCCCCCTCCCTGCTCCACCGAGATGCTTACTTTCAATTTGTGTACTGTCATCTCCCCGCCACGCAGCTGAAATTGATGCACCTTCTTCCTTTTAATTAAATCAAAAAACGGTTGGGGTCCAGGCAGGTGGGGGACCTGCTCCCTTGTACAGCCATGACAAAGACCTGGCTGAATGCAGGACGCATCACGGCTGTTTCTGCAGCCCAGACACATGAGCTTCAATTATATGCATATAACAGATGTCAATAAATTGTATAAACCAACTTTTTAATCATTCATCACAGTTGTATGCAGTGGTTTTGTCAGGAAAAACAACTTCATTTTTGGTTCTACAACAATTTTCTTAAAAATATTGATTTCAATCTGAGGACAGTTTTCTTGGCAAATAAATAAATAAATAAATAACAGTCCCAGGAATATTTCTCAGGTAGGTTTGCCCTCGGGCAGAGCTGGAGCCAAAGTCTAAGAAATGAGAGCGTAAAATTCCCACACATTAGAAGACGGATAATTGGATTTCCTGTGTCCTGTACGGTGGGCGGTGTAGTTCCTGCAGCTGTGACATTATCAAGGTAACATAACCTGAAGGCTGTGGTGTAGCAGCACAGGCCCCGCAAGGCCTGTCCTCTAGTTCCACATCACTGCCTGCTTGGCTATTCATCCTGTGGACCCTGCAAATGAAATTATGGGAGGAAGAGCAAAGGACATTCTTTGGGAATTAATCCCATTTATGCCTTAAACCCACTTCAGATTTTTATAGTGAGGCCCTCTTTAGATGTAAGGCGCATTTACAATTAGACAAGGCCTTAGGAGGATTGAAAGAAAGAAATACTCCGTCTGTTGGTTTGTTTTGTGAGTCATTTCGAGACCTACATAGGAAATATGAAAGAACCCAGAGAAAAAAAAAGAAGGTGAAATTAATTAATATTATAATAATAAACCAGATGTCTAAAAAGCATCATTTCACATAAGTGACATTAGTCCTGTTATTTTGATGTTAAACAACAGACAGCAGGTAAAATTGTGTAAATGCATTTGCAAGGCTTCAAAAATGCAAATATCTTCTATATGTCTCTAATCAAATTCCAATTCTGATTTGATCTGAATAAGTAAACATAAAGCAGCAAGCAATCAATAAATACAATGCAGTTCATTTGTTTTTAATTATAATCAAATTATGATAATTAATAGGATCAGGGCAAATTTCATATCATACAGAAGCAAAAATGTTATTGGACATTACATTAGACAGTAATTTGGTCTTAAATGTCAAATCCCATGCAGCCCTGACCCTGCACATATACTATATTTTTCATGTAGGCTCTTATCTATAAGGGGGAAAATAGAATTATACTGCAGCTAATGTATTTTCTAAATATTTTAAAGCAGCTT
Source organism: Maxillicosta whitleyi (assembly GCA_029822895.1). NCBI lineage: Eukaryota > Metazoa > Chordata > Actinopteri > Perciformes > Neosebastidae > Maxillicosta > Maxillicosta whitleyi. Next base: position 9,647,988 of record JAPSES010000105.1, on the reverse strand, counting down.
CATATAAATTTCACTTTAGCTATTCCATGTCAATAATCTTATTTCTGGAACAGTATGTGGCAAACTAAATTCAGTCCTGGATACTGCAGGAAATGTAAACATCCATAGGAATTTTATGGAAAATGTCTGTGTGCACAGAGGTGCTGTTTGCTGTTTTTTCTTTTAATTTTTTTAAAAAGAACAATAATAACTATTTTAAAAAATTGTAATCTATAATGTTTATTCAAAGTAAGAAAAGAAAATGTTAAAAAAAAAAAAAAAAAACCTGTTAAAAACACTTAAGATATATGCTACATTGGCTTTATCATAGTATAGGCTAAATTAACAAATGAACCTAATTCATTTCATGTTGTTGTTTTTTCTATTTTTTTTCTTCTTTTTTTTTTTATGAGTGACGTGTTTTCTGTGTAAATTCTGGGTTTCCGTGTGAAAGTAAACCACCAGTTTCTATTAATTAGTCCAACATGGAAAAAAGGGGGTCAAAAATAAACTTCCGCTAAAATATTGTTTCAAGCTAATTTGCATAGAAGAACAGCGTACATGTACCGGAATAAAGTGTCTTTAAAATGAGTCCATTAAGTCAAACCAACACAGGCTGCTCCGTGGGAAGTCACGTTAATAGGTTGGTAAAAGTCTTCGAATGCAGTATTTCCACCTTACCTCTTTTTCTGATGCTTCGTCTGTATTTTATCTTTGTTAAATATTTTGCTGTGACATGTTTTAAGCACACAGCACCTGACATCAATTAGCCCCGTCTGTTTACTCTCGCGATGCATTGCAGATAAACACTGCCCCCCAGTGGTGCCTCAGAGACTAACACCTGAAACGGAAAATTCTTAATCCTACTGTTATTTTGTGGAAATAAGTGTATAGAATTTCGCAGATGATGACTTTTTTTCTCCCTTGTTAGCGAGTCTTTTAACATTGTGTGACACTGGGGGCATGTATTTATGATGGTTTATGATTAAAATGTGCTTTTAAATCCAGGTTTGGTCACAATTTTAAGTTACACTTCAACATTTGGTGAGTCACAAATAATATTATTCCAAGACTTTACAATAAATAATTAGAATGCAAAATATTTAGCATCTTTAGAATAAATTGAAAATGTGGTTTTAATAGGCTTCTCTGCTGGTTTTGTCTTATAGTTTTGATACAGAGGATAGACACTAACCTACACATGTATAAATGCAAGGCTCTGGCTGATTACAGCTCCTTCAGGATCCTCATCAAGACCTGCACAGACCAGTCAGAATTGAGAGATCCCCCCACCCCACCCCACCCCCAACACACACACAAACACACCCACACACAGTGTAAACATCAGTGTGTTCCATCTGATGCACACACACATACTGTACATATAAGCAGACACACATAAACAAATATACAAACACACAGTATGGCAGCCTCCTCAGGCAGCCACAGAGCTTAAGCAGGTCCCTGCCATTATCCCGTCCTCTACCCTAAACACGCAGTTTTAATTTCAAAGCTCTGATTAGCTGATGATTGCATGACAGCCGCCGACCAGGTTCCCTTTTCGCCCGGCTCCCAGACTGCAACTCAATCATGCCCAATTAGTGGGTCCCCAAACACTCTCTCTTATTAGAGGACTCATAATCGACTCATTGTGTCCTGATTTGGCAAATAAATCACTCTGGAGGCTCCTGACTCTCCCCCCCCCCCTCCTCCGTTCTCTCTCCCCCACTTCTCTCACTCTGTCTTTCACTGCCCACTCCCCTTCTTTTCCTTGTCCAGGGGTTCAGTGACAACGTTTTCAGCCGTGCTTTTCATTGGAGCTGACAGTTTGAGCAACGCCGGACTCCTTTTTTATTCCCCCCGAAGAATGAAGAATAATTTAGCAGCTAAGGAAAGGCAGGCAGCATGCGGGTGTCCTTGTCCTACAAGGTTAAGAATCCATTCCATCTGAGCAAGAAAGGAGTGAATTAAAATAAATGATGGCCAGATATTTATTGCGAGTTTGTAGATGAAGCCAAGTCAGTCCACTGGACCAGCGGGGCCTGGGCTGCCAGTGGCTCAGTGTAGCCGAGTGACCTCCCTACCTCTCTATGCCTAACAGGGGAATAACACTCAATGTCACTTTACTCCTATCCTGCATTTGAAATATTTATTTATATCTCTCTATATATTTATATCTAGAAATGCATATGTTGGGGACATCAGGGCGAAACGTCAAATGAGATATCGGGACATATATGAAATTATCCAGTGGAGGATGCTAAAAATAATTGTAATTTGATTGAAAGAGGGAAATTCTGAAGAAAACTGAGCTTTGGAGACACGGACAAGGAGATCCAGACTGAGACTGGACAGGAAACACAGAGACACAAACGTCCTTCAGTCTAAAGATGCAAAACTCAAGGCCGCACTACAGTTTTTGGGTTTTTTTTACAATCATTTTCACACTTGTCTCAATATCAGGGTCACTTTTTTCTTAGACTCTCTACACAATATACTGAACATACACCTGAGCATATCATTTAACTTTTGTTGTATAATGCACTTTATACTTAATCCAAAGGTGACTATGGATATGGTCTCTGTCAGAACACTTTATCCCTCCATGGAAAATGAACCATAAAATGTAAACAATTCAAACAAAAATGACTGTAATTATTTCTTTCTATAGCCTCTGTTCTTACACAGTACGGAATTGCTAAATAAAGCCAAAAAATAAAAATTAAAAATTAAACAAAACATTCCCTTTTGATCTTTAATTCAGTCAAAATGAAATAGCACATGTGACTAGAACTACAACTCTATTATAACCCTGATGTGGATCCACCAGTGTCTACCCTTTACCAGCATGTACTTCACATTTACAGTAACGTCTCTACCTTGTATCATTAAAAAATCTAATCTTTCGCATCTATAGCCAAGCAGGTATCATGACATAACAAACAAACTTTTTGGTTTGTTGCTGTGTCTGTTATACTGTAGATACAATTATTGAGGTTAATTATTACAGTCAATTATTACAGTAACTGTAGTTTCATTCAAGGGTCACTTTCTCTCACTGATGTACATGACAGAGGAAAATATCTACAGCTACATCTATGTTTTGCATTCATACATTTCATTGAAAATATGACATAATGCATATGCTAATACACTTAATAAGCTGTCTAATTTCAACCATATAGTTTCACATGTCTGTTAAAGTGCAGCAGATTTTCAGCTTCACCAATCTGCATTTTCTTGGCTTTGAAGTTAAAGTTAAGTTTTCATATTTAGCATCTAACACTGTGTTTTTCAACCTTGGGACCTGGAATTCAAATGGGATGACCTGAAATTTTAGAATCGATAAAATAAACAAACAACAACTTACTAAATGATTAAAAATGATATGTTGAGTTGAGAGACAATCACAATAAAGAGAAAAACATAACAATCCGAAGCATAAACTGAAGCACTGTGGTACTGTTTCTGTTTCAAATGTTCATTGTGGTTCCATAATTCATAGTTTATTTATTGTTTGTTCAGTATTAATTGTCAGCCTTGTAAATACAAGCTGGACTGACTGTACATATCCTGAAAAAGGAAAATAAAATTCTCACTTTGTGCAGTAAACTGAACCTGTCTTTCCTGCCTCCATCAATAATAATATACATTATATACCCTGAATGTCATCTAAAATGAATATATATTTATGACATAGTATAGGAAACTATTACATAATCAAAAACAAATACATTTTAGCAAAAAATATATCTATTTTGAATGTCTGTGGTCACCAGAAATATGTGATGTTCAAATCAGGTCAACAACCAAAAAAGTTTGGGATCCTCTGACCTAAATGTTTGGAAAATTTACTGTTTTGTAGATTTTAGTTGGTGGTGAATGATGATACTTTAACTATGATTCATTCCATGTTATATCAAAGTAATGGAAAGTGTACGTAACATGTATCCTACAGTTCCTGATACGGTGGGTGATAACAAACAAACAAACAAAAAAAGCTGCAGTCTAATTTCAAATGAGTAAGAGTGACTCTTTCATGACTGTGTTCAGGGGCCCAAAGATGAAAGGGTATTATTTTATTAAAAAGTAGGCAATATTCCTCTCCTGAATTCCTAGTTCTATGCAGTTCCTCAGGACAGAGAAACAAAGGCCTCAGCAGGTGGACCAGCTTGAGCCTGGGGGCTTGCAGAGCACTAGGAGCTCTGTGATGTTGCACCCATGCATGAAGCTGGTGGACTCTGATGTAGTAGACCGATAAAGTACCAGTCCCACTGTGACGCTGAGCTCCCACCCCAAACTCCTCTACAGCAGCAGGTCCTCTGAAGTGACCTCAAGACAGCGTTCAGAGGCACACTGTGTGTTTATTTTCCTTCCTCCAAATCACCTACACTGACTCCCCCTCCTCCACTCTACCAAAGGGGTGTATTGTTAGTGTGTGTGTCTGTGTGAGCGGTCATTAGTCTCTGTTTACAGTGCAGATAGTCTGGCCAGCTGGCATGTGACGTGTGATGTGCCGCACCGTGGTCTACCACTGTGAGACCCCCGTGGCATAGCTGTGAAGGCCCAGCAACCCCCTTCCCCAGGCGGGCCGCAGAGACCGCAGCGAGCCCTCAGCAGATGGAGCCTCCAGCGTTTCTCGTCTCTTCTGCGAGCGAAGAAGAGGTGGAGCAAGCGCTGGAGGTGGGACTGGCCTGGCCCCCATCACAGATGCCAGGAGAAAGGCTGAGACTCTGGCGAAGCCCTGCTGGGAGGGTGCTGGGCCGGAACAGGTGCAATCTCAGCCCCCTCGATCCCCTCTGTCAGCACCTCAGTGGTGGAGCTCGTGCTCTCTTCCTGTCCTCGTTCCTTCTCATTCACACACTCGAGAGGTGTTGTGGGACTACATCCAGCCACTCCCTCCCCTCCACCCAGCCTAAAACTGTAAACGTATCCATAATCACAACCAGATGCAGTTCCACAAAAAGAGGACGGTGATAAATGTTTCCTTGCTGCCTTGTGTCTCCTCAGTGTAAGGAACAAAAGCATAAAGTTCAAAGCACAGTGGCAGAAGTGTGTGTTTGTGACCCTCAGAGGGCAAACTTTGGAGTTGTGTTGACTCAGGCGTTTTCCTCTGCTGGCCACGATAAGCTTCTCCGCTGACCTCGCCTCTGCCAGGGGGCCAACACAACCACTTTCCCATCAGCCCATGCTTTATCGCCAACGGCTACAAGACAAAGAGGTTTTCGCTGTGTACCTGGCTGCAGCCGGCATCCTGCATGATGGAAAGAGTTTATGACAGGGGGGTGCACGGTGAGGACCAATAGGCCACCTTGACCTGTCCCTGTTCGGAGGACCTCAGCGAACTCTGTCCCATTGCCCCCAGCCCCCACAGCGACCTGGCCACTCCAACCGCCACTGAGTTATTATCATAATTTCTCAGAGAGGCATTGCGGGGCCTCTACAAGCACAGAGGCATCCGTGTTTTACAGAATGTTTTGTGTTTTATTGCCTTTAAGTCACTCATAGGCCAGTGGAGAGGGCCTACAATGATAAGAAAACCAGTCATGTGAAAAATGAAGGACCTCGCGTACAGGACTGAGGTGAAGAAGGGAAATAATAAAATACATGACAAATGTGGAGCCTGACTGTATTTCATGTTCAAACCCCTGTCTTGCCTTCAAACCAGGCCTCACTAAAAACATATGAGGGAAGAGAGGGAAATGATGATAATGAATTCACCCAATCTCACCGTTTCAAAAAAGAACAGAAGCTTTTTTTTCTGTCTCATGGTTTATACTTAAAAAAAAAAAAAAAAAAACCTCCCATGAATGCCACCCGGCCCTCTCACTCCCCCTCCCTGGTCCTTTGACAACATGACGGCCGTAAGATGCCCAGGGGCATTCCAAGCTGCCACCATCGCAGCCATTTCATGTCTGAGCCCACCTGGGGTAAACAAAAAAAGGACTTAGAGCAATAGAATATTAACTAAAGAAGAGAAGGGAAAAAATAGCAGTGACAAACTGAAAATACTTTCCAACCCGTCAAACTTTAGGTCTTAAAAAATACCACTTTCATTGTCTCTTTAGTGGTGTAATTCCCCCTCCCACTCTTAGCCCCCTGCGGGGTTTTAAAGGTGGAGTATATCTAATGAAAAATAAAACATCTGTTTAATCTAGCTTTTTCAAAGGCAAATCCCCTTTTGATCAAAAAATGATATTGATCTGACTGCCTTAGTTGTATGGCAAGGATTTCTCCTTTAAACTTGAAATATCATGGAGTCTTTGTGGCAAATCAATACTGCGGTTGCTTTTTGAGGCTTATTTCAAAGGGCACAAGATCCATTTGAATATGGTTGCATTTGCATTTATTATTTCTACCATCAGAATTCAAATTGACCTTGCATAAATTTATGTTATAAATTAATGTGTAAAACATGATATCTTCAGGTCTTAAAAAGGAAGACGGCTTTATGATCTTGCCTTTTTAAACTGATAATCATCCTCTCCTGAGAGGTTTGGCTGGTTTATGGCACCTGATTGATGCAGCGCTGGCCAGGTCAGTGACAGGGAACCTGCGACCGGCACACACAGCCCCTGGTGGAATGAACTGGACCTAATATTCCGGGAGGTTTAGCGTGTCTGTCCTCACCCCTCACTCTGTCTCTGAGGGGCCCCGGCTTCTGGCCCCAGCTATCTCCACATCTCCCCATTTTCTTTAATTACACCTCGGCATATTGCTTTTGGGCCATATGGAAGGCAGATATTGAGACCAGATAAGATGTATAAACTTCTGTCAACACCACAGCATATTAGGTAGAGCTGGAAGCATATTATCTCTCTTCTATCCTTCCAATTAGCGCCCAATATCAAAATACATTAAGACAAGCCTGTCGACGAGGAACAGGAAAAACATTACATTAATGGAGCCTTCGTCTGGTTTTTATTAAAACTGTATTACTTCCCCACGTTTGTTTTCTTTGCCACAAAATGAAAAGTCATTTCCACCAAGGGACTCAATAAAAACACAGCTAAACCACCCTTTAAAGCTCAGTGGTCTGAGAACTCGCAGTGCTCAGCTGGTCCATACTGCCCTCAAGGTTTTACAGTGGGTCTTCAAAATGTCTGCTTTGAAAATAAATAATATAGATTCACATGAGAAAACTTTCTTTGTGTGACTGAGGTTTAGTGTTGGAACACATGTGTACCATCATATCAGAAGGATGTTTAACACTGTCATCATCATCGCATTTTCAAAGAAATATCGAATGACAGAGGTATGTACTGAAGCAGTGTGGATTTTTACGGCAGTAGTGGCTCCATTATTTTAATAGAAAAATGTCAAGGAAGGATGAATGACATCCTAAACACAAGGAAGGCCTCCTCCTTTTGATCTGATATGCACAGCATCAATGTGGCCTCAGACTCTGTTCACCTCCCAGTGACACCGCATTCATGTAAAAACTATAGTCATAACCACAACTGACACTGACAGAAACTGGCTTTCTCTTTACAAATCACGTATCTGTTGTAGTTGTTCTGATCTGAATAAATTCATTGCACCTGCACTTAAAGAGGTCACTCTGAGAATGGCTGTAGCATCAGGATAAAGTCTCCACACTGAGAGACATGGAGAGAATAAAGGAAGGAAAGAAGAGATGAGGGAGTAGAGGAAGGTCACTTTGAGAAGCTGGATGCAAGCACATGCCAAACAGCGTCTCTGGATCTCTCTCACTCTCTCTAATCCCCTCTCTGATCCACAGATACTCGGGCCAATCATTTGAGGCCGGCCACAACCCGTGATCACTGGGCCCTAATCTGAGTCCTCGGCCCGTCCACAGTCCACCTCAGACAGCACCGGCCGGCTGCCAGCAGAGGAGTGGCAGGCTTAGCCCTTCTCCAGAGAGACAGCTAGAGGTTGTCTCTACATGGATGGGCACTTCGCAGCTCGGCGGGGGCGGGAGGAAGGGGCAACGTAGCAGCTGCTCAGGGCATATGGGCAGAATTCATTAAGTCTGGCTAAATAAGCCAATTGTGGAGGCGGTAAAAAGTATGCGTTTGTAGGTCTGACAGAGAAACAAACAGAGATCACTCACTGCATGTGAGCTCTGAGCTCAAATATTCTGAGCACAAATATCTGTTTGATAGCCGTGTCCTGAGGTAGTATACTTGATGAAGTTGATTCAAGGCCTAACAAATGAAAATATCTGGATCTATTTGTGATGGGCAATGATTAAGCTGTTAGATGCATAGATTGTGTGTCCTTGAGGACTTTGCTGTGCATCACCAATTGTCATGAGACTGCTGTCTGCCTCAGAAATAAACCTAATCACTATCTGTAAATGTTACAACTGTTTCTCTAATAGAGCTGGCCTGACTTTAGAGGCCTGCATTTATATTCACACACATGAACCAAAGACAAATAGACCAGCACAGTACACAAAGCATTTCATTAACTATATCAAATTCAGTTCCAATGTGTCAGAGACTATGCTAATGAAATCTGAACTTAAAATGCCTTCATAGGACTGTGTTGCCTCGTGTACAGTCAGTGCTGTCACATAATCAAGAGAAATGTCTGTTCTTTTACTTTACCAAATACCCAAGCAATTCTGTTGTTCCAGACTTACATGCATTACTCTTTATCCAGTAAAAAGTATAATGTATGCTAATCCCCCAGGTGTCAATAGGAACTCTGTTCAATGCTTTTGAGATAATAGTGAAGAAGGGGTTGCTCCTATCGAAGAGCTGGAAGATAAAGTCAATGGCACAGTCAATAACAATAAGGTTGTGGGCTTTAATGAGGAATGTTAATTTGAACACAATCAACTGGATTTCAGCTTAGCTGATTATCAACCTTGGACTTGTATGAAGGTGTTGATAATGCTGCCAGTACAGGGAGGGCATTTTTATCAGTGACAGCTATTTTTGCTGGGTACTTTCCAACAAAATCAGTTTGCCTTATGACTTTTACGTTAAAAACTACGAAAAACAATACAATTTTAAAAAACTACACAGAGAAACTAAAACTTCACTGTTTAATGCAATGTGTCGATTATTTAGAAAAAAAAAAACAAATATGGTACATACAATTTACAAAATATACATTCTGGATAAGAAACAGTCATTAAAGTTAATACAACCAAAGTCACTGGTCCTGCTGTTTAATGTTGTATTCACCAAGTTCCCACCGGAGCCATAAAAAGTCTCATCTTGCACCTCCTCCTCCTCATGTTACGGGCAATGCGGCCTGTTCCTCATTCTCTCCTTGATCCCATTCCATCAGCAGCTCTGAGGACACCTCTGTAAACAGATGATCCCAGTCCCAGCTCACATCTTCCTGCAGAGCAATAGAGAAGACAGGAGAAGGGGAGACAAGAAGAATTAGAGAGGCAACGGTAGACAACCCAAGAAAGGAGAAAGGGGGGAAGGAGAGCAGAGGGTGTTAATGTACACATCATAAATCTTGATTACCTGAGAGACAGAGTGGCAACCTCCCCTGGTGCTCTAGAAACAGCTGGACAGGCCTTCTCTGGGAGCTCACAAGCTATATTTACTAAAAAACTCACTCACCTCTTTCACCTCCTGCTCCGGTGCTAAAACCTTGGTGAGGAGCCTCAAGTCAATCTCTCCGTCCTGAAGAAAGAGAGCAGTGAAATTCACTTAGCTTGCACAAACAGAGCTGATGTTGGAGGAACAACTAAATGGACAACCTTGAGGACAAGAGAAATAAGAACATCAAAGACATTCAAAAATAAATGGCCTTGACTTACTAAGGTCTGGAACGCAGAGTAGTACTTCAGGTCATTGTCCAGATCTCTGTAGGTCATTACCCGGTTCACCTGAACGCTAACAGGGAGACACACAGTCCCAACAGTTGATCAAACATAGGCTTCTGCTATTTAGACACTTGCATTTCAACAAGGCCAAAACGTGACTGAAAATTTAGCAGCTGTTCTCACTGCAAAGCCTTCACAACACATGCAAACTAAGACTGAGAACAGGGCTTTGGAGAAGTCTGAAGTTAGTGCACAACAGCGCTCCAAGACTTCAAGCAAAGACCACAGAGAGCACGAGAAGGTTGCCAAGTGGTAAACGCTTTAAATTGAAACCCAGCTGCTTATCTGTGGGTCTGAATTAAGTGGGGGGGCTCTCAAAGTGGCTGGGGCCTAGCAGTGCATGCCAGTCCTACTTACTGCACATTACACGCTACATTGCCCCCACAATGAGTTCAATGTGGATATTATCTCGCACAGAGAGCAAGCCCCAGCCTAATAACCTCCACCGCTGTCATAGCCTTGCTACATATTCGACACATGTCGGCGTGTCTCTCACTGCCCTGTAAATCAAAGGGCCCGGTTAGTAAGGACCCTGGTAACAGAGTTGCATAAATCACACCCAACTGTTATTTCTGCATTTTAGCCCCATAAAGCAAGACACTGCAATGGCACAAGTGGAGGACAGGCAACCATCAAAGTCACAAGAGCAAGAACTGATTTTGTGTCCTGCAAATGAAGCACAGAGGTTAACCTCCATACACCGGGCTGAGGGATACGCCACTGGTGTGTACATTTTTGAATGATGAGGATGAATCTGTGTGTAAGATGTTCAGTACCTTGGTGGAGCTGCAATTTGCATGGTGAGATCTTCTTCCTGTACTTCATCAAGGTCTGGAATAACTGGAATATCTAGAAGACAAAACATAGATAAGATGACATCTCAAACCAGGTCTTTGAAAACTGTCATGGATTTGAAAGGATATGATTTGTATCTTAATGATGAAGGCATTTCTGAAAAAAAATACAGTGAATCCCCAAGTGTACGGCTGATAGAAGGTGCCTGTTTTCTGCAACCATGCCTGTGTGGCAACATCTCCCCTCCCTCTCTCTTGCTACATCCTCATAAGAGCTGCCCTGTCACAATAGCCATGCGGCCATGAATATTCAAAAGGCAAGGCGGCAGCTCTCCCTGCTGTGAGAGGGGCGCTGGCCAGGGGCTCCCCAGAAAGCACCCCCTGCTACCTTAGCATTTGGGCCCTGTCAGTGCCGCCCACCCCCAGGACCTGCAGTGGCCGGTAGGCCGACCTCCATGTCCACTCTGCCACTCCGACTGGGGCGACATCCAGCCATGTGCAAGAGTATTTGCTTGCGGGCCCATCTGTGTGGGGTCGGAAGTCACAGTGCGGCCTGGCAGGGGCTGCAGTGCCAGGAGCCGCCAGCCCGCTGCTCAAACAGTGGGAACCCACTTTAATTGGCAAAACGCAACAGGACAGAGAATGGCTCCGTTCCCAAGAAGGACAGGGCAAACTTTCACAGCATTTTCAGATGGACATTTGTTGGAAAAAGAAAATTAGAGCAGGATAGAAAAAGATTGGAAGGGAAATAACTTTTAAAAATTAAAGGACTGACGTGGTTTAATAGAGAAATTTTACCACAAGTACTGTATGAGGACTTTTACCATCAAAAGAGACACAAAAAGAATGTATTTAAAATACTGATATTTCAGGTCATGACAATAATATAATTTTTGTTCCAACAATTGTTCTTTTCCTATACTGTTGAATACTGTTGACTATTTTCTGGGGGCAGCAGAAAGCACATTGTAATTGGTGCTATATCAGTGAGTTGTAGAAAGTGAGAGAGAGGGAAAAAAATGAAATAAATAAATAGAGAGGAATAGATAGTGAGAAAAAGAGAGAGCTGAACTGCATGAAGAGAGTTGTCAGTAATCTCTAACCACAGTACTGCACCCTGAGGGGAAAGTCAATAGAAGAGCTAAATAGAGGTGAGGAGATGGAAGTCTGCATCTGATGTGAGGAATATCTTGGTATCTGTGTCACCATTCCTAAAAACTAACTCCTAAAAACTAAACTTAAGTAGAAGACACATCAGTTACTCATGGCTCTCAAAATGTTGGTACAGTACAAAAAAACTTGCTGACTTTTAAGATGAAAATAAATTAATTCTGAACACACTTCTCCAACTGAAATGATTCACACAATAACTTGGTCCAAACCTAACCCATCAACTTTCTCTAGATAACAAAACCTCAACTGCTGTTGATAACTTATTTCTTTCTCTTTTTTAATTAAACCAAATTAAAAATGCCACGCTCGTTTAGCCGCTGACAAGATTCATCTGTGTTTCTGATATCCAAATAAATGCAGGCGCGGGTATTTCATATTCATGAGGCCCCGGTGACACTTTGTCCTCTCATTTACAAAGCACAGCGTTCAGCAGAATCCGTCCCCCCTGGACCCCCAATCAAATTTAATGGTCTTAGTGCAATGACATCAAAAAGCCTTGCCATCCAGCTCTTTGCAAATAGCTTCCTGGGTTGTCTATCTGTCCACACACATCTACCTTGCACTCATTGCGGTCTGTAGCACACTATAAACACAAGTCCAATGTGAAGCACAGAGGCATATGTTGTCTATATGCAAAGTCTATTATTAAGTGAAACAACATTTTTAAATGAGCTTCACATACAACCTATTACTGCGGGTCAAGGAGGGCATGAAAGCTGCTGCAAACAAGCTAGTCTTTTCCACAAAGGGCAACTCCATCAGGAGGAGCTGTCTCCTGTCAGAGTGTGGCGCATATTACCCGCTGCACTGACTTCCTTCCCTCGGCTGGACGTGTATCAAGGTGGCTTTTGTCTGGCAGGGAGGAGGCCACGTGTATCCTTATTACACGGTCGCGTCCAGCCTCCTCGCTGAAGCATGTAAATATCAAAAGGGGATAATTTGCTGTGAATGTAGACATACTCCCGGCAGGCACACGCCAGTCAGCAACTTTGGAGAACAGGATATCTCTCCACACCACTTGGACTCCTATAATCTACGCAGGGGTCCAGTCAAATGATCACCCAGGCACTGAATCTATTTGAAAGGACAATATTCAACACCTCACTGGCTTGAAGTAAGACAGTGGGACATGAAACAGATGAATGTGTTTGTGATACTATTTTAAGTGACCAGCAGGAGGCTGCAAGGAGGTGGTTGTGGTGTTGGGAGGGAGTGGGGGGCAGCTGATGGGGAAATGGGAGCAGGGGACCAAGCAGGGCTTCTCTCTCTTTCCTCTCTCCACACTTGTAGCCACTGGACATAAGGGATAAGGGTAAGGGACATAATCAAGATCGCAGGGGCTATCTCACTAACCCTTAGCACTGTAATTTCCAATGCCCCTGCCTCCGGCTCTGTATTAAGAGGTCTCCCTCCACAGAGTAATAATCTTTCCAGGGGCATTAACTGCAAAAGAACCAAACCTTTGGACTGGCTGTTTTAGCCAATAAATACTTGACAAAGTGCAGAAAATGTGTACACATACATGGCAGGTACATTGTGATAAAAACATTTATAGTACTTTATAGTGATTGAGAAGTTAGGGATAAAGTAGGAATACATTTTTTGCATTTTGCGTCTTTGCATCATAATTTAGATATTAAAGACATTTTTCAACAGAGACCACAAGAAAGTAAGCCTTCAAATAAAATGTTTGACAGGGAGGGAACATATTTTACACTTGATCAGTCTGAATGTGTAAATAATGTAAATTCTTTATCACAGTTTTAGGTTATTACAAAAAGGAAGCTATTTTAATAAACTGCTTAAAATCCACTTAATTCGATAAACACTGACATCCTAAGAAGAACACAACTGCTCACAAATGAATATTGAAAAACATTTTTTCTGCATCACTGTATAATATTGTCTTAATAAAGCAAATTAACTATTTTAAGCAGCCATTGTACTTAGATAAATTGCAGCTTCATTAAATATATGTTAACGTTAACATCATGTTAAATCATCAGTAAAACAAATAGAATGTGCCTTTGAATTACTACTATGTTCACTGGCATTTGTTATAATAATACTAAATTAAATTAAAAAATATGTTTCTTGTTGAAAATGTATTGGCAACCAGGCTTCAGGAACAAATACGTTAATCTATTTTTAGCTGTTTAATTTTTTCTTCTTCTTCCGGTTTCTAGCTTGCCAGCACTTTTCTCATTATTTTATTACACACTCCCACCAGATGCATTGACCTGTGTAAGTCCTTCACTTTTGTCAACCACTAACCTGTATTTACAAACACAATTTTGTTCAATTTCTTCTGACACTATGTGAGCATTTATTTTGTGCACAATTTTGATAAAATTCTTCACTTCAGTCCTGACGTTGTTTTTGTTTTGCACCTGATGGGCCCTCTGGTGACTTGGCAAAGTAGCAGTGTTACAGTGTGATCTGTATTCAGCAGTACATCCTCAATAGTGTTTGTGTGTGTGTGTGTGTGTGTGTGTGTGTGTGTGTGTGTGTGTGTGTGTGTGTGTGTGTGTGTGTGTGTGTGTGTCACTACCTGTGTCGCTCCAGGTGGTGAGAACACACCTCCATGATATTCTCCATCAACTAAGGATGAAACTATTGACTATAAAATGTAATCCAAAGTGTCTGTGGGCCATGTTTACATATTCCTTCACACTCGGTAGTCAAAGACAGATTTCTAACAGTTAAAATTTGGTGGGAATGTCAGTGGAAAGGAGTGATCTGACTGTCTGCTTATCTGTTCTACTTCCACAGGATAAAAATGTGCTGGGGAGGCACTGGAGGATGCCACTTTGCCCGTGAGGATAGTCAGAGTGGCGGTTTGGGAGGGTGCTCTTACCTCCTTCATCATCTGATCCCTGGGGTGTTTGTGGTCGCAGTCGGCGGCTGTAGAAAGAGGAAGTGTGAGAGTATGAATTATTTAATGCTTTCAGAACGCAGCCCAACGGTGAGGTCATCATAGGAAGAGACTAAATTGGCTTGTGGGCTACTTTACTTTGATGATGGGACTTGTCTTTCTCTTTTGGTAGCTAGGATGCTCAGTCTGTATGCTCCAACAGGCTGAGGGGACTCCAGAACAGTTCCCACTGCCAAAAGGCACTGATGCTGCTGTTGTTCAGTCTGACTGACCAGTCTGGCAGCCCCTGACAATATCACCTCAAGGAATTTTTACAAAACAAACTCAGCTTGAGCAGCGCGCAGAAAATGTATTACTAATATAAGAAGCACAACGTGGGAACAAAGGCACAACGTGGGATTTTTCTGGAGGATAGGAAGTTTCATTTCACACAAAGCCTCTGTCTCACTACAGCCATAGAGGCACCAGGCTCCGACTGTGATGATGAGTAAAACACACATGGCTGTGTCCTCTACCTGCCTCTCCTCATGATGATGTCTCTTCTTGTGACAGAACGATGTGAGGGAGGGTGATGAATAAAAACCAGAATAACAGGAAAACTTGGCTCCTAACAGCAATAAAAGTGATGACAACTGAGTCACGCTGTTTTCTAATCATGTTAAGTGATTGTTCTTGGAAGGAAAGGATTAGTTGCAACCAAGGACAATCTGAAAGCACTGAGACAATTCCACTTTACTGCAAAGGAAAAGACGTTTAAACTGACCTATTTTTTATCCATACAAAAAATATAACTCTCGTGGAATTCAATCAGCAACTGCTGGGGACCAGTGAAATACATATTAGGCGTCTGTGTGAACTTACTCTTCCTGGTCCTCAGCTGCTGGTCTTCTTGAACCTCTGTAAACCAGCAGAGAGAAAAACAAATTGAATAAGACACTTGTTGCATGTCATTAAACAAACCCAATGCCATGTCTAATGATAGTTATTCTGCTACAATAGCTGTATTTTCTCATTGCTTTGCGTTTTCTGCATCATCTCCTGCTGAATCATACAGCTTAGTTCAGACTTCTCTCTTGTTACACAGCTCATCTTGAATGGAATGTGCCAGATCCAAAAACATTGTGTTCTGACATTCTCCAACAACACCTTATTTTTAACGAGCACTGATTTAAGAAAGCACTGACTAATGATCTTCCTAAACAAATATAATTGCATTGTTATGCCCTCAATTATATCAGTAAAAAGTGTGTTCCAGTAACAGTTTTCTTATTATTTTTCTATGAAAAGCAATTCTTTTACTGGCTCTCCTGGTAGAGTAGTGCCCCCTACTGTTTTTGATGCTGCAATTCAGTGCTGCAACTAGCTATTTTACACTGCCAAAAAGAAGCCATTACCTAAAGAAATTACAGGATGAATTTGTGGAAGAGTCACTAGAGGGCTCCACTTAAAGAATTAAATAAGTATATGTTGAAATATTGATTCCAATACATCACTCCCAGTGAGGGGTTGGAAGTTGTGCATAGTGATGCCAGTGTTCAGAGTCCTGACATAATACAACAGTACACATGTAAATGTCTGGAGGCAAGAATGAAAAACCATAAATTAAAACCAGATTGGTATAAGTGAAAAAACAGCCTCAGCCCCTGCTTTATTTTCAGTATTAGAAAAGTCAAAATCATCTGAGTTGGACTTCCGAAGAGATGGGTAAATTCAAGCTTGTATTTATATTATTCTTAGGTCTTTATAACTTTTGCCATCAACCCAAACACAAATAGACTGATGCTGATTTAATTTAAATAAAATAAAAATTCACAGGGTGTCTATTGGTATCAGACACTTAAATTAATTACTTTCTGAGATCTTTTCAAATGAAGAATTAATCTTTTTCTAAGGTAAACTACATTTTGACAGCAGGTAACAATGATTTCAAGGGTTGAATTGTAGGTTTAAATCCTTGTCAACATAAAAAATGTGGACTTTTATGTAGTGTTTTATGTAGAGTCTCACTCAGTTTTACCAAAACAAACTAAATGCCTTCCAGTACTCAAATTCAAGACAATTTACTGTGTAATTTAAGGTGTAATTTTTAAACCATTGAACTTAACAAATCAGCAAATATACAAAACCAAACAATGAAAATCTTTAGCCAAACAGTTCTCAGGTTTTTCTGTTATTTTTCCTCTCCTGTCTGAGCATACACTAACAGGTTTTAGGTACAAGTGCAACCAGGCAGGGCAGAGTGGAGCTGAGGGAGCCTACCTGCCTGCCCTTGGACTATGTCCTGTCTGGGGGGCGGGGGTGGCGACACTTAAGACACATTACAGGCCCCTTGATTAAGACTCATGTAAGGCAAAGTGATAGACATGGTAAAACTGTCTGGAAAAAGTTGTTAGGGATAAAATATATTGTGACAACCTGGTTTCAAAGGTTCATCAATAAACTGACAGATCATTTAGTGTCAATTAGAAGTGATAGATCGACAAATCCTGGGATTTCTGCGCTGGGATTAGTGGGAGGAGGGCGGCGGTGATTGAGCATGAGGGGTGACATTGAAGGGAGAAGTCCTTGCTGGTTCCAGGGGGGACCATTACTTACTTTGTTTCAGAGAGGATCAATGCACGTGCAAACCTCTTTTACACCTCCTGTATTTCAATCGCTTTGAGACTAGGAATCAAGCCGGGTTACGCAAAAGCAGGGAAGCGACATACTGACCTTCTGTGAGAAAGGAAAGATCTATTGAGTTTGCTGTTCTAACTGCTTGCACTAACGGTGCAGTAAACCACACAAATAAGCCCAATTGACTCAGTCTGTGCACTTCACTGCATCTCCCATGTTCGCACCTCCACTGAGACTAAAGGAAAGGAGCACTGTGGTAAGCAGAAGAGAGGTGGTCTCATACAGAGTCAGTCATGTACAATATTGTGGTTTGCTGTGTTAGTTGTAGATGGAGGCTTTTGGCCAACATGTTCCATCTGTTCCAAATATTTCATGAATTCTACATGTTGTGCTCCCTGTGTAAAGAGCAGACTGCAGTGGTAAGGGGTGATTAAGTGGCTTGAACCTGTGTGATGAAGTGGCTAGCTGACTAACAGTGCCCTCCTGTGGCTGATGCATTAACCATGTCAATTACCGCCTTGCTCACAGATGAAGACGAATGGAGAGTTGCCCGCTCAGACAGACTCCCTCTAACCTTGTTGATTCACAGCCTGAGTGCCAAATATGCACTGATAAATAAGCTCATTCAACAGCATGAGAGTTCATTAATAACATATAACACGAGACCTCAGCTCATAGTCTTGCTTTCTGTATAGGCATAAGTAGACTGGAGGAAAAAAAAAAAAAGAAAAACCCATACTTGGCTGACCCAGAACCAGAGCTTTCTTCTGCCCAGCCTCCTTGCCTCCGGGCCGGTTTAGGTGGAGGCCCCTGGAAGAAGAAAAAAGCTTTGTAAAGGTGCAGCTTACTTTTAAATTCTTACTTCCTCACAGAGAAGATAGATTGTGTTTGTGTCTGTACAGTTTTGAAAAAAAAAAATGCAGCTTTTCTTTTCCTCATGATTAAACACATTTTACTCTACATTAATCTGCATCCAGCTTAGAGTGTCAACATATGAGAAACTTATGAAAACCTGTCATCTTGACTTTTTTTTAAGTGGAACCAGAAGGGGGCCCTCTTGTTTAAACAACAAAAAATCATGACATCCATCAAAAAAGAAGACCCCAAAGCAAGAGCAAAACTTAAAGGTCAACATGTATGGATTGTTTTCACATCTTCTGCTATCAAACTCTGTGTTTACAACAGTGCCTGGTATGTTCAGATCACTCATCCAATGGTTTGTTTATTTTAGTTATTCAGTATTGTCCATTTCCAGGAACAGAACATATGGAGCAGAGTGTGGGAATGGCAAGGGTCTGTAAAAGTCTGACCCTAAAATAGATTCACAGGGGAAAAAAAGAACAACCTTCTCATTCCTTGATTCTGAAAATAGTAAACTAAGTATACATTTTGATCCTGAGAGCACTACTTGAATGAATGAATTCCTCAGAGTGGGCACCAGACAAATGAATTTAAAAAAAGGCACAACATTTCTCATTACTAAATTGGGTCTGCAGAGGACAAAGTGCTCGTGAAAAAATTTCTTTCATTTATGATGAAAGAGGAAATAATCGCTCATGGCTCGTTCCTTCACCAAAGCCATTTATAAATCTGAATGTCACCATTAAGGAGGGCAGAAGTGGGGGGCGGGGGGGGACTGGGGCTCACCCAGCTCCACTCAATAATACTATTAGTCCAGAAGAGCTGAGGTGTAACAAGCTGAACTTTGTGTAATAAGTGACTGTTTCCATATCACAAGTAATAATCACATTTATACTATTTTAAGCAGAAATACAACAATAACAAAACATTTTCTCAGATGCATTATGTTTGGTATTTGTGACATTAAACAATTATCATGGGAGACATGACAATAAAGTCAATAAGAGTCCATTAATATAATAAATGGCTCCTCTGACAGTTATTTCATGCAACAAAAATGGAGAGAGTCCTAAGTGTCCTGAGAAACAAAACAAATCTGACCTTACAATTCTCTGTGACCAAATATGAACTTCACAGCTGTAGTAAATAGTTAATGGTCGTTAAAGCAATTAGCTCAGCCCTCCTAGTTTTCTAATTTAGGATTCTATGATGGTCTCTAGGGCAAGGAAGTTGTAGTGGCCAAGCCCTAAGAGCCCATAAAAGCAAGTGAGTCTTTGTTTAAAAGGATTTTAGGAATGCAACCAATCAGTTGGGTATTTTAGGCAGAAGAGGCCAGGGTTGATAAACGAAGACTGCAAATAAACCCACCCAGTCGCACGACACTCTGGAAAAATGTATTGCATGTTCACAGCAGGTCAAAAAGGGCGCGAGAATACTGGTTCATATATTAGGGAAGTTGGCCTAATTTGGGAAGATTAGCCTAATGCAAGAGCATTGCTGGAATTTTTGCTTTGGGAATGTTGGCTGTTTTACAGTATACCAATCCTGACGAAAAGACCAATTCCATAAATGCCAACAATAGTGAAGAGATGTTATAATTAGTATTATGTCACGTTTGAGTTCATTTATTCCATATATTTGTACAATAGTTAGTTTAAATTTAAGATCACTCAATCTGGAAATTTCAAAAGAAAAAGACTTGAGAAAAGGATGTTTAACAGCATGAGTTCATCTGATTCACAACATATTAGAGAAAGATTATCTTTCAATCAAACAATTTCCAAAAGGCCAGTTTTATGTGTTCTTTTGTTCAATAATGTGTTGGAGATCATATGAAGCAAAAGTTCATAAAATTAAAATGCATGCACCATAAGACCCTGTACAAAGAAGAATGTCTATTGGCCATAGCATGGCTCAACTCCACTCAGTTTAGATAACAGGTACATCATTTCCCACAGCAGCTACAACACCCCTTCAATGGTTGTCATAGTGATATTCCATCAAACTGCCATAATAGCCCTGGACAAACTGAGAATATCAAAGGGATGTTGGTTTTGATTTTCTGTATGTGTCTGTTTGTCACAGCAAAAAAACACATTTTCTCTCAGAGGCTGGAGGCATCAAGACAAAAGACTGTGAAAGGTAAAGAAATAGAATAGAATAACTTGGCTATTTACAAGTGACCATTATAATACAACGATAGTAGCCCAATATTTTGCTCTCACAACATCGTTCAGGACTGTTTGACACTTCAGTGGATGTGTTACCATAAAAGATATCACATAGACTACTATCCCAAATTTTGCAGTGAGTGGAGTCAAGTCAAGCTAGTTCCATTCAGTGAAAAAGGATCAGAAGCCTTACAATCTAAAAAAGTAGGAAAAAAGGCAATTCATATAGTGTGTCACTACATAAACAATGCTCCATTACAACTTTACACCCTCAGTATGTGATGATGGTATTATCCATGTTTCATGATATTTGAGTTAATGATGTGGACAATCAAATTGAAAATATGAAAAACTATCTTAGCTGAGAAAAACAACAAACAAGTATGAATATTTAAGTTAAGATGCTAGAATTTCTCAGTATGGGAACAGCACAAAGGATAAAGTTGATACATGGAGCTTTTACTGTGGAAGCCATGCAAAGTCACAACTTTTTCATGCTTCATACCTCATCGTCATCCTTTGATTTGTGTTATGGGACAAAGCAAAATGTATACTGATAAAGCGGATTTAGAAATGAGGTTACAACATGCAAACTACTGTCAATAACATGATCACTTACCTCTCCCATTGATGCAGAGGTGGAAGACTTCCTTGTGTGCCGTGTGTCCTCAGAGTTGGATTGGTCTGTTGCATGCCGATCTCTACGTCTAGTTCTCTGATGATGAAGAAAACAAAAACAAAAAAAATGTTGGCAGTCAAAATAGATAACAAATACCCTGAGATTTCAATTTGACTAAACTATGAAATCCACTGATTAAATGAATCTTGAATTAACATATGATACATTAAATTGTTGATCTGCACAAATCAAATTAAGATTAAACATTTTGTAAAATAATTTCACAAAGTGGACGTACAGTATTATATAACATCTGCATTTTTCTCCATATACTCTAACAAGACTAAGAATGAGGTTTGCACAGATTTTAATGTGAAAACAATAATATAACTGTATATCATCTAATAGTTTATCATATACTAAACACATACGCACTGCATAATCGTTTCAAAAAGACTGACCCAGACATACAGTTTGTAAAAGATTGTTTCTAACGTAAAGCATTTTCAAGGGTCTATCATACAAGGTATAGACTCAGAATTAAACCATATACAGACAATATAAGTTTTACATATACCCCCAATTTATACGATGATTCATAATTATAAATTTTTTAATGGTTATTATTTTATGACAGCAAAATGAAGCCACTGTCTTCTTGAGCTCATGTAGCTACTAATTTAGTGACAAAGGTTATAGGTATAAGCAGTGTTAGCATAGTGTTGGCACAGCTGTAGTCAACACCTACTGGTTAACAACGTTGCAACTGGTGATTTCTACGCAGTAAAAAAAAAAAAAAATCTCTAAAGGACGAAGAGAGCTGCGTTGTCTCTTTAGGTGACTGGTTACATACTTTGATATTAGCCGCATAGCTAATGCTAGTTAGCAGCAATTAGTTAGCATTAGTTAGCTTGTAAGCCTCACTTTACTGCGTCGTCTGCGGTGCCTTCGTAGTTAATAGAATAAGTATCGGCTCCCATCTTTTTTTGCTTTCGTCAGTTTTGCCATACAACAAACGACTTACATTCCTCACAACTCCAGGTTCTCCAAGTGTGAAAGTGTCGTCCATTTCTTCTGGCTAACAGGCTAACACCAAGAGGACAGCGTCTTCCTGAGTATCAAGCGTCACATAGCAACGCGTACCATGGCAACACCAATCACGAAGGAGAGGTTTGCATCCATCCACTGTTTTGTCTGAAAGTAAAGCAGTGTTAATTACTAGGGTGTATATAAACAGGAAATAATAGTACGCTTAAAAATATTTCAAACATCCTGTCTGCCGTATGATGTTACTGGTGTTAATATTTTCTCTGTGTTTATAGTAATGATAATTAAAACATAGTTATAATTCTTGAAAAAAAAATTGGACATACTATTTGAGCAGTTACTGTCAGGTCATGTTTTGCTCTCATCCTCTTCATTGCAGGAGTCATTGCATTTCCCTTGAACTTCCGCTCTCATCCGCTAGATGTTGCTGTTGTGCATGTTTTATAATGCCAGGTGAAGCTGAACGGTAGCCGTGGGTTATAGTGGATCAGAGCAGCTGGCTGAATTCCTGTGTGCACCCTCAGGATCCCTTATGTTAACTCTGGCTTTCCATTTTAGTTTGACATTTTCTGTCATTGATTGGGCTTAAAATAACCTTGTGTCAGCTGTCTGGGGATGAGGGTTAAGAGCCAAATATTTTATAGCTAAGTAGAACTATTCCTCGGTATTTATTTATCCTACGTGCTTCTGTGCAACCCAAAGACAGAAATATCACTTATCTGACCTTAGTGTAATAGTCTCCAATTTAGTGGTGCTATTCACCTCTTAATAAACTCTCCAATTATGTATGATTCCTTAAGTTTGATTGGAGATAAGATTCCACGTTTGAAGTTGTGTTAAATACAGTGCACTGAGTAAGACAGGCCTCACTGTCCGAGTAGTGGCTGCAATTTGCTGCCCCTCCCTCGAAAACGTCACAGCTTGTGACTATAAAGTACGAGTGAGGGGGGGAAAGCGTCGGAGTGTGTTTGAGGTTGGACCGTAGGGAGACAGCAGAGAAGCGCACTGACTATACGCGCAAGTGGATGAAAGGAGCTTAATGCAATGGAGAAACTGAGCCGCAGTGCAGAGATTGGCGCTCTCTAAACCCAGGAACAAGTGAAGAGACCTTTGTATGTGGCAAGGGGGAATGAAGAGTAGGATAAAGTGTTTTAATGAAGAGTTGAGCTTGTTTTCCACAATGGCACGGATTTGCTCCCATGCAAATGCGCACTTTGCAAAGATGACATAGCACTTGAGAAAATGGGATTCCTCCAGGAACAGAACTCACTCACGACCTGAATGAAAAGTGAACAGGGATTTTACTTTAATCGGAACTCAGTTTTGGAGTTTTTCTGCTCCTTGTCTTGACAAGCCTCGGTTGTGAGTGAACGCAGAGTGAAATATGAATCTGGGTAAAGCACTTCTCTTTTTCCTCCTTTCAAATTGTGTGACAATGACTTTGTCGCTATCCACTTGCACCACTGTGGACATTGACCACATAAAGAAAAAGAGAGTGGAGGCGGTCCGGGGACAAATTCTCAGTAAACTGCGACTGACCAGTCCGCCTCAAACAACAGGTCCAAGTCAAGTACCGTTTCAGGTTTTGGCCCTTTATAACAGCACCAAGGAGCTCATTGAGGAGCTGGGACGAGATAGGCAGCAGAGTTGTGGACAGGATAACACGGAGACTGAGTATTATGCCAAAGAGATTTACAAGTTCAACATGATCAATGGTCCATCAGAAAACAGTAAGTTAACTGTCTTGAGTTGTGTGTATTCGTGTGTGTTCCCCACAAATCTGTCTCAATTTTATCTCATCAAATTACACCCCTACTGTGTTTTGGATGTGGGTGTGAATTTTATACAGTGTGGATTTATTATTTGGGATTGCCAGTATTTTTCTCCTGTGCGCAATGCAGCCAACATTTTTGGACACAAGTGCCCAAAACTTGACTGCTTTGCTGTAAATTTTGTGCACATGTATTCACGGCAATAAAACAAACGCCGCCTAGCAAAAAACAAAAAACCAAATAATAAAAAAAAAATCATTACTGCTACTGAGGCAACAATGTCAAAAGCGGGGATAGTATTTTTCCAGCTGACTTTAAGTCCACTCGTATCTGTGCAGCTTTTACGCACAGACGCGCCTGTGAGCAGTGGAGCGGCGCGCAAAGGAGAGGGCAAAGTAAACAGTCTAATTGGAATGAGCACCATTCCTCATACATACCTCACACCAAAGCCATGGGAACTCCAGCCTAAGTCTGACACATTCCTAGGCGAGGAAAATTCTCAGGCAGTTAAGTCTAGTATTTATTGCCAACTCCAATACCTCATTTCCATTTTCTGACCGTGAGTTTCCCAATATTTTTCATCCACTGTTAGAATTCTCTCACTTGTATTTCAGCAGTATCCCTTTCTTGTAGTGAGGAGCTGAGTAGCACAGTGTAATGATCTAATTCCCTTGTTCATCCATATTGGTATTTCCTGTATAAACTATGGTCCATTGATTGTTCTAGAAATCAGAAACAGAAGCTCAGTGAGTAACGTATTCTGTGATTCTCCTGAGAAAGTCAGTATTTTAAATGGGGGAGTTGGAGTTGTGCCTATTCATGGTCAGTTGCTGGTTACCTCATGGTGTTTGAGATCAACAGGTGTTTATGCTGTGCTGTGACACTAAGCAGAGTCTCTACCGGGCCCAGTGTAAGCCCTGAATCAAATCCATTTCACAGGTCCCACAAAGTGCTTCTGACATTCAAAATATACAGCTCGGGTTTATCCACTGGTCAGAGGTAGCCAGAGCTCCCAAAACAAACAGAGGCCTAAGGAGTGGGATCACTGATGGCTAGGTGCCCAGGACACATCACACCAGTTTCATACAGTAGGCCTTACTGTAGGTGATAATACAAGACATGAACTTGACTTACTACTGACACAGTTTACTGCCACAATGTGCCAAAACACATTAATTAACACTTCTCTTTTTTCCATTATGTAACTTTAAGAGAGTGGGACATGTTTCAGTATGTAGCAACATAATGTCTGTCACCTTGATAATTTCACAGTGTAGTTCATTTTCATTCCTTCTGGATATAATGAGTTTTACATTCACTGTTTTTGGAAGGTGGGAGTGTTTGGGAAAGAAGTCAAGTAATGCTTATTTCATATCCAGTTATAAAGTGAAGCAGAAAGTTTTCACGCTAAAGACTACTTTTTCTAGATATTATTACTGATATAAATCAAGACGTTTTGCATTTATGATTAGGTAATTGAGACAGACCCATATAGGCATCTATAGCATCAAAGTGTCACACAAAATATCAACATAAATCAAAAATTTGGTACAAAACTGAGCAGCATACATCCCAATGATCCTGATTTCTACATCTTGAAATTAAAAATTAAAGCCTTGCACACTGAGGCATGCAGATTCAGTGAAATTTCAAACCAATCACTGGCTGAATGTTGGGTCAGTAAAAAATTCGGACCTGTGCTGAGGACAGCAGGGTAACTGATATATGGGATAGTAGAAAGATGATGTCATCTGGATAAACAGAGACAGAGGTCTTTGGCCTTTTCCCAAAAAAACAGTATCCCTCCCCCCCAATTCTCACGCCTTTAACATTTTTGCTTCCTTGTCTGTAATCAAGTGGGAAAAAAAGTTGTTTTTCTTGAGAATGGAGCTCCATCATGCTATTGACTATCGCGGGTTATGTGGAAGTACAGCTGTGCTCAGAGGGAGGCCTAATAGTTCTGTGAATTATGATTAACTGTTAAGTTTCTGCGTCAGGGGTGAGTGAAAATTAATGATGGTAAGAACAGTGCTTTTCATGGTAATCTGATAAATCAGATAAATGAGTATCTGAGCTATTTCAAGAAGAAATATCAGAACCTTTCTAAGGTCTGGACACCTCAGCAGCTGGCTAGCACCTGCTGCCTTATGCTTTGTATTTCCTTTGTTTACCTCCACAAAGCTCTGGAGAGACTGACATCATAGACAGTCATCCAAGCAAAAGGAGAAGGAGAGGTGATTCTACAGAGGAGAGGAGAGGAGAGGAGAGGCAGCAGGCCGAGCGTGTGTCAGGATGTGAGGTGTGGTCGATAGCGTCTGGACGAACCACTTTATGTGACTCCCCAGGCCTTCCTGAACTGCTACTAAATCCCTCATTTATGGTCCATCTACGCTCAAATTAATTACGTGATAATATGAGAATGAGATCAACTGGGCATCGTTTTCTTATCCAGGCTTTTATATGTGACTATAAATACACTTTTGCACACATGTTTATGAGAACGCCCTACAATAAAACAGTATGTAATTGAAGTAAATCAGTAGTAATTATCACCTTTTTAATTTGTTTACGTTCATGTTTAAAGGGTGTAGAGTACATTTTTGACCTTATATTTTTACTTTACTTCAAGTGGTATTTGAAGTACTGAAGTTACTGAAGGAACTTATTGACATAAACTCAATACTGGCCTCATCTAACAATGGTCAAGGTCAGAAAATTAGTGAATGTATTTCATTTTAATTATGCAATCCCCTCCAATCACCAACATGGAACAAATTACCTATCAGACCCTTGGCAAAAATAAGCCATAATGTGAAATCCACCTAAAACCATTGCAATGGGAAAAATGAGGTCATCCAAAAGGAAACCAAAGACTTGATTAGAATTTCAAATCTCCCCTTGAAGTGGGGCTTTCCACCTTCTGTGGGGGAGGTGGAGGGGGGCAGTGAGTAAGGGGCATGATGAGGGAGGAAAAGGCTACTGAGGTTTCCTCCTTATAGATTGTGTGGAAACACTGGACAGATATCTGGCTGTCGATGAATGCTGAAAAGGTCACCTATAAATAGGGAAACCTGGAAAAAAAATAGTGGAAACATCAGATAATGGCTGGGAGGACACTGAAATAGGATTATGGGTCAAATGAAGTACAGATACTTGGAGATGTGCAAGTTCCTTTTGCATGACATAGAAACAACTGAACGTCTGAGTTTCCACTGTCCCAAAACAGCTTGAGGTGCAAATTAGCTAAAGGTGCAATGCCCCTATCAACCACCGGCAAATCTGAGGCTCCGTCATAAAGCTAAAGCTTGGACTAATAAATTAGCCATGGCTTGGCTGTAAATAACTGTTTCCACTTGGCTCATAAAAAGTTTGCTATGTGCTTGTTTTGCTCAGCACTGCATGTGCTTTGCCTGTTAAAATAATACACTATTCAACAGTATTATGGTTTAAAAAGAAAAAGGCTTCAGTGCAACAGGAAACTTTTCAGATAGAATGACAATGTGGCCATTTATTAAGCTGATTAGGCTAAAGGTCAGTGTGCAGTGTGTAGTCACATTCACTCAAACATATCATGTTAAGGTGCGCAGCAAGTTATTGCTTATCATGAATGAACTCAGTGAAATTACTGTGGTGATGGTATTAACCTTGCTTGGTTGCTCAGGTATTGTTCTGTTGACACATGTGAGCCCACATGTTCCCGGCTTAAAACACTTAGTTCCAGGGAATGCTTGGATCCTGTCCGAGCCCTCAGAGCACCTGTCGGGCTCCAGTGCTGATGGGAGGAGCGTGCTGCGGTCCCTCTGCAGCCTGTTCCACCAACACATGGGACATTTGGTTTTCATTTCATGACTTCAACTTGTTGCAAATTCGGCCCACAAACTAAGGAAAGCATAAGCAGATGGGTTGCGGTAATGGCTCCCTACTCCTTGGTACACACTAAAAATATTTTACTTTTGTTTTTATCTGTAAATTGTCTAAAGTTTACAAGGGAATTTTTTAAAGCATATCAGGAATCAGAAAGTAAACATGTCCACCCTTATGAGATGTCAGCATGAAGCAGATAACGGTACACAATGAGGTAACAGATGTATAAGAGCTTTTATGAGGAATCTGACTAAAAAAAACAATGAGATCTCTGGTCTGTTTTATTAATGATAGTTGTGAAAGCATGTTTAAAGCCACTGTTGAGTCATCATTTCCATTTTGCCTGCAGATGACCTCAACTATTGCCCTAAGGGTATCACCTCAAAGGTATTCCGCTTCAACGTCTCAGCCATGGAGAAGAACTCCACCAACTTGTTCCGGGCCGAGTTTCGAGCTTTGCGGAACCCCAACCCCAGTGCCAAGAAAAATGAGCAGAGGATTGAGCTCTACCAGGTGTGTGAACTGACTGTTCATTTCCACTGTTAGCAGAACACAGGGGGGTAATGTGCTCAGTTTCTCTCAGGAGGACTAATGCTACGAGCCTGCGTAGGTCAGTGAGAAAGATGAAAACATTTATATTAGGGTGTCCAACTGCCTCTCTCCGCTTTTTGTGCGCTGATCATTATTCCATGTGCTTACAGTCAAATGGAATCCGCATTAGGACAAATTTAAGAGCTTGCACAGCCGTCTTTAAGAAACCCTAGATTACCATTCGGCAGTTTCTTCTTTCTTAGCTGTCAATCTCAAAGCAGTTGTCCCTCCTTGTTAGATCAAGTGAGGCATTATGCTTTCAACAGGGGGTTCATAGATCTGCACCTGCATTCATGTGTTTATGGACATTTTTTGTGGTGTGTGTAAAAGCATGCATCTGTTAGATATCTATATGCGGGGTGGCAAGGATGGATTTTTTTTTTTTTTTTGTTCGGTTTCCTCATTAATCTCCCGTGAGAGACTAGGAGTAATGATCAGGTTCCAACATTTCCTGCCAGGGAGACAAGCGTCTCCGGACTGCATACCGCCTCTGAGGCAGGCTCTGGCCAGCGCTGAATACAGTCTGTCAGGCCCTCAGATTGTTTCCAGGGGCCTAGGAGGAGATAGAGGCAGGGTCACCCTATGGGGGAGTAAGTGGAGCTGCTCACTGCTCACCCCCACACTTTTCAGGCTGGAGCTGATTGGCAAAGGGCTGACACTGGCAATCCTCTGGCCTCTCATTCCCACAGGAAGACAGATTAGATGCTGACAATGTTCAGTAACCTGGTTGTCCTAGCACTACTCTGGAGCTAAATGCTCATTCCCAACTTCCACGTGCACATATTTCACTCTTTTTACAGAGAAAGGCTAATGAAGTTAGTTGCATTTTCCTCTTTTGTCATTTACGGAAACTTGGGAACAATACCAGTAAAGACACAAGTGAATGCGGTCATATCTGCTCTCTGAACTGTGTGACACTGCATCTGGAAGCCCGGCTAGAGTCAAAGCTTGAACTGCTGATGTGAAGGACAGCCAGGTTCTCATTGGCAAGAGGGTAACACGCAGGCATTAACTTGCAAAATGGGGATATCAACACAGGGAGTCACTTTTTCCATGAAGAGTAGACATTTGGCCCAAGGCATCCTGGAGAGTCTGGCTGAGACAGACAGCTCTAGTTCTGCGTGTATGTGTATGTGTGTAAAAGAAAGAGAAAGTTTATGCAGCTGGGTCACATTTTCATCTCTCCACGCAGATCCTCCAGAAAGACGACCCCAAAGCAAAACAGCGCTACATTGGGGGCAAGAACGTCCTGACCAAGGGAACGCCTGAGTGGGTCTCCTTCGATGTTACAGAGACAGTGAGGGAGTGGCTGATGTACCGACGTGAGTGGGATACCTCCAATTTTCCTCATATCTCACTTTGTTATTTATCAATACTCCTGCCAAAGACTTCATTTGAGGAAATGATCTCAAGAAAAATGTCAGCTTCACACATCCTTTTGCTCTGGTTTCCCCTCAGAGACTAATCTTGGCCTGGAGATCAGCGTCCACTGTCCCTGCCACACTTTCAGGCCCAATGGCGACATTATTGAGAATGCCAATGAGGTACTAGAGGTCAAGTTCAATGGTGAGACACTGTTTAATACCTACATGATGTAGAATTAAGATACTTTGGATGTGAATCAGAAACCCTGTCTGTAACCCACAAAGACCCAAACATCTACTGTTGATCAAAAACATCTACTGACCTAAACTGTTGATCCAGTAATCCTATTAATACATGTCAATATTTGTTGTAAAATGCAGTTTTTCACCTTTTCATGGTCATTAGATATGATTCATTTGGACGTCCTAAGACTCTGTAGTTACCGTGGAAACACTGTCATCTTCTACAACATTGATTCACTAGTAAAACCCCTGGAGTTGGATCAATGACAGTGAACGGACACACTTGGCTGATGTTCAGTTAATGATAGATTTTACTGAAAAAGTCACTTGTTCTTCATTTTCTTCTGTTTTGATATAATAAATCTTTGACTTTACTCTGAGCTTTAATGAACAACTACGTGATTAGTGAATTAAATATAGGAAAATAAATAATCTTCATTGGCAAAAATCCTATAAAGTCAGAGGAAAATATCATAATAATTGATGATAAATCACTAATGAAGGTTAAATAGAGAGAAAAATTAATTTGGGAACTTCCACCATAGTCACACTTGGTCCTTGTGGGTTAAAAGCTTGTTTTATTTTACTGAAACTTGAATGAGAGGATGCTTTAAGTGTTATTTATGATGGATTATGTTAGTTGTAGAGCTGCAGGGAATGATCTTTTCCATTGTTATATGTATTAGTTACTTGTGGATTGATAATAAATCTATAAAATGTGAAGAGTGAAAAAGCTGATCAGTAGTCTGAAATCTGCAGAGTTACAGTTATAAAAGACCAACAGTAAATCCTCACATTTGAGAATATGAGCGATTCTTTTATAGTCACAGCCAAATTGTGTGAGACTTAAAAACATTACCACAGAATCAAATTCATTCTCCTTTTCAAAATGGGACTCTAGTTGGTTTGAGTGCTCTGCTCTGATTAAATTTGTCCATTTTTTAGAGAACATCTCAGTCTTCATCTTGTCTGCAGTGCAAAGAGAAAGACTTTCTTCTGTAGCTTTCCAAGATTGTCTGTGCCTCTTTGTCCCTACAGTCAGAATGTGGTTGCTCAGACTGTATTTGGTCAGGATTTGTCTCTGCTTTTGATCTCTCATAGCAAAACTATGTTCTGCCAGTTTGTATTCATGATCAAGCACCAGATAAGACTTCAGTTTGTTTGATTTATGTTTGAGTTGTCTAATGTTCCAGATAGGCATCGCCTGCTTGTTGAAATTTTTGGTTTATTCTGATTAGTCCTGTCGAGGCAGTGCTCATTTTAGGATGGCTTACATTACAGGACCATCTCTTCTCCTCTAAGGTTCCAGTTTTCGACATATTTCTGAAACACTCTGTATTCTTTATTGATCTGGTGAAAATGGCCATTTATTAGTTTTTTTGTATGGGTTTTCTTTCTGTTTCTAATGTTTAATGATTCAACAAAAGCCCTCACACAGGCGCTCAATAGACTGCCTCATCTGGTAAAGTCGTGCTGGTAAAGTGAAACCTACACTTTATTCTGAAAACTATATATCGAATAACATCCCAAATGTTTTAGATCAGAATTTTATTTACATAACTAGGATTTAGCTTAATATGCACTAATGGCTCAACTGTTTTTACCGTCAAACCAAAGTTACCCGAGGCACTGAGTTTCACTGTTCTCTGTCCTTTCTTCATGTACTGTATTGTAATGTTTCCTATGATTAACCATTTATTGGTTATAATATAGTAATTCTCATTGTGCTATTTATTACAAGCTTGGTTGGAAAAAAAAAGTCCCTAGTCCTGTCATCAACATGTGCCTCAAGCAGTGATACTCAGTGAGGTCTTTTTGGTAAGATAATGGATTTCCTTTTTATGAGGAAGAAAGACACACAGCATGGGAATACAATTGATCTGGTATCTCACTTAGCACTGGAGCCCCCAGGCCCTCGGTCCTGGGAACACTCCCGACTGGCTTGGCCACAAGGAATGTGCTGCCACGGCGCTCAGACACTTGGCCCCAAATTAAAGAGGGGCGTACATATCCACCAGCAGCATCTCTCCTGAGATATCCGCTGCTTTAGCTATCAGGGATAGATTGGATGAGCAGACGCCGGCCCCGAGGGGAGAATGGAGGAAAGAAGGAAGTTAGGGACCAGTGCTGAATAAGAAGCAGGGTACAATGTGAGCCAGAAGTGAGATTGTCCTTTTGTAAAACTTACAATAGTCTATGCCGGCTAAAACAGCTCCTGAAGCCCATATATCTTTACAATCTGCAGCGAGTCTTTTGTGTTTTTGGTCTATTTTGAGTGGAGCTGTCCTCAATACTAAATGACTTGCTCCTGCAGGTATGGAAGCAGACTATGATGATAAGAAAAAACAGAAGGAGCAGCTCTACCCCCACCTCATCCTCATGATGCTCCCTCCCCACAGACTGGATGCCCAGTCCACCTCCCGCAGGCGCAAGCGGGCCCTCGACACTAATTACTGCTTCAAGTAAGGCACATTTCCTTGACTTGGAAAATGTAATGAACCACTTTGGATGTTTTTCATTGTCTTTAACATCATAAAATAACTTCTGGCTGCACCTGCGGTTTTGAGTGCTTGCTTGAAGACAGATTGTGGGCAAGGGGCTACACTGTCAAGAAAAGGTAACATGAAACGGAAACATTAGCTCTTGTGTCTCTTAAAGATGGCAAAGAAGAGTACACGGCCATAGAAAACATAGAATATACTTGTTAATCATCTAGACGAGCATGACAGAGGTATTAGCTGATACAAGTCGGGATCTGTCCCAGTACTTGCAAGCGCTCCGTCCTCTTACATGCTGTCTCTTCAGTGCTGGATTTCCTCTGTCAAGATGACAGGCAGACACCTGGGCTGGCTCCAACAGGGAAAATAAGGGCACACCTAAGAGTGGAATTTTCTCTCATCTCTGACTGCGAGGCCATAAGGAGGAAAATGTATACAAATCTTATCTATGAAATGAGGAGTGTAATCCCTTTTCTTCTCTCCTGTCCACAGCAATTATGAGGAGAACTGCTGTGTGCGACCACTATATATTAATTTCCGCCAGGACTTAGGCTGGAGATGGATCCATCAACCTGAAGGGTACTACGCTAACTTCTGCTCTGGTCCCTGTCCTTACCTTCGCAGTGCAGACACCACCCACAGTTCGGTGAGACAAAGTGCTACAACACACTGAATAGAGTTTCTGAAGGTTTCAAAAAGTTACATTTCAGATTTTTTTTTTTAGACCTTTTAAAGACCAAAGGCAAAGCTCCTGATGTTGAATACTTAACCACACTGGGTTATGGCAGGCGTCTGCTGTTGACTTTTTGACTGGCTTAATATTTTTCTGATTTTTTTCTGTAACTCCTGTTTTCTTGCACAAAGAACACAACAAAGTTTTCAAATTCATTATCTTCAGTGGGCTTCAACCAAGTATTAATCACATGTAGAATTTTTGAGACATTTAACGACTTCTTAAGAACTTGCAGAAACCCTCTTCACTTCCAGCAGGTCACCACTAATCCATTTACAAGTTAGCGATAATCTGTTTTCACATTCTAACCATGTGTGAGGTGGTGTGTGTGTGTAATTTACATTGTGTTTTAGTGTCAATATAAAAGAAATTCCCTTTCAGATGAAATCAGATACTTTTATGTTGATAAACCTAAGATATGATTCCATTAACTTCAGGTTACAGTCATATAAAAAGGCCTGATGTTAAAATTAAAGTCAGCAGTCGTCTGAGATGAATTCTCCTCTATTTTTTCTAGCTGCTGAGCCTGTACAACACTTTGAACCCAGAAGCCTCTGCCTCACCCTGCTGTGTTCCTCAGGACTTAGAGCCCCTCACCATCCTCTACTATGTAGGACGCTCCCCTAAAGTTGAGCAGCTCTCCAACATGGTCGTCAAGTCCTGCAAGTGCAGCTAAATGGCTTTGGAGCCCAGCGAGACATGGGATGTGACAGCTCCCAGCACTACTCAGGAGCGGGTATAAAGGGGTCGGGGTAGTTGCCCGTACATCAGCATTGCCCGAACTCTCTAGAAACCAAACCCCCAGACAAGACGCAGCCCAACACTCTGTTCACATTCGTCGGCAGCATTTACCTACAAGACTCAGAAATCACCACTTCACTAACAACGCTCTCAGACCTCTTGTTGATCTTCAGCAATCGCCTTTTGACGTTAGTGTTTGATGTTCATTTCCTGCTCCAGCATTTTGAACAACCTGCCCCTCGGTGTTACATGACATCTATATTAAAAGCTCATTTTCAACAAAAGAGGAACAAAACACAAATGTCTGGTGATGATGGTTGGATTTTCAAGGACACACAAACAACTGCAGTTTGAAAGAGATAACGATGCAGACTGAACTCAGCATGATTTGAGGGTAATACAAGAGTGACTGTTTGCTCAAAGCAAACACTTTCCTCAGCCATTAAATGCTTGGCCCTGACACACAGGACCCGTTTGAATGTCCAAGCTGGACATGAACGCTGTGCCGTCACAGCTCCCAACACTGTTCATTTAAGATTCAATGCTGTTAGATATAAATGTTAGGAAAAATAAAACATGCTGGAAACCAACCTTTATTCAGATTAGTATTTCGATGGTTATGTTTACCTCTGTAATGCAACAGGATGGTGATTCCAGGGATTATTTTGTTTAAAGTGAAGCCTTCCGTTGTATCAACATTGTATGTCACTAAGTGAACACTTAACTAGATCACGAACTGTAAATGTTTTTATTATTACTCTTGGAAACACTTTTTTAATTAAAAAATGGACAGTTGGATAGTATTGGTTTATTCATTGTTGTTGTTTTTTGTCTGTTTGTTGATTAGAGCTCTTCATTTTGAAAAGTTAGAAGTCAGATAACCAAAGTGAAAAAATCCAGAGTTCACAGATGTATCAGACATGCCGACCACTACAAGTGAGTCTACTACATTCACTCAAATGATAAGCGTGTTTTAATCTTTCTTAGGTATTCATGTTGTTGCTACAAACTGCCAAAATGTTTCCAAAAATATTACATTTTCATGCATGTCTATTCACATCAAAAACAAAACAGATACCATTAAATGGCATCTGATCACAGTAGAATGCACACATTGATATTCTACTATTTAAATATCATAATACAGCATGCACTTGCTTTAGCTGCAAAAAAATCTACAAGTTAAGGTTTAACACGTACTACTACAAATACAATATCATCGATGTGTATTAAAACAGTACTGCAGCACAGGACTGAAACAACAAGCTGTGCAAAACCACTCTGATGACGATCATCATTTGATATGTACATGCATGAAATTCAAGTATTCAAGTCAACATAAACATATGCTAAATCTGCTGATGTATAACAGACATGTTTTAATCTACTAAGAGGCCCTGAGTGAACTCCCTTAATGGTCCCAGGCAACATAATATCCTCAGGAATATTAGTCTTTTAGATTGAGCCTTAACTGTAGGCATGGCTGTGCATAACCATTATTCCAGTCTAGTTATGCCCAGAGCTACAGAAACAGCCAAGAATATACAGTAAATAAACACTGATGCAATGACACTGTATTTTACTCTTATAACATATAATACAAGTTATATTAAGTTAATATTAAATTATGTCAAATATACTTAGTTTGGTCCTTCCAAAGAAAATGACATCAAGATCGCAACAGTTCACAGGAATAGTCACAAGACTATAAAAACAATATCCTTGATATAAAATGTAACATCTGTCAACCCTGAAACACTATTACATCATCCTTAACAATAGGTTCAAAATGTATAAAGCAAAAAGGCAGCAACCATTTCAAGCTTTAGTACCCCGGAATTTTCTTTTCAAGCCTACAGGCAAAGAGGATGCCACACTTCAACACATCCTCTGGCTACAACCAGGGAGTCTGATTTGGCAACTGTTTGGCTTCCGGCAAAAACTGGAATCTACTGCTCTGAATCTTATGCCAGAAGCCACACAAGAAAAGAACTTCTCTGCCTCCTCACGCTTCATGGCAGCAACATGAGAAGCTGATCAGGCAATCTCTGGAGTATATAACAAAATTCAATGTCTCACATTAACAAAAAACCCCGTCCTGCATGCGTATACAACTTTCTTTAAACAAAAACTTCTTGTATGGTTTGGGGTGCAAATGCTGTTGCTTAAGAGGAGAATAAAACATCAAATGCTGTTGTTAAAATGCCTCTAAGGTATGAAAAACCAACTGCTGAAGGCTATCTGTCAGTGAGATCTTTCTGTGGCATCAGTCGTATGAAGAGAATGAGGGCAGGCAGCAGTTGGAATATGGACTTTGTAGTTGAGGGCGCAGAGGGGAGTGGGGGTAGGAGCTGAAAAGGCCATTCGATGTTGAGCTGCGCAACAAAATCCCGACCTGCGTCAAAGCTGGGCATTCCTGGCCTGGCAGCCTATCTTCTTGCATGTCTGTGGCTGTATCATAGAGAAATTAATAGGATGCTATTCGATGTTTGGCATGCTTTCATCTGTTGCTGTTGTCCTTTCCCAGAATACACTTCTGTGTGGATGCAGTTACATGCAGAGACACCTGTCAGGCCGGCAGAGCGGTAGGACGTGCCTCTGGTCACCTTCATGTCATCTGTGACTGGGTTCCTGACTCTGGAACAGTTTGCGGTACACAGAAAGACCTGCAGCAGATGAAAAAACATCAAATGTAAGAGTTGTAAAGAGAGCAGATGGTCTTTTCTACTTTGGCCATGGATACCCAAATGTAAAATTAGGTCAAACCTGCAAGTTTTTCTTCAGATACACTCACTGCAACCACTCTCATTAATACTGTGTTGATCTTTCAGTTATTCACGGTTAAGGTGGTTAAGAGGAGCTGTCAGCTCAATGTTATGCCTTGGTCTGGTGTCCATTCACTTTCAGGTCCTCACTCCTCATCCTATCATCTGGCACGTGGCCAGGCATCCAGTAGAAAAGGCATTCCAAGTACAGTTAGAGCTGCCGTGTTTGTGCTCCCAAACAGTATTCCTTTTCATTCCCTCTCTGCAGACTCTATTTATTTTGGTGCTCTTTTACACCATGGGGCCTGACTGAGCTGGAAAATGAAAACATCTCACTGACTTCCAATCTGATGACATGACCGCTGGAAGCAGCTTCCTCTAGCTCAGCAAAAGCATGATAAAGGCACATATCCCATTCCAAATGACTTAAAAAGATCAACATAATGGTGCCAGCAGCTTAATCAATATCAAGTTCATCCCAGGGGTCTGGCATGCACAGCAATATAAATATACTGCTCATTTATTCAATAATGAAACAATTTATTTTCATATTTAGGCAACATATACTGATATACATGCACTATTATAAATACACATCATCTACCACATTCATTTAATTTCAAAATAAAATACTTTTTCTTTGATGGAAAAAGGGGTATCACAACTTATATAATACTGTACATCTTAAAAGTAGAGCTCACCCCATAACTAACTTTCTTTTCCAACAAGGCACCGTACAGTCTCATTTTGATAGAAAGGCCTACACTTTCCGTCTTGACAAGATCAGAGTCCCACTAAAATGGCACAAGTGCAGCATTCATTTCCTTCTCAAACTCTAGGCAATAAATCTCTCCTCAGTCACAGGCTGTGGAGCCCTGAGAACGTCAAGGCAAGGCTTGTAAAACACATGTGGCTGACATAATCTTGGTTTGAATGCTTTGATAGGTCCTCATCACAATCATCCCCTCATTGCATGTCAAAAATTAACAGGAGTGACGCACAGAAGAAGAAGGGAAAGAAAGGTTGGGGGGAGAGTGAACAGGAACGTTTTCAAAGGATAAAGGGGGGGAGGTTGTACTAGCAGAAAGAGGAAGAGATTAAGCGAGTGCACAAGAGAGAGATAAAGGGAGAGTGTGATTAATGATGGTTGACAGCTGATCATAGAGAATGCTCTCCATTTGGACCCGCTCTAACTCCCTGTCAGAGTCGATCAGGGGAGTTCAGTCATCTCGGTACAAAGGTAAACTGGGCAGGCAGAAAGACCTGACTCACTTCTAAGCTGCACAAAGGCTACGTCCCTTCTAATAACACCCTCCCCCTCCATAACACACACAGAGTCTCTGTTCAACTCCCAGGTCTAAGGATAAACCAGTCTAGCTTACTAGTTTTGAAGCTGGTATTTTTCTCTTTGGTTCAGACCTTTTTTTTTTTTTAAATTCATGACTGAGGCATCTCCCCCACCCTTTGAGCCCTGAACGATGGAAAAAATGCATTCATGAAATTCAGAAGCTGCTCCCAACGGATCCAGTTACAGTAATTGATGAGTTTATAAGATGTTTGTTAACTAAAGCCAGGCTTCATTTTGGGGGGAAAAGGGAGAATGAAAAGAAATGTTCTGGTCACAGACACGCACACATTTTGGAGGGGACTGGGTGGTGCACAGCTACCGTATTTTTCCAACAGCCCCGTTTGGACAAATGCAGGCTGATCTCTGGGTCGGCTTCACTGTTACACTCACATGATGTGATGAATAGTATGATTTTCTAATGCTAATGTATGGTATGGAAAAAGTCCTTGATCAGGCAAACAGATGTGTGCATCAGCACAAACTGCTTAATATCACTGTTACTGCAATAAGCTCAACACTTCATTTAGTTCCCTGCTCAGGATGGAAAAAGTTGTGCAAACGCTGCGGGATGAAGGCACACATGACTGCCTGTACCCGCAAAATAAGACCACAATATAGCAAGTGACATTTTCACTGTGCAGTGGTGTAACATCTGACTGGACAGAGCTTTTGGCAGATGGACGCATTATGAATGGGAAGAAATGACCAACAGATGGGAATGCCTGAAATGTTCCCATCACTGGATCTCATTACAAAAGAAAGATGTCATCACTGTTATGCCTCCTTATCCTTCAGCAGTAATCTGACCTCTAGTCATGGACACATGCAGGCTTGATGATCAAACAGCAAATTACTGCACAAGAAAGTTTGTTTATCCCCATTCTGTTATGCCTGCTTCATCTCCACTTGGCAAAACTAAAGAGGGTTACAGCACAAGTGATTGCAATATAATAACCAATAAAACCACACTTGTTCTGTTCTAACAAAGCCATAACAAAGGTTTGTTCTGAATTTTCAACATTACATGTAATTATCTTTTACAGTATGTAAATTACATTTACACATTTTGTACACCACTGCACAGGATGTGGGTAAAAATATCCAGTGGTGTTTATCAGTCCTCCATGGGGAATGTCCACTATGTCTGGCTGTAGTCACTGACACTAGCTAAGAGGGCATAACTTCCCCTCTGCTCGCCAGCTGCACAGCGCCAAGTTGCAGCATGGTACTAAGACGGTGTAGTAGTGCGGTATCGGACCCACCTGTTTTACCGCAGATGGCCTCATAGACCATATGCTGGCTGCTGGACATGGTTCCACTGGCTGAACTCTCGCCGGAGGACTGTCTGTTAATCAGAAATGAGATAAATATGAGTGAAGAGTGAAAAAAATCCTTCCTTGAGGGATTAAACAGTGACAGACTGTAGGTGAGCCATGTTTATCTCAACTGCCCTCATAAAAACTCTTGGGTCCCCTTGTCCTGGATTTATCTCAAAGTATTGTTCTTCTTGGAGCTACATATTTAAACAAACAATTACGGATAACCATTTTTGACTTCTGCCTGATGACTCATCTTAGAAAAGAACAAAGATGGAGTTAGAAAAAAGGCTTTGTGATTCCAAATAGTGGGGTTTGTGGAGGGGTTACCTAGTGCTTCTCATGAGTTACTCTCCTCAGCAAAATGACAAGATTTTATTTTGATTTTGTCTTTATTTATTTATTTTGTATTAAAATTGTTTTTTATGAGCATGCCCAGGTTTAAGGGTAGGGATTGAGTAGTTCTAATTCTAGTTGTAGTTTCTTTTCCATTTATAATGCATGGCATCATATATAATGTGCATTAAATGTCATTAAAGAGCCCATAATATGAAAACCACAATGCAAACTGAGAAGGGAAGCCAAAAGCTAAGCTAATATTGCCTATAATTCTATTTTGTTTTACTTTGCAATAATTGGTTGTGATGGTTTTCATTTCTATTTTCAAATACATTTCTTTTATTTCTATTCTTCTATTTTATTTTGAGTTTTCTTTTTATTCATTTTCACTGCTAGTTTTCCCTTTAGCCTGACTCTGGTCTTGAGTGATATGATTTTCACATTGAAAAGATTATTTTTAATGGAGGCTAAGGTTGCAAAATGAAAAGATGCATGAATAATGTTTCTTCAAATGGCTACAAAACAAGCCAGTGTATTTACAGAAAGCTTTCATACAGTAATTATGGAGATTACCAACAACAAGCTGCACAGCCTTTTCACATTATCAGACAGCAAATACAGTGTTTTCACAGAATAAACCATTAAAAGAACTGTTGAAGCATAGAGCAGGAGCAGACACGTCTGTAACCTTATACATTAAATCTGTTAAGCATTTTTAGGGGGAACAATAAATAAAGCTTAGCTGGCATTAACCTCTCGCCCCATAACAGCAGCTTGCCAGAGGAGCATTAACAAGGTAATGAGGGTACACACTGCCTCCTTGTAAGGGACTGCACAGTTGTTCTTTCATACCATTACACAACCACAAATAGAACTGGCCCACTTTAAGCGTGGCATACCTCGACAGGAAGCAACTCCTTTCATATTGAGAGGGGAAAAAACTTGACCTCTGGGTTCTTCACATCACTTTCTTTGACAACAGGCTCTCACTCTGTCATTTCTAGGCAGTGTAGCTGAGAGCTAAAGCTGAACTTGCAGTACGTACAGATAATATTCTGGCTCAGGGCTGAATATTTCACACTAGTTGCAGAAAGCTGAAATCCTTCTGTAAACGTAGCTGATGTGCAGCTTCACTCTTTGTGCAGCACAGGTAGCAAGTAATGTTATTCAGACTGACCAAACGGGATAAAGTTTAACTATAAACACACTTTTGGCAGCCTCTGTGTGTATACAGTGTCCTGTGAAAATAACTACTGTTGTGGCTGATTAATAGGGAGTGAAAGCAGCAGTGAGGCTGACATTAATGGTGCTGCTGTAATTGTCACCCTATTAGTAATGCCACACGACAGCCCGCGTTTCCGTAGTTACAGCTGCAACTAGCCAAACCTTGCAAACAAAATACCAAACAGGCTCATTTATTTGTGTTACAAATTGCTCCTTTCAAAGCCTTCACTGAAGTCATACCACTTTGAGTCC
This sequence comes from Maxillicosta whitleyi, assembly GCA_029822895.1. Classification (NCBI taxonomy): domain Eukaryota; kingdom Metazoa; phylum Chordata; class Actinopteri; order Perciformes; family Neosebastidae; genus Maxillicosta; species Maxillicosta whitleyi. The sequence continues at coordinate 9,606,986 of JAPSES010000105.1, read as the reverse complement.
TTGCAGCCCCTTAGGTTGGCAGCTGTGGTATGTTGATAGACTCGAGAGCCCTGCCCTGCTAAGTATGATACCAAGTACAGTTGCACCAAGCAAGTGTACTGTAAAGAGCTTAAAAGTGGATGTCATCCAGGAAGTCTTGGCCTATATTACATATTTTAATAAAACACAATGCCAACTAGTTGATAGTTGAGCCCTGACTTGGCTTTTTTAGACCAGCTACTTTTATCTAACCATAAAACATTAGATCTAATCAGGCTTTAAACAAAATTAGGTTTACAATAAGTGCATCCTAAGTGGCAGAGCTCTGTATAACAAAGATTAGTAAGACCAAATGTATTCACAAAAAAAAAAAATAATTTCAACATTTTATCAATATGGAGAAACAAATGATACAGTCATGACCACTAAAAAAACAGATAATAAAACTGATAAAAACAGATAATAAAACAGAGGGAATGCTGAAAACATTTGTCTACTCTGAACTCGTTAAGAAAACATTACATTGTTTTCTGGCTTTAAAATGATGAGAAAAAAAATGTGCAACTCAGCCCACTCATGATGACTTTGCAAGTAAGTGATAATTTGTCTTCTGCTGAGAATTACAGAAAACGGACAATAAACAGATAACCCTCTGTTGTAGCCATGTTTGGCAGTTTGTACATTCATTTCCTTGCTGAATCTGTGTCTTGATAGAACTTTCTCGACATCATAAAACTCAGAATCTGCCCCTGAAGTTAAACTTATTCCAGTGTCACTATACAGTTAACACTGGAGTTTTGTTGCAACAAATTGAAAATAAATTTAGGGTAAAAACTATACTGAGGTCAAAAGACACAGATAATTACATTTCAGCATATTGTAATTTAAGAGGTCTGGGAGGAAACAAGACTTCTGAACCTCCTCTTGACTCTGTTTACAGCCTGTAGAAAGTCTACACTGATGCTCTGTGAAGAACTCCTTCATCCCCATGGCAATTCATCAACTGAACAAGATCAGGGAGACACATACTTAACACCACAATAAAACTTGTGTTTATGTATAATTGAACTTTTAACATTTCTAGTATTGATTGATGCCTCTGACCAGTGGTCTGTATTTGTGTATTTATTTACACGTTTTACTATTTATTGTTTTGTGATGTGTTTTTTATTGTCATTGCTGTGCTGTAAGACAAATTGCCTTTTTAAGGACATTAAAGCTTTCAAGTCAAGTCAAGTCAAAGCTAGATGTGAGATGATCACAGGTGCTTTCAAACAGGCACAGGGTTAAGTACATGATTGTCAGTTAGTGTAGATTGCTGTTAATTTGCTGTCAGATGGTGATGTCAGAAAGTAGCTACAGAAGGATTTTTGTCCCTGATTTATGACTCTTGTAGCTTCAATTTTAAATTAACTATGACATTACTTAAAGTTAAACAATGCTTTAAATTGTTGAATTGTATTATTTTTCAGGTATGTTGTAACTTTGCAAACACAAATATTTCCTCTATTTCCTTTAATAACAGGATTCATACTGACAAACAGATGCAAATTACTGCCAATGAACCCCAGTGGTGTATTTCTCTGTTACATTTTTATCACATAGTTCAACAACTGGTTACAGGAAGGTGTTTGGAGGGCTGAGTAACCTTGAACTGTTTAAATACAGCCAACACAGTGATTCCATTATGAGTTCGAAGAGCTTAGACCTACCCCAGATGTGTCTCAATAACAGAGGTATTAAGTTGCCCCTAAAATGAGTGCTGGAAATAAAAGGAAACAACTTATTATCCCACCATTTTCTGCAAACAATCATCTTCTTTCTCCTGGACAGAGTTTACTTTTCACTGTCATTCTTTTTTCTCTCCTCTCTTTATTCTTTCTTTTCATTGTTTCCATCAGTGCATTTTTAGTCCTGAAGCTTCCGTTTTTCCCACACTCTCCCCTGTCACACTGGTCGACCGCAAAAATGCAGGACAGAGGAGAGTGTGAGGGGGCTCTGGAATTCCACATGCAGAGGGTAAACACTGCAACTGCCAGGAAGACACACACACACAGGAGCAAACACGGCACCTACCCGGCTGCCCTAACCTACTCTACAACCCCTATGCTGGACTCCTGCCCTCTTAATTCTTCACTTGC
>JAPSES010000105.1:9570183-9604766 GCA_029822895.1 Maxillicosta whitleyi | reverse complement strand
CACGGCACCTACCCGGCTGCCCTAACCTACTCTACAACCCCTATGCTGGACTCCTGCCCTCTTAATTCTTCACTTGCATGAGTTTAAACGGCACAGTTTGTGCAGTCAAGTATGATGACTGAATGTAACACGTCAGCAAAGAGAGTGCTCTGCTCAGCGCTGCAGTCTCAGCAGGAAAAGGTGCAACAAATGAACTAAAAACAGAGACAAACGAACAGTGGTAACAGTAACACATGCATTGCAACATTAAAGCAAGAATTCTTCTGTATGTCTCTGTGATGTGATCATGTCTTTTCCTCTCACAGATTCAGTAAGTGTGAAGAGCCCTTTGCCAGTACAACAGCATGCTTTAAACAATCAAGCCTGATCACAAAGCTTTGCTGTTGTTGTGTAATTTGGCCAGATGTTGCAGTAATAAAGTCATAAAGCAAGCAAAGGAAATAGCTGGCAGTTCAGCCCCGTTTCAACCCTTTTTCTTTTATTTTTCCTTCTGCGCTCTTCAGCTTATCTCCAAACCAAACAGGATCTAAATGGTGCTCGGAGCCTGGGTCCTTCCACTGAACCACGCTCTGTTTACGGTTCAGGCAGAAATCAGGCCTGTGATGAGGTTGTTTACTGAACAGACAGATACAACCTGCAGCCAAAAGACTGGGAACACTCCACTACACACATATTCTAACACTCATTAGCATTAGCCATGTCCGCTTGAAGTCATCCCATCTCTCTCTAAAAGACGGAGGCAATTACTGCCACCTGAATGAGTGAAATCACTGACAGTAAAGCACTGCTTTGAGCTACAGTACATAGAGCATTCTAAGAAGTAGCATGAATACAAACTGAATAAAGAGTAAATGTTTTGATGTAACTTACTTAATCAACCGTTTAGTTGCTGTTTTCCGGATTTGACCCTCTCGAGCACTGCTGGGGGGTTTGGGGGCATGAGGAGGACTGACACAGGTCTGGATGTGGCTACGGCCATGTCCATGGCCATGGCCGTGATTGGGCCGTACATGGAAGCTGGATGGAGGGCAGCTAGATGAGTTTGTAGAAGTCTTGACATGTGAAGCACTTGTCTGGTCTGGAAACTGAGCCTGAGGAAAGAAAAGAAAATGACTGTGGATATCGTCACAAATAGAAGCAACTTAAATCAAGCTATATACAGTTTAAGTGTTGATGGTTTCTTGTAGGTTAGAATGGAGAATGACACTACTTGATTGAAAAAGTCCTTTACCTACAATTTTGGTACATTTAAAGGTTAAAAATAACAAAAATCATACCCAATTCCAAAAGAGGAATAAGGAAATGCAATGACTTTTGGAACGGGTTAGTCATGGGAAAGAAATGCAGTGTTTGGTCATTAAGGTGAAGCATGTATTAGTGCAGATATTAATGAAATGCCAACCAGTATCAAAACAAGCTCAACATTTTTTGTGATTGGCTGCACTAAAAGGAAATTCTTCACATTATTTAGTATTTGTTTATGCAAGATCTCTTCAAAGAGTTGGGCAGGGAGAAAATGCCCTTTTCTTTCTGACATAATATTTTAGAGCCACATATCACTCTGTCCTCGCACTGCTGGGGAATGCTTTGCATACATTCCTTCCACATCTCATGTCTATGCTATTTTCTCTGCTGCTTTATACGGCTATCTAACAAGCTAATGGTTTTCCAGCTTCACAGTGTAGCCGTTCAAAGGGCCGGCACTGTGACAGGGAATATCTGATGTAATTTTTGTGTTGATAAATGAGAAGCTGAGTTTCCAGGTTGCAAAGCCTATGGCCACAATTCAGTTTGAGCGGGGCCAGGAAGGGCACCTTTCTTTGACTGCCAGGTGGCCCTGGGCCAAGCCTGTGGAGGAGCCGCACAGTCTGCACCCAGTAACTGGAACGTGGACCGGAGCACCGGAACAGCCCCTCAATTCTCCCCCTTTACAGAACTACACACATACACTTGCACTTTTTGGCACTATGGCACACTTCCTTTTGTGTCTTCAGATACTTCCAACTATATCAGGTAATTTTCCCATTTTGGCATCAAGTGGATGAGGTGAGTTGAGCAATTTAATGATTTTTTTGGTAGAACTTCTTTGTACACATTAAACACTATTAGTTATAAGCAAGACTGCACTTTACAAGGAGCATATTTTGGGGTAGAAAGACTTAATTTAGAGGTAATTTAAGAATATTAACATTTATAATGTTGTGTTTTGCTATATTTTTGGATTGTATTTTTACTATGTACTAAGACAAAAAAAGCTATAATTTAAGTCAGTAAATTGTGCATACATGATATATCTTAAGCATGCAAAGCTCATTATTGTAAAATAAAATTTAAAAAAATAAATAAATAAAGGCACTAGAACTCCATTGAGCTCACAATAGAAGAATGGGTGATGTCTTAAAACAAGGGTCAGTAAAACAGAGGTAAATGACATAAAAAGTAAAGATAAAATACATTTTACCAAAATGTTTTTATGCAGGAGAATGGATGATTATCACACAAATGTAAAACTATCATGATTATTTCAAATAATAGCAAAATGGCAACTATATAATAACTGTGATGTACCCACAGACCATTGTAATGTGGTTATTGTCATTTTTAATGAGGCATAATCTTAATAAGATACTAATACTTGTACTACCACCGCTTTAGTCACTATCACTATGCTGTTATAAGGATGTTCCTAATGGTTATTACATAGCCCGCAAGAACAGAGAAATTTATTTGTTTTCTTGAAGTGGCAAGGATAAGAACAAAGTTAGTTTTGATCAGGACATTTCATATTTCACATAAACCTCACATGCAGAACTCCTAAGAGTAACCTTTTCCATATTAACTATGTCCATTTCAATTTTCTAACCAATCACACAATAGTTAGTAGACACCACAAGAAAAAAATTCTTTTTTTTGATAACAAGTTGAAAAAACTCTAAAATCAGGGCTACAAGAAAAAATAACATTCTTTTCTTGCAGCTCTGGGAGAGATAACAAATTTTCCTCTTCTTAAGGAATATATAATAACCGTAAGGTCAACATAAATTGCTAATGAATTAAAAGAAGTATATAGCCATGTTAATCCTAATACCACTATGCAACATTAACACTATATCTTGGCTAACCCAGCTAGGGAGTCCAGCTGAAACTGGAATGTCTGTATTTATGTATATTTTATTTTAAACAAAGGTATTGTCAAATATTAAGTCGATCACCAGCATCATGAGGCACAAAAACCACCAATCCCATGGGAATATATTAAGTGACTGAAGGATCTGAGGCATAATGTGACTTAGAGCAGAAGACACATTGCCAGAGAAGACTGGCAGAGAAAGTTGTGTGGGTGGAAAAAACAGAGAAAGATGGCAAAGGATTTTAGGGAGGGTTCTCTGAATTGACAGTATGACAACTATATCCAAAGTCAGCCATCCTATGACCTCAGTAAGGATGGTTTAGGCTAATAATGCACTGTACACTTCCGAACTTTAAACCATTTCACACTGCAAGAGATATTCCTACCTCCATAAGCCCTGAGGATGATGTGAGATGTCAGAAATAAGAGATGCCTGGTCATCTAGTGAACTATGTTCAAACTCTGAGACAGAATACAAAAGGGAATGGAGCACAAGAAAGGCAAGGGATCACTATCATGCAGTGCCTTGCGTAAGCCTGTGGGACTAAGCCAAGAGAAATATCACCTCAATTGCATTAATTAAGGCCCAACCAAGATGATGAAAAAAACAATGACGTGAGAGCAACTGCATTACTCAGGACAGATCGGAAAAAAGCGGGTGCATCCAATCATTCCACTCTGTAAGTTGTCCAATGGCTCTCTCCTGTCTCTATTTCTCTCCATCCATAGATTGACTCCAAAATCCACTGGAAAATGAATAAATACACTCTTCCTGTTGAGATCCTCTTTCAAAGCAACTGCAGAGAAAGACGGAGGGCCTATCTTTTTTCTCTAAACATAAAAATTACACTCTGTGAAAAGACTAAGACCTCTCTACTTCTCTAATCTCTCTTAGAAAACAGCCAAATCACATCTGTCATGGCTAGTCAGGCATGACTAAAAGGTTTTTTGTCGCTACATTACTACCACAGAGAAAATCATATCCCAAAATTGTATTTGTGTTGTAATGGGAAGGTAAATGGAGCTCAAATCTGATGTGAACTGTAATGAGACGACTTCAAAACTATAATAAAATCCATACGGGGCCTCTCAGAGGCAGCATTCCTTGATTACTCACCTTCCCAAATGAACTTAGTTGAGTCAACTGGCCAAATAATGTAGACTTGGGGTGAGGAGTCATGTTTGGCTCTTCAGGAATGAGCTTCTGTTGAAGAGGATGTTCCCACTGAACACCATTTTGTTAAGTGGTTTGGAAAGAGACTCTCAGAATAGTTTGGTAAATGCTAACATGAAAGCTTTCCCCTTTATGTGGGTGCTTTGCAGTATTTTGGACAGCACTTAGGTAAGGGAATATTTTGAACAGACAGAAATATGCGTGTTTTTACAAGTTGTTACTCAACAGCTCTGATACTGCTCAGTTTTCATGTATGAAGTGCTGATAGTAAAAGACATCAAACAAGAGCAATAGAGGAATGAGCAAATCTTTAAAAATTCAAATTTTCCTTTAAACAAATCCCATTTTCTTCAAAGCTTCAAAACACCCTGAGCACTCGTATGCAGGGAAATAATTTTTCCACCAAAGAACTCAAGTTGAAGCTCACGTGTCTGAAAGTGACTATGCAGCTGTAGTGTACGAAAGGATGAAAGTTGACCTTTAATAGCTCTCTGTGCTCTGTGAATAGGACCCTTGTGGGGAAATTCCCCTTCAACAATGATAAATATAACCCTCTTAGTATCATATTCAGCATGACAAAACAGGGGAACTCTTATTTTTCTTCTTTACCTGATGTCTACATTGGCCCTGGTCCAGAAATTGTCTTGACTGAAGTCTTTGCTGTTGCAGTTGCTGGATGGCGAACTGAAGCTGGTAACTTCCTTGGGTGGGCTGGTAGCGCTGCTGTGGGCTCACCCCTGTAACCAAACTATAGGCATTCTGCATCTGGCCATCCCAGAGAGCATCTTCATCCTTCGGTGGCCTGTGGCTGGAGAAGAAAAATAAGGAGCGTTTAGTGAACAGAAGTGGAAGGAAAATTTAGATCTTTTACTTAACTATAAGTGCAAATACTGCACCAGAAAAAATACTCTTCTGTAAGTCAATGTATGTAGGTGTTGACTTGAAATGCAAATCAATGTGTTACAATGAAAGTTTGTGTCTTGAGACTGCTATGTGTGAAATATTCCGAAGAATATTAAGGTATCAGATATTATTCAATTTGGCTAAATTACTATCTTGAGGATTTTGTGTGTAATTGACTTAAGAAAAGTTTTTTACTGTTACTGACATTTAGATTGTGGTTAACTATTTGGTCACACTCAATAGAACCTAAAGGCTCAATTTTATAATGATTTCTGTCACTATTGTATTATATTACTTTTACACAACTGCATTAATTTGTACATTACATTGCTCTGTTATGATCAGGATTTTAATTATTTTAAAACACTTTATGTGCTGTTGTGTAGTTTAATCCAGTTCTTTTGGGAGAATCAAGGTCTACACTGAAAAAAAAAAACAGGCCAATTTTCAGAAGTGTCAATGCATTTTTCTGCAGATCCATTGGTGTGTAAAATGTTGATTTAGTTTAAGAAGTAGGAGAATTGTAACTCATACAATAAAATATAATTGTTTAGTTTAAAGTCAACATGCTTAAAGACATGGTTGTCACAAACAGGAAGGACTTTGAATGTAATATGAAAGAGGAATAATGTTTTACAAGATGAAAATACAAGTACTGACAATTGACAGTTACTTTCACTCCAACAGTTTGCCTAAATTCCTAACAGATGATGCACACTTGTAATTTACTCCTGTCTAATCTTTGTCAGTTTCTTTACCATCCTACCAAGGCAGAACTGTGGCAGTAGCTAATTAAGCCCCTCACCACTTTCTCCACATGTTGAGTTGCAACACCACTGACAGAAAGTAAAAACAACAAGACAGCTTACAGCATCCCAGCTGGTGGCTTCTGGGCCCACAGAAGCCTCAAGTCAAAGTGTGCAAATCAGAGTCAAAGTAGAGGGCAAGCCTGTGGCAAACACAGGCTGAACTAAAAACCTTTCCTCTTTGCCTCAGTGCTCCTGGAGCTTCACGTTCCATTCACATCACAAACCCACAACCTGGAAAACAAACCTTTTGACCAGCTCCACGAGTTTGTAACTGGATTATCTATCATTAGAACTAAGCCTGTTGCAGACTTCTTTTTTCTCTTTTCTACCCCTGCTAAAGCAATGAGCTGACCAGCCTGCCCTTCAGACATGCTTAAATTGAGTCTATGCGGAGTCTGCCGTGCTGCTGTATATGAACCACTGCAGCCAAAAATAATGCCATAAAGAACACTACTGGGAGCTGTGAGGAAAAATATGACCAAGAAAAAAAAGGGAGATGCTAGTAGAGTTAAAGAAATAGAATCCCTGGGGGTCTTAATGACAAAAAAGCTTCTTGGAAATTCCTCCCATTACATGCAATAACATTCGTCCATTGGTCTAGAGTAAAAGAAAGCACCGCAGACTTAAAGTCACAATAGCTACTGTATTTTTAGAAGCAAACTATGATAAGCTCTAAAATTGGAATTCAATTAATCTTGGACAACAATACACACTGTGGGATAATCATCTGGTGAAAAAAATATTCAAGCTTGCACAGCCAAACAAAGACACAGGGGAACTCAACTTCATGTGAACATGCTACCCGCCCATGCATTTCTCAGTTCACATAATGGCACATATATTGCGAAAACAACTGATGTGAGCATTTTTTTTTTACCCTTTGGAAACAAAGGCTTGTTGGCGAACCTTGCAAGGCCAGAGATTCTACAGCGCCAGAAGACAAAACAAAAACTTGTTCTTTGTTTACAGCAGTCATTTCCTTTAACTTGGCTGCAGTTGTATAATGGTCCACAGGGACATTCAAAGCTACTATTTTATTAGTATTTCTTGGAAGGCTGAGTATTTCTCAGGTCACAAACACAGAGTATACTCTCTTTGCATACATTGTCCCAGTAAGGTGAAGTCTGTTCAGACAGGGGTAATCACCACGCCACAACACAAAAAATGTCAGTGATAAAACCAGGAGGAATTTCAGCGCAGTCAGCAATAAAACAGGAGAAAAAAAACCTGAGAGTTACATCTGAGTTTCTCATCATTTGTGTTACATGTGTGATAGTCAACTATCCTGGACGTCCCTACTTGCTGAACTTCCGCTTCTATGTGCCAACTACCTCCCCCGCTGTGTTCGGCATCCATGAATATGCTGATATAACTTACTGTACCGTACAGCGACACAAGCTACGCACATGTGCAGCATCAATCTAGCTCAGTGTGAATGTGGGAAAATAGATGGTCTGAGATGACATCATGCCGTAGTATCTAACAGCCCTGCCTCGTAAGTGTAAACATCAGCTGCCACGGGAGGGTGAGGGTATTTCCAAACATTAGTCAGTATTTGTTTACCTTCGTTTTTGCACCAACATGACATAAGCATGAATGTTTCCTTACAGTAATACAGAAAATCTTATCTGACAATTTGTTGGGGTGTTATACTGTAGCATACATGGTAGAGTCCTGACATTACCAGCTAAAATAAGATCAAATGCAGAACATGTGCTGGTTCAACCCTTTTAAATGTGAGCATTTCTTGGTAAAATATAGCAAAAATAATGGCTTTTGGTGTTGCCAGTTGGATATATTGGAGCTCTTAATAATAATTCATCAGCACAGTTCACTGATTTCTCACTCTTCTGCAAATAAAAGGCAGACTAACATTATTAATACAGCAGCAACACCAACAAAGACATAACAATACTATACAAGAGACCAGGTTACTACTATAAAGGTGCATGTATCTGCTCAAAAGCCTGAATCAAATCACTGGAATCTGACTAGTTAACCTTAAAGGTTCGCCTTCTTCCAATTACCACATCTGGCTCCAATCAATGCGAATAAAAACTTCTCTTCTTTTAAATTTAGGAAGGGAGACATCAAAACAAATTTGTGGGACTTTGTCCCCCATCAAAGAAGTTTTAAATTTTCACCAGAGTTTTTCTGATTAGTTGGGTTGTCAGTTCAGCAAATGGACCGTCATAAAATCCTTTGGAATAGTATGTCCTTACAAAATGTGACCAAGTCAAACAACAATCTGTCAAAGTATTGAGCAGAACTAAAAATACCCTGTAAGAGTTGAGCTGTGCTATTTTTTAGTGCAAGCCATGCTGGACTGAATATGACTAAAATGATATTGCTGGGTTGAGTACAAAATACTCGAAATTTTTGGTTACTTAAGCTATAAATTTAAATGATGGTAAAATTATGACTTATTAATACTGAAGACAAGTAACCTTCCTAAAAATAAGGATGATTTTAAAGAAGTTGCCTTGACAACAGACTGGGTGCATGGCCATTTTTCCTACAATATTTTGCAAACATACAACGGGGGTGTAAATGTATGAAATGTGTGTTATGGTTTAAAGCCCTCTGGTTGTCTGCACACTGGAGTGAGGCAGCAGCTCTCAGCGTGCTGATGCAGCATACCTGGTAGATGCTGGCAGCAGCACTTCAAAGAGCCGTACTCCTCTTTGAAAACCATCATACTTCACCCCTGTGGTTGCTTAAAGAGCCAGTGTGCTTAACAGTTTCAGTGTGTTTGGCACAAAGCACCATTCCCACTATAGGGGGGGAGGGACTCAGGAAACTGTGTTATAAGAAACAGCACAGAGGCTAAATCAAAGCAATTTATCCTAATATCTTATTAAAGACATTTCACTGCAAAAAGAGGTGAACTCCAAACCAAGTGCTGGGAATACCAGGCATACAAGAGCGCTTTATGTATTGCAAGCCAGTCATAAATGGGAAGATAAATGGAGCAATGTGTTTTCTGGAGACTTTTAAAATAAGCTTCCAACAAAAGCTACTGTACACACTTCCTTCTCTGAATATTATGATTAACAAGGACTGTGAAAAGCTGGCATGTGAAGATGTCATAGATTCTATTTCCAAAACAATACATGAGAAGCAGTATATGGATGTGTACCATTCATATTAAATTATTTGAAGGAAATGACTCAATTCACAGTAGGAAAATATAATCTGTTCAAGCCTGAGAAGCAGGATGATTCTGTTTCCTTAGTGTCATATGTAAAAGGAAGGTGAAGATATCTATAAAATTATAAATTCTATTAAAACTCTCTTTCTTGGTTTGTGGAAATAAAAACATTTTAAAAAAGGAAAGGGCCAGACATTCCAGGAATTCCCTGACAGCTCAATGCATAAGGAAGGGTTGGACTGGAAAAACAGAGTCAAAGATCAGGGCCAAGCTGTCTGCAATGTCAATGTCACTCACACATCAAAACAAAAATAAAAAGAGGGTGGCCATAGACGCTTAACCATCATGAGATACCCTAAGCCTGCACATGCACAGCACAGGCACGTGTCATGTGATCACACTTAACCTTCTGTGACACTCACACCTCTATCTCTAAGCAGAAAACCAATGTGAGAGGGGTGAGTACAGGATGAGGAAAGGGGGATTTCAGTGGCTGCAGTGAGGAGAGTCTAAGCAGACTGATTCAGTGGGTGGTGCCACCCCCACCACAGCCTTAACCCCTCCACGCTGCCAGCACACTTCACACTCAGCAGCCAATTCTACTGCTACTTAGCTCCACAAAGTACAATTAAAATGTGGGGGGGGGGGGAGAAATGCCAATTTCCAGGCACATATTGAACTAACTTGCCCGAGGGACTGTTGGCACTCCAGAAACCTTTTCCAAAGACTAACAATCTCCAATCTAAAAATTCGTCAGAGACCATTAAAAAAGCCTTTAGGTTCTATTGAGTGTGACCAAATAGTTAACCACAATCTAAATGTCAGTAACAGTAAAAACTTTTCTTAAGTCAATTACACACAAAATCCTCAAGATAGTAATTTGGCCAAATTGAATAATATCTGATACCTTAATATTCTTCGGAATATTTCACACATAGCAGTCTCAAGACACAAACTTTCATTGTACAGTATCTCATCTATTACTTGAATTTATTTTTGAAGTATAAGCCTCATTCTTGACTGAAAAAGCAAGAATGTCGGTACATATCCTTTGTCTGCGTGCATCAGCACAGCATCTCACACTCCAGGCACTCAGAGGAGAGTCACTGTTTACCTTGGCAATGAATCCCATTGAGACTGTAACACACTTTTCCTTCTTTGCTGCCTCAGGGGAGGGCAAATAAATAGTCCATGTGAGCACAATGGAGATATATGACCATAAAGAGCACTGGCCTGCTTATGTATAAGAGAATTGTATGCTTTTTACTAATTGAAAGTAGATTAAATTGCTGTAGTGATACCATCTCTCTGTAATGACAATGGAGTTAATGTGTGCTTGAAAAGTGTCTTTTCAGTAGGGTAGAAGTCTTATAATAGGCACAAATCAAAACTCAGTGGCAAAACCTCTCTACTGACTGTACAGTTACAAAAACATATATTTAATCTGATCATATTTATTTTAATATCTAGCTATACAATATATTAAAATACACTCTATATAATAAAAAACAATCAAAAACTGTTTACCGCATCTGTCTGGACTCACCTTGTGCTGCTGGGTAGATCTGATCCAGAATGGATTGCCTTCACTGGTCCTTGTGTTAGAGTAGCAGCATGCTGGACCTTTGGGTGAAGTGTGAAGCCCTCTCTGTTTAACATCCTGTTGGCCAGGTTCAGGTTGCTCAACTAGTGGAAGAGGATTACATTTTAAGAGATAAATAATCTCCATTATAAAGTAAATTCCTATACATCTGCTGTATCAAGACATGGGGTCTGACCAATTCTATTAATATTAAGTTAGTTGTGTAACATTCATTCCACTGTCTAAAACTCTGGCAGTCTTTGAAGAATAAGGGCTTACATTTTGTTCCTCCCCACACTGACCAGCTTAATCTCTTGTATATGAGAGTTGTGTGAAACGTATACACAGCACATGGCACAGCTAGTCTCCGCTCACTCAGCATTAAATCCAGATGGCTCCCTCCGTTGCCTTCATTGAATCACTTATCATGACTCCAAAGCTGTTTACAACCTCATCAGCAATAGCGTAGGAAACAAACCTCTGTACTGCATTATTTTTATGTTGTTCAGTCTCAAAATGTAAATGGAGTGAGGCTTTTTTTTAAACTTCATTTATAGAAATAATGTCTCACATAAAAGTTGAAACTATTTGCTAAACTATTTGATTTAAGCTGTAAGGTTTTCTTGCCTACTTCACCTTCTCAGCATTAGACGTTATTTACTTTGCCATATGTGCTACTGCCAGAAGTTGTTCGATTTCAGATTTTTTGCGTATACTACCTAGCATGAGAGTGAGTAATTACTGAAACCTTAGAGGTCAACTACTAAAACAGGCTGTAGTTCACGTTTACAGTGTTTTCTGTTAAGTTCAGAGAGTAATTTAATGACTTCTAATCTAAGCCTTTAAAAAAACTAAATGAACTCTGAGGCCTTTGAGCTCAAACACTGAACCATTTTATTCTGCTGCCGTGCCCAGATTTGCTAGTCATAGAATATATGGCTAGCACCTTTAAGATAGACAGGATAATGTACAGTCAAAAGGAAGCTATAAAAACATCAGCCTGTGTGGTCTGGTGCCATCACAAGAAAAACAATCTCTGACAGAAAAAGCTCCTGTGAGGCAGAAAAGGATGAGGAGGATGAGGAGGTGGGAGGAGATAGGTTGAAGGGCTCCCCACGATGTATGACAAACCCTTGGGGAGTATAGGAATAAGGGGTGATGAAGCCAACGTACCTGCAGCTCCCCTGCTCAGTGCCAATTTGCCACATTCCTCTATTTATAAGCATCAATTACCACAAAAAAGTGGCTGCTTGTTAAGTATCAACCAAAATCACTCCCCCATGGAGCATCTGATAATGAGACCTCACACAGAGCTGAGGCTTGATGCGGCTCACCACTGTTTGGGCCAGCCAGCTTCAAACCCAGTTCCAGACCCACCCCCACACCTCCTCCAGCCCACAGACTGCAGGCGAGCAGAAGGCAGAAGAAGACAGAAGGTGTGCAGCGCAAGGCAGCAGACCCTCCGGCTCCAACAGGTCTGCTGAATGAATGAGCAGCTAGATGCCGCCAATCAGCATGGGGTCAGAGCCAGGTTTATGCATCAACAAAGAGAAATATCAGAGACCTCACAGTAAGAGACTACTGCAGAGGGGCCAGATTGTTCCGTACATGAAGCGTTTTAGAGATCAGTTTACAATTGCTTAATAACTCATCATTTCTTGTGAGAACACGGGGAAACTTCCTGCTTCAGGCGGGAGGAGCTGTCGGCTTAGAGGGTTACAGAGGTCGATCTGAACATAAATGAGCTCACATGTTGTGTCAGCAGGTTGATGTGACTAGAGGTGGCGTAGTGGCGAGCAACCTGCTTGTCAGCCAGCTTCTGCAGAGCCGAAATGAAGGCCTGCTGGTTCGACTGAGCCTGGGCTGACAGAGAGTTCAGCTCTTTGATCGTCCCCAGGGAGTTTGACTTCAGCTTTGTGGAACTGCTCATCTTGACAGCTGATAAAGAAAACAATGACACATGTGTCACAAATAAAAATTAACCTGGTAAAAGGAAGATCAGGTGATAACCAGAGGAAAACAGAAACATGTCGATCCAGGAGACAGAATAAATACTATATGTACAAACCTAACATGTGTGAACTAAAAATGCATTTCACAACATTTCTGATGTATATGTTATAGCAGTGTATGTTTGCAGGTCCTTATACAGGTTTTAGATTTTATAGTGAAGAAAACAGATCAAATGTGATGGGACTGAAAAGACCTTAGAAGGCTTGGTGATATCTAGGGTTTACTTGGTCCCATAAAATTACAATATATGAAGTAATAGTATGCATGAAACAGCTTCAGAATGGTAACTTTACAGACTGCAAAATAGTAAAAAAAAAAAAAAAGTCAACAACTATTCCTCTTTGCATAGGTGCAATACTGTTACATTTGTATAAGGAGTAAGTAGTGGGAAATTAATTATTTTGTTATAAAGTTATAATTGTTGGTAAGAGGTGTGTGCATAGTCAATAGGAGTTCGAACACTCTGCACATCTTTGGTATGATATAGCCTTTGTCGAAAAGATTCTTGTAGTACAGGAATTAAAAACTGGTAAAATAGTTCTTTTGGTATATAGTCCAGCACTAGCTGCTACTCTTCAACCATCTCAATTGGAAATAATGTTAATATGCATGTACTTGTTGGGTTTTTCATTAGTTATGGGTAAAGGAAGCATGTGAGATTCAGACCAGACAAATAGCAGGACTTGACTCTATATACAAGATGTCTACAAAGATGAAATATGCTAAGAAAGATTTTTTTGGGCATGAAGAGTAATGAGTTTACCTTGGCTTGCAGAGGTGGGTCTAGACAGTTTCTGACTGTAAATGTGCATGGCACCCGGAATGGAGGAGGGTGCTCCAGAGCTGGGTGTGGATGAAGTAAAGGATTGAATCCTCCTGAGCCCCTGATTGGGCTGCTCAGTAGACACTGTGTTAGGACCAGTAGAAGTAGTTGGCCACACTGCTCTTGGGGGCTGGGTGATAATGGGGGCAGACGTATAGGCAGGGGGATTAGAGAGTGCCTCAATTTGGCAGAACTGAGACTTTGCTAAGGACTGTGCATAGGATGGTGGTTGAGGGGGAGGCGGTGGAGGTGGACAGTGGAGAGGAAGGGATGTTGGAATGGGGGAGCAGTGCTGCAGATGGATATGGGTGCAGTCTAAAGTCGCAGGGAAGTTGGAGCAGTGCTGAGAGGCCTGGACCTCTGGCTGGGTTTTAGCAGATCTGCTCTTAAACGCTGCCTGTTGATCTTCAGGAACGGCACGCACAGAGATCTGACTCTCAGAGGCCTTGATGTCTGGGTCACTGCTGACTTTGCCTGTGGAGAGCGAGGACTCTGAAGCGCTGGAATCTTCTTTGGACACAGGCAGAGCTGTTCAAAGGAGGAAAGAAGCCAGAGCTCCTTTATCATCAGTTAGCCATTCCACTGCTCTGACACACATTTGTTTTCCCCCAGTGAGTGCTAATTGTTTGAAGCTGACCTTTTCTTCACCCCAGATGACTCAATGCTTTTCCATCTACTTTTCTGGGTTTAAAAATCTAAACATATGAATTCCAGTATACTATGTGAATGTGAAAAATTAAGGAAAAAACAAAGACAAAACTCACTTTTTGAAACCTCACAGTTGCCTGGCTCTTGTGAGGCATTCGTTTTATGAATGTCTTTCTTAACACTCCTGACTTTTGTTCCTAGGAAGACAGTGGCTGATTTATTTTTCTGAGTGTAGTATGTCAGTACTTCCTCCAGATCGTTTTCACTGTAAAAAAAAAAAAAAAAGAAAGAAAAAAAGAGCGAGCAGATAAATGGGTATAGCAGATTGAGATCAGTCTTCACTCAGTAGCATATATTTGGAACAGAAAAGTGCCAAATACAGAACAATGGTAAGTGTGTTTGCCAGTTTGCAAACCTTGCGGCAGTGATGTACTCTTGAAAAACACTATGGTTAACACAATGCTCCTCTTTACTGTTCTCTTGCTTTTTCACCATATGTTCAGTTTCCTGTTGAGAGTAAAAAAGAAAGCAGATGCTCAGTTGAGTCTGAATAGAAACAGCATGATGTCTCATGTGTTTGCATCATCTCTAAGAAATGTGCGTTTGGGTTAAAACAGGAGTATGGGAATGGGTACCTTGTTGTAACAGTGGATAAACTCCCCTAACTGGTGGGACAGGATGCGTCTGCGGTCTTGGAGTGGTAGCTGCCGACTGGGCAGAACCACCTTTATGTCTTGCTGAAGGTTACTGGCAGCTCTCCTCAGGAATCGAATCACCAATTCCTGTGCAGACGAAAAACATACATGTGAAATCATTTATTATCACCTTCCTGATTCACTGATTGGTTGTGTTGTAAGTACAAATGCTGTCTGTGTGTTCCCCTCAGTTTTCAATGCCACTTAAAACACCTTTGAAAATCAATGGCTTCAATAGAAATCAGCTTTAAGCACGCATGTGTTTTTTCTGAAAGTTTTAAGGTCTGTGATGATGATGATGATGATGATATATGCCATTCCAATGCACCAATGAGTCTTTTTACAAAGACCACGTTTTCCCTCTGGTGTGGTTTCTGCACATTTCAACTAAAGCCAAGGTACAGATGAGTAACACAATAATCATAAGGGGAAATCTGGCATATATACATGAAAAGGAAACAATTCCCCAGGGCATTCTACCCCTGTACATTTATTTGGAAAAGGAGTTAAGAAAAAAATAGTTACTGTATTATTGTACCATTTGGTCATTGTCCTTGTCTGGCCAAGCTGGGATGGTGTTGGCTCTGCTCTCTGCCAGAAGTCTTTGCTGGACTCGCTGCAGGTAGGAAGAAAAAGCCATTCGAGCCTGGACTTTACTGGAGAGGAGAAGTAGAGAAGAGGAAAAAAAAGTCACGAAAAAGAAAAAGAAAAGACAGACACTCACATAAGGAATAACTTCAGCTCCTTTTCCTTCTTGGCAGTTGATAAATAAAGATTATACATTTTGTCTTCAGGTAGTTTGCCGAGAACTGACAGTAAAGAATGCTGTGTTGCTTTGAAATCTGGGATGCAGGTGTTACAACAGAAAGAACAACAGTTGTCCTCATTCCATTTGCTGACATTTCATCCAGAAAGAAAGAAAACAAAAACAGGTATGTATCACTTTCAGCCAGAAGTTGTCGAAACACAGTGTATCTTGTCTTGCACAGGTATCAAAATGATGAAACGTCGTTTGTGGTATAGGTGAAACTGCAAAGAGGACTGTCAGAATATTGCTGTTGAAAAAGATGTTTTGGAAATACCTGTCAAACACAAGCAATGATATTCTGGACTATAATTTCCCAGCTTCTTGCACAGTCCTGGCTAGCACTGAGGAATTTTTTGACAAACCCAGACTTGTTGAATGATAATTCCGTGTTAAATTATAATTTCAGGAACACTTAGAAAACAACGGGGGACTGTAGTGTGAGTTGGACATGCTGTAATTATAGTTGTGTGTACAATAAATTGCATGGAAGTGTGTTCTATGGTTCTCTTTGCATAAATTAAGGGATTATCTCAGTTTTTTTTTTTTTTTTTAAGGGATAGTTCAGATATTTTAAAACTGATTTGTATGAGACAATTATCCATAGACAGAGCTTTACCTGCAGTAGTTTAGAGTCAACATGCTCATACAACATGTACATGAGTATTGTCATAGAAGTTAAGTGATGCACAGCTGAGGACAAGAGCAGGAGAAAAATATATTTCAAAATATTATGTCATGAAAATGCATCTTTATTGTATTTATATAAGTTGTGATATAAAAGAAAGCCAGTGAAAATATAATAGAAGCTGTGACGGTGTAAAGTTGCTCAATACCACAAGTTCTCAAGCATAAGATAACCTCCAGACTAAACAAACCACAAAGAAAAGCCTTTGCTTGTGATGTAGTAAGGAGAAACCAATCATATTTAATGTCATATTTCTTAGTCCCACCCCCACCAGGTACCAACAAGAGAGCAGTAACCATGTCAGGAGAGGTAGGTGTGAAACGTGTGTTGTTCTTGCTTCAGTGCAACAAAACTACTACCCAACCATCAACAGGAGAAAAATGTTGCAGACCAAAATCTGAGTCATTTTGGATGTTTGCAGCACAATTGATATTTGAGATAATCATTTTGTTAATGCTAACAGTTAGCTTGCTCTGTGCATGTGTGTGTAACAACATGCCCTGTTTGCCATGTGGTAATTATGAACTAAGGACAGATAGTTTTGTTACTAATAGTTTTGGAATGCAAATACATAGTCATTTAGCTAGTGTTGGTGTTTTATTTCAAAAATATTGTTGCAAGGTTACCGCTAACGACCTGACCAGTGCAGAGCTGAATGAGGAGTGTGCAAACATAACTGTATATGCATGTCATTGTATGTATTTATCGTATGTTTACAGTACTTTTATAGAGAGCTGAAGTTCTGTCTCTTCTGTAGTGTCCAATAGAACCTAAACTATGACTAGTGTTCCATTTGTGAGAGAGAAATATGTTTTTAATCAAATATGAATTGTGAAATGACACACATGATACTTCTCAATGAAGTCACTGTTCATAGTAAAGTCAGTCAGGTCACATCTAGTTTTGTGTGAAATTGCTCAATGGACTGCATTGCTTGTTACATGCGATACACATCACCAACACCATAACAGCTGTTACCTTGGCATGAATCCCATTGTCCTTCAAAAGTTACATGAAAAAGAAGCGAAAATCACTACGAGTCTGGTCGTGTTGAAGCTGCGAACACATCTTCAACAACTCAGAACGGATTTAGGAGAGACACGGTTATGATCATGTCAACCCCGTAACGTTTGGATGTGTAGTCTTTATAAAAGTACTTCCACACTCCGGTAATGTGCTACTTCAACAGATTTACTATGAATTGGGACTTTCTTGGCATGTAAAATTACAACTCAAATCAACAAACATCATATGTGAAAATATTTGTCACCATAACCTCCAAAGCAGTCTTTCTTTGAATTAAATTCCAATAGGACATGACCAGAAGGGGTGGTACTTTGGCTCTCTATGTTTGTTTTGTAAACACCGCTAGAGAAGTCTTTAATATATGCACGTAAATGGTATAAATGTAAGTGTTAAGTTATGGGAAACGTTCCTGTTTTTCATTCCAGGTGGCCTCAGCATTATGGTACATTACCATCATCCACTCAGTTGGGAGTGTGGACAGAGTTATTATCCCCTCAACTAAAATTATTCCCGTAATGGACCAACCAAACACTGACTCATAAAGGACACACAGGCCTTTATGTGCTTTTTTTTTCAGCTGGATGGTGTGTATGGAGTATTCAGTCAGTTGCAATTTGTAACTTGACAGCCAGATATCACCAAGTATCACATTATGAACCTTTAGAAAGGCTCACCTAAAAAGAAAATTGTTTAAGTGGATGTTACATTTATACTTTCACCCCTTTACCCTACGTCAGATCCTTTCTTATTATGTCCATTGCAGCTGATCTGCAGTGTAACGCACTGCATGCAACAGCGCTTTTGCATATGAATAAGTCAAGAAAGTGTCCTCAAGAATGCCTATCTAATGACTAGGTAGGACAGTAAAAATATTAAGCCTTATTTATTGAATCTGAATTGAATTGAATCTGTGAACATCATTTGTATTTTGAAGGTTCTACTTCTTTGTTGGGTGCATAACTTTATATTTGTCCATTGTAAATAGTAAAGGACATGAAACACATGGAAAAGAAAGGTTAGAGGGAGCTGCCAACACAGCCTGTAGCCCAGAATCCAGACTGACCTGAGACCCCACCCCTGCTGAAGGATGTTAAGCAGGTTGACTCTAGGTCTGGCATTACGCGTGGCTGCCTCTGAGCTGGACACAGCCTCTCTATGGAGACGATCCAGTGGTGTGGCCACTTGACTTCTTTGCTCTGCTACCAAATCCATGTGTGCTGTTGGCTCGCACACTTGTTTCACCTCCTCTCTTTCCTCCTGTGCACACTCCTCTCCCTCCTGACCGCTGCTCTCAGCCGGGGAGGCCTTGGATTCTTTCCCTGAAGTATGCAGCACTGCAAAGAAACACAAATGTCAGTTGCATCACTAGCATTTTGGATAAAATATACACATACACTCAAAATAGGCCTTTTATTGTTGCTGCAATGAAATGAACTCATTCAGAGTCATATTTGGCCAACCTCACCGTGACACAGGGGAGTTATTTATTGGAACCAACAGTGCATTAGCGTGTGATGTTGTCCCACTTAGCTACAGTCTCCTTAGTTTCAGATGAGAATTAAAGTAGTTTCCTGAACTGAAGCAGAATAAAAGCCTACCAGATTTCTTTTTTTTCCCTGCTGTAGAGCGATGAGTCAGGTGGCGCTGTCTTCTCTTACGTGCCTCCAGAGAGAGCAGCTTCCTCTCATATTGGACAACGTGACAGCCATGGACCACGTCCACCTGCAGCTGCACATTCATATTTCTGAGAGACAGAACAAGACATGTCAACACGGTGGTAATAAAAACAACAATAACGATTTATATGTTTATCATTACCAGTTACAGTGCATGCTGCAGAACCCTTGTCATAAATTTAATCTTGAACTAAAGCCAGTTCAAAAAGGGATTAATGTGGTTAAGTAGTTTTTCCAGACGTTGATGATGAACCAAAAGAGAAAGGATAAAGTCCAGATAATAACACCAGCTCTTGCAGAAACAATATCACTATGGACAACTATGGAAAAATCATAGATAGGCTTAGTTGGGGGCCAAATCTCCAGATGATATTGTGCAATAATAAAACCTGTGGTTAAAACTTGAAGGCACACACTGATTTAAATAACATAAATGCACGTTGTATTATAATAACAAAACTGCGGTTCAATAAAAAGGCACAGTTCATCTATAGCAGTCTTTCCCCTCCTGCCCCAAATTGACACTACCATGCCACAGAGACATCGGACGCATGCTGGAAAAGTTGACTTTGCAACATCTTTTCAGCTGCTCCTCTCACCTATCCAATCGAAACCAAACAAACGCCACATTCGAATCCAACCATTTCCACAAACTGATGGAGAGATTTATTCCCCAATCCCGACCACAATGGAAATGCTTACCTTCCATGGAAAAGTCTGTTTGCCAACATATAGTTCATTGATGTCTTGGACTCCAGATATCCACTGAGAGAAGAAGATAATAAGCAAATTACAATAATCATAAAGGCAGGGACCTGAATGAGCCTCAACCTCCTTATTTTGCGGCGAATGTGTTAAAATGAAGCCTCTGTGATTTAGCTACTTTGGAAGCAGCCACTATTAAATGCACTGATAATTTCCCAGACCACTCAATAAGAATATTTTGGAAAAAAAGCTGCCACAAAATCCCCACTGCTAAGGCAGCCGTGGACCTAATCAAGCAACAAATCCTCACATAGGAATATGAATTGTAAGCACAAAGATGGATTTCCTCATAAATAGCGGCTTTAAGTACCAGAGACCTAAAAATACCTTAAAAAGACAAAAGGTCAGTGACTCTGTCACATACACCTTGTGGTGTTTCTAGTGGTGAGAGTCAAAAGAAGACACTGATTGCGCTCATTTAGCCACTAAAGATAATATTAATAATGAGCAACAATGTAGACAAAGGGGATTACTAGCGATCAGCCTGCTTTCTGGTTCAGCATACCCATAGAGCTCCCATGTGTCTGCGGTGGGGAAGATTCTAACGAAGCCTCCCCGTCTTTCATACTCCTCTTTTATCCTCCTCAACACTTTGACCTATATAAGAGAATGAAAACACATGACTCCATGTATATTCTGCTTCTCAGCCTGCCACATTTAGTATAATGTACAAAATGTCACACTGTCATTGTAAAGACTTTACCTCCTCAGCAGTCAAATTTAGAGTGCTGTCTCCTTGGCTTTGTTTGGTTCCTATTTTGTCTTTCATCCCTTCTGTTTCGGAGTTACTGGCTGATGGAGGCCTCTGTCGCTACACAGGAGAAAAGCACAGACCAAACAGTATTATCCCAAACTGATTCATGTCCATGTACTGCCATTTCCCTTTCCAACACAAATGCATACCAGTGTCTAGTGTTTTTTTTTATGTAGTTAAAATATTCCATGTTTCAAAATTGTTACGAATTCTTACATTCTTGAGGACAAAGTCATCTCATACTCCACAATATAAACTTAAAAGGCTTCAATTTAAAAAAAAAAAAAATGTAAATGATATCTTAAGTAACCAAAAAATAACATGTCCTCTTTTATTCTGTGTTTTTGTTATGGATTGGTTTTCTGGCTCCCACCCCACTCTGCACTACCAGGCTGTGATTGACAACTCTGGCATGCAGGTTGGAACTTGGACCAGACAGCGGGGCACAATCCCACTGGATCACGTACAGAATTTGTCATCTAAATCACTGGGGGATTACGTTTAATTTGTCTCACACGGCTGGGGGGATACAAAGGCAGCCAAAAAGTGACATGGCCTAATCCCACTAAAAAAGTCTCATCTGTTGTCCATAATCAGAGTAAAAAGAGAGGACAGGTTTCCTGTAGGCCTCAGGGGTTCAGCCTAGGGTTTATGTTGGGCATGTTTTAGGTAGTTCTGAGAAATTGAGAAACTATGGCAGACAGAGTTTCTGAGTCAAGTGGTGCATTGCAGCATTTCAAGCCCTTGCTTACAAAGGCCACTTTCCTAATGTAATGAGTTTTCTATTAAACAAAGCATGAGGAATCAATATCAGCCGTCTGTCTGTCACTGTGAAAAATAGTAAAGCCACATAATCAGATAAGCAAAAAGCAAAAGGCAATTTCTTACCGGTAATGAAACAGGCATCAGGGAAGTGCAAAAGGACAAGGCAAAGATAGATTATTATGGATGAGCTGAAGAAAACTTACCACTCTGCTGTGTGCGGGAGCTTTTTGTGCAGAGAAAGGTTTCTAAGAAGCAATGAGCAACACAATGAGTTGTGAGTGAGCATCAGTATTACCTTGACACATTCTGAATTTGTGAAGCATACACTACACCTACATGTCTGTGTAACAATGACATATTGTTCCTATATGTGTTAACAGGCTCTTCATACAATATAAGGTGGAGTAGAAATCTGTCTGATTTAGTAATCTCTCTTCAGCAGATCCAGCAACAAATCTGGGTGCAGTAGTCAAATAGACAGAGCCAAGGGCATTAGCTGTTGTATCATTAGACAGTGAGGCCTAGTAACACCATTAGTCACTTGATTGGAAATGATAAAACAATAAGCTACACAGTGTTGCACTTACTAACTGATGTCATTCAAACACTGTAATTACATTAACAGTTGTTTTGCATTAAAGTGATTTTTCCATGAGGAGCTCAATGGTAGTGGCAAGAATGTAAGAGACAGAGAGATGAAGACAAGAGTGGGAATATTTCACAAGGCAGAGTAAATGACTGCAGTGCTTGGCTCTGGTGTGTGCCGTGCATGTGAGAGTCCAGTACCTGTGTTTTTTGGGCCAGATGCTTCAGGCCGGGGTCCAGGGTGACTCGGTCAGTCCGTGACTTCCTTGCCAGGGGGTCTTGGCACACAAAGCCTAAGCCATAAAACAGGAAGACGTAAAGTGGTATCTGCACGACAGGCTAAAAATATATTACTAATTCCCATGACCTATATGTATTAAGTCAAAAAGGAAATGATTGAGCAAGAAACTGTAGAAAAGTAAAACAATGCAATGAAATACATCAATAATATATAAAAAAAAAAAAAAAAAAAAAAATCATGATGACATGTTTGAAAGGAATTATTTTTGCGCATTCTATCTAGATTCTGGCACACCTCAGTGGTAGATGATAAGACTGAATATTTGTGATTCACACGCACACATTCCATCAACATGTTCCCACCCTGTCAATAAAACTCAAATCTATGTTCCTCTGGTTATTATTCCAACACTCCCCCTCAGTTAACCAGCGTTGATAGTGAAATGCAAAAGAAATGTTTATGTTGTATCTCAGAGTTAGAATTAGATCTATTGACAGCTTGGAGCTCAAGGCTATTTGCTCTACTCCATCCAAACCGTCAGGTAAGGATCGGGCTGCTGCCATGCTCTTGCCTAAACACAGCAATTATTACAAACATGGGTGACACAGAGCCGACAGCTACACACGGGCGGAAAATGAATGCTAATGGAATGCTGTCATTATTTACAGGTCTGGGATGAAACCCAAATGTTATCAGCCAACAGCGACTTTGTTTGGTACATAATAGATGTGCTATGTTTTACATGCCACTGCTCATTTTCCCCAGACCCACAGTAATGTCTCAGTCCAAAGATAACTGGCAATTTATGATTCTACTCTGTCATTTAATGAGCTGGGAGGGTTTCAAGCCACAGCATGGCCAAGGCTAGAAAGCATACGCACATGTGCAGACACACACACACTTGCACACACAATAGCTATTCATTTAATATCATTAGGCAGAAACCACAGTTAGATTTAATACTTGAGTGCCAGTTTCAATGGAATCTAATCACTAGGCTCCGTGTATGCTTTTAATGATAAGAAGGATAAAGTAGAGGATTAAGTGAAGTTAAATAATCAAGAGATAAAAACATTTGATTAATAATTGCATATTTACTCTACTCTAACTCTTTAACTATAGTTCAAACATGTAGATGGAAAAACACTGTCTTAGACTTAGTCTATATGTGCGTGCCTGCAGTGTGTAGTGTACAAAACTCGTGTTGAACTTACATATGAGCAAATATTCTTAAGTAATTCTCCTTGATTCAACAATTAAGAAGGGAGGAGACGTAAAAGAGACACATCATTCCCTGCTTCAAACACTGTTGTGTAAACAGTGTTTATCCCTGCCTTGGGCTAGGTATTTTTTTTTATGTCTTTTTATGTCTGTCTAAAGATTGCTTTATTTTGACATGTAGGCTCCAGTTTCTCAAGAAAGCTTAATGACTATAAAACAATTCTGTCCACAAGTTATTCCATTTTAATTAATGAAGGCTGTGGTTTATTCTCTCAACACTGGAGCACCCATTATGAGGGCATATAGCTATTTTCAGCAGTTTGCGCAAACTCAACTAGTGGAATGTCGGGAAAACATTAAGCATTAAACAAAAAAACGACTGTCTCCACCAGTTTGAAATCTGACGGTTATAAAAGGACATCAACAGTAGCATCTGTACTTCTAAAGTGTGACAAGAATGGAAAAAATATGGTGAAAGACAGATGTTAGAAACAGTAGAGTCAAATACAAAAAACTGTCATTATTTTTTCAAAAGTTGTGATTTGAATTAAAAGATAATATTCATTGTTCAGCGTGTCAGCATGTACTCACCCACAAGTGAAAACATGTCTGCAATCATACTGGCCTTTATCTTCAGATCCAAGGGTGTATCACTGGAAATAAAAGTGTGATTAAAAAAAAATCACACAAAGACAAAACAAAAATGACCTGATATACAGATGCACAGGGGAAAGGTAGGTTAATAAGTATAAAAATTCATATTTACTTCTTTGTTTCTACCCTAAAAAGAGTGTGATAGCTGCAGAGTACCCAAAATAAAATGTTCAATTTCATACTGAGATCTCATATTGACAACATTTATATCAAAACTAATGACTCACTCACCATGCCAGAGAGGGAGAAAGGTTAACCTCTAACAACCAGGGTTTGAGGTGGGTGTCAATGAGGACATCAAAACCATAGAGTTCTGTAGAGATAAATATGAGAAGAAAATAAAGATATGAAGAATAATGTAGTAAAGGTATCAAAGTCACAAGTATTCAAACCACATTATGTAGCTTGGCTCATATCTTTCTGCTACTGATTACATGCATGCTATAGACGCAATCACTCAAGAGAGAAACATTCACCAAAGCCTGCTACTGAGAGATTGGCTCCATTACATTAACTAACTACATACACATTTCATCTGTCATGAAGTTGCTTGTGTAAGAGTGGAGATCAAAAACAAACTGTGGCTGTGAATATTTTCATACACACAGTCAATAATTTTCTCATGACTGGAAGGTTATGCAGTCTGCATATTGTCACTTCATATTAACAACAAGGACAGTAATGACTACCAGAAAAAAAGGTTCACCCCTGTCGTAAAGTTAGCATCTTGTTTAACATGGACAATAAACTATGAACTGCAGAGTTTAAAGTGTAACGATGTGCCCAAGTGACAGAAACATGGGAAAAGCTTTAGGTTATAAATTACATATATTCATTCAAATAATGGCTTAGCACTGAGTGGCAAATGAAAGCGCTTTTCATACAGTGGTCAGGAAATACTCAATATAAATCAATCAGTCAATTCTATCCCAATTCGCCTCTTGTTTCACTGATTTACAGTCTTGGCCTATTATACCAAATACAGCCCTCACACTCTGGGGAGTGTCACCCAAAGCCTACGACCCGCCGGCCCCAGCAGCAGCTTGCAGGGAAACCACACTATTTTACAGGGATAGGGCAAAGCCCAGCCATAGAGCCAGAGGAAAAATCCTTCTAATAGGACTTCAAAAGAACAGACTGTGTTGAGAATAGGCTAGGGGGTTGGAGGTTTCAAAGCTGCCATAACCAGCACTGTTTGTTCTAGCATCTCAGGTCAATGCCAGTGTTAAACACACAAAAGCCAGTGGGACAGCAAGCAGTGGCTTGATGCTGCACTTTGTTGAATATTGCTGAAAGTTTTTGAGGTGCCTTTGATTTATTAGGGTGTATTTTCTTGTAGTGTATAGGTTAAAAACACGTTACGTTATCGGTTATCAATGATGATACACTCAGGATTATAAAATAGATTTGGCCTGACGTGACTTTGAACAAACCCTCCTTAAATAAGTGCAAGGTCTTAAAGATCTCAAATTTGGTTACCACTATCAGTTCTTCAAAACACTGTATTTTTCCTGAAGTTATAGTTCAAATATTTAATTTTGTTTTTATTGACACTGAAGCTGACGGGTATATTTGCCAGGTAGCTTTTCAATTCCAGGACAAGTATTGATAATCTGATTTCAATTCTAAACCATATCAATTTCCCAAATGAGAAACTAAAATACACATTAAGTTGCATATGTTTACTTTTATTTTTCATCTTCTCTGCAGCTTTTCTAATACTCAAAGCAGTTTCAGCACATAAAAATATATAGCTATTTGTGGTGTAATTTGTCTGTTCAGCTTTAGTTGAATGTGTCATCACCCTGACATTTTACCACTTGAAGCTCTTTTAAACCTTTGTACCTCAACTTGAAGTTGTCAGAAAAATGTATCAAGACCATGTGTTCATGTTGCATGGACTGACACACATGAGATTTACTCCTTTGTTATTGAAACCTGGTATCAAGACCTTACATCTCTGCGCAGAGACCTGCAGCATTAACTTCTGTTTTCATTAATTAACACACAAAGCATATCCCATTCTCTTCACATTTTTATAGATACAAACTGAGACTAAAATGAGAGATAAAGAAAGTGCGTGTCATGAAAGATTATGTAGCGTGGAACAGAGTACTGGAATAAATGGGTTTGGGTCTGCAGTGCCTCATCAGTGGCACCACAACAACAGGGGAAAATGGGGAGGTGTTACACCACCTCACCAGCCCCCGACAAGCAGACTCCATGTGCTGCACATTTTCCCCCAATTAGGAGCAGACGCCGCTCCTGCCTCACGAGCCTGCCGAGCTGCTTGCTGCTAGAAGCGTTTGTTCTGTGGCTCAACCGCTGCCGGGGGAGCGCTGTTAAATGCGCCCGCAGAGAGCCCACAACAAGCATCACAGACAAGGAGAGGAGAGGCAGCGAACATCCACATCACACCCATTAAAGAGGGAGGGAAAGAAAAAAAAGGGACAGAGAAATGGGGTGATGAAGACTATTTTTTTAAATTTTATTATTGGATGGGCGCTGCTGGAAATTTTACCACAAGAGACAAACGCCCAAAAACAATAATCTCCCCACCCTGACCATGCAGCTTGTTGGACCACAATAACAACAGCAGCATAAACTATTTTCTTCATGTGTGTTTTGTTCATAGGCAAGGACAATTGAATTATTCTTGCATCATTTGGAGATAAATTATTGCTGTTGAACTTTTTTAGTGCTGGTGTTGCAGGGAATTTGGAGCCACAATCACAAAAACACTCTGAGGACAACAAATTAAAATAACAGCTTACACTTTATCACTTTATTATCATAGTAAGGCCTGAACCATTAATCATTCTTAAAAAGTCTCAGAGTTACTGTCATCGTAGGGATACCAACGTTGTGCTGCAGAGAAATGTGGGAGTATCTGACAAATGTAAAACAGGGAGAGAGGTTCACAGACGGGAGATCCAACCACACTCAGCACTTAATGAGGGACGTCGAGTGGAACACAGGACCAGTAAGTGGAATGTTTTGTGTGTAATAAAATAGGCCTTTGGCTTGGCTAATCAGATCTTAGTCAAAACATCTCGTAATCAGCATCCCTCAGCAAAAAGCCTGTCCATTAATCACACAGCAGCGGTAAGGAGCTGCATGGGTGGCATTTTCTCCCCACAGAAACACACACACACACACACACAGGCTCTGTGCCGATGTTAAACAAAAAAATCTGTTATTTTTATTTCTTCCCACATGAGGCATTACCGAGCTATAAAAAGATTTTGTTACACTATGCCTATTTAGATACGCAGTGCAATTTAAGCAAAGGGAAGAAATCCCATTTGAAAACAATAAACATTGTATTAAAACCATTAATAGACATTAAAATGGCAGGGAACAATTTGCAGTAAATTAAAATTATAATGTGCTTTATAGTCTTGCATGGCTTCCTTCCAGACAAGCCAGAGACTGTATAAAGACTAAACAATGGCGGCTTTTATGTGCACATGTACACACATTGATTTGCTGTCATACATTCAAATGCTTTACTTATTTACTTGTACATATCAGCACTGAGGACCAGGAGGAATTCTGTGTACATTGTAGGTTGCTGAGCAGGAAAGTAAAGGTAAGTGCAAGACTTGGAGGAGGTGGAAGGGAGCTGAAGTTGACAGGAGCTTAGTGAACATGACTCTTTGGTGGTTTAGGTGGGTTTTAAGAAGGAAAAAAAAGCCTACAGAGATACTAGACTGGACTCCCTGAAGGTTAGACAGGCCTGTCAGTTTGTAGCAGCCCTGCTTTACACTGGTTCCTACATGTCTACGTATGTTAATACTGTACGTACGATGTCACGGGCGGAGAGGTTGCATGCTGTGCAACCACACTGAGAGGATGAGGGTGGTCCCCTGGAACCATCAGTGTCTGTCTTCGGAAACTTAATCCTGCAGACTGACTATGAATGCTGTAATTAACTTGCTTGGGGCCATCTGAAGACAACAAAATTACTCTAATTCAATAGTAAACTTGATATGGTTGAAATAAGGTAATGGGCATGTTCATGGCAGACCACAGTGTATTATGTATCTTACTACTAAAAGGTGTACAGCCTAATTGCCTTTGTGCTACTCAATAACATTAGCATAGTATAAATTTCCTGCAGTTTCCACACTGGTAAGGTAAATTGCCCTAATATTACCACACAACATACCATGAAGCATTTTTGTGAGATATGAGGACATGTACAAACAAATAACCTCAAATATAGGCCTAACTTAGTGAGTGAATGAATGGAAATAAGAACAAACTTGTATTTCCAAAGTTGTTTATCAACCTCACACCAAAGATATGTGTCATCTGGTTGTTTATACATGTCTATTAGATAAGTATGACAGCCATGTTACAGCTCGGTAAACCACGTTTCCACTGTAAATACCAGCATGGTCAATATTCACACCCTCGGTTGAAGCGGTCTTTCAACCAGCAGTGATGCTCAGGGTACAGATAGCATCTTTATGCAGGCGACTGTTAGATGGTGTGAGCCCATGGTGTGAGCCCATGTTGCTACGCGTCCAATACAGCCCAAACAACCAGCAATCAGCAGGCTATTATGTCTACCAAGACCTGTCAAACCATAATGCCCTTTATTTTTCTAACATCTGAGAGGTGAAAGAAAGTGTGAGCAGGAGAGGGAGAATGATAAACAAAGAGAAACAGTAAAAGGACAGTGAAGAAGAGACAGCGGTGCTGGGGGAAGCTCAGCCAGTGTGCTTTCAAACCCCAAATCTCAGAGAGACTGCCAGACAGAGAGAAAGAGTGCAGACAATTAGTGCCAACACTAACATGGGTAATGGCTCCAAAATGGAGTTCACACAAGCCTGCAGCAAGGCAGAAGCAAGCCAAGAAAACAGTCAGCCTAAATCAGACAGACCTGAATGGCAACAAGAGGAGAGGAAACAAATTCCTGCTTCAGTCAACAGGCTCTCCACGACAAACGAGTAGCCAGTCAGAGGGCAGCAACAGGCAGGAAGGCTCCACACTGAGGAATGACTGTCTACAACCTCACCATGGTTCACTAAAGAAATAGTAGAGAGGAACTGCTGGACAATGAATGTGAAACTGAAAGGAAATGTGAGGGGTGTGGTGGTGTATATACTGTAACTAAGTATGTGTGAGCATATATGTACGAAGAATTTTCATGTGAGGCTATAAAACTTCCAGTTTTCCTCTGCTGCATAGTTAGCTCCCTTTACCTCAGTTTGACAGATCAGTTTGATAGATCAGTGCAACTACATTTGCAAAAAACAAAAAAAAAGCCCCATTATGGGTTTAAATGGTTAACAAAAACTAAGACCAAAATTAGAACCAGAAATGAGAAAATACCAAAAACTACAATGAATAATGTAACACAAATGTAAAAAGAAAAAAAGAGAATTGCAGGTAAAACAGTTTTGTTTTCCATAAACCTTAATGGTTTGTTCATGAAGTGGATGAATAAAATGGCTTTGCACAATAGAAGACCTTTATAAACAATGGTTTTGTAAATATTTGATGTCATGCATTCTTTCATCATAACCTTTGCAGCTTTTGTAAATCAAATCTTTCCTTATAACTTCCAACAGACTAAAACTAACTGTAAAACTATCCCTGGCTGGCTTTGTTGTACATCTGATGGATTTTACACCCAGTGCAACTGTGTCAGAACTAGATGAGTTTTCCTGTGGTGGTGGTGAAAAACATTTTAAAAAAGACTAAGAACTGATTACCAAAGCAGTTTGTCTTGTGGGGAACAAACATCTTGCAGGCAGTGGCAATCTGTAGTTCAGCACTCAGCACAGCCTTGATGATGAGGTCTTCCACCTGTTTCATCAACACTGAAAGAGACAGAAAAGAAAAAGAAAATGAGAATAATATGACATGAATACTTGGTAGACATCTTTTGATAGAGTGTGATGAATTAAAATGACCAGGTACTGACAGCTATTACAAATGAAAACAAGTTAAATGGAACCTTACAAGTTAAAAACACAGCTGATACCCCGAAAAATGGTAAAAAAAAAAAAGTATAAAGGTTTAACTCACATGTGGTGTCCTTCCCTTCCTGCTTCAAATACCTCAACACTGCACTCATACTCCATTTGTTCCCATAATCCTCAACTTCAGGGTCATCACAACTGAAAAAGAAGAAACACACTCTGAATACTCAAGTTATAAAGAAATAGATGACTAAGTTGGATTTGCGAACTCACTCCACTTTCCCTTTACTTGGGTTACCTGACATAATCACTGCTCTTTTTGTTCACACTGTAGTTTGTGAGATGCATGAAGGTGTTTTTAATGTTCTTCGCAGTCCGGTCATACTTGACTGTAGCAAATCTGTGGGTAGGAACCAAAAAAAAAAAGTAATGACCACATTCATAAGGCTGACAAGTGACTGAATAAAAGGGGCACTTTGGAAGGGATTAGCTTCTGGCAGTCTTTGAGAGGAGTGGATGCCACATGTGCAATAATGAGAATTCTTTGGCATGCACTGTGTACCTGAATACCAACACAAACCAAAGGAATGTCAAGAGATAAAAGGATTCAGAATTTGGCCATGATTTATTGCCCACACATAATAATCAAGCCAGAAAACAAGAGGGCGGTGGCATTCTGCTTCCAGCATGTATATCTGTCAGGCTAAAGCATTGGGCCATCAACTTACAGATCATCTAGTGTCCTCTGCTCCACCTGCTCATGATAACCTTGATTAGATTAATAGATAATCCCCGCTGTAAATGCCAACATCCAATATAGAAGGACAATTAAACAAGCTAATCATAAGATATGAGCTGCCAACTGTGACACAATCAGCTACTTTTGATGTGCACATAGTACTACTGAAACAATAGAAGGCTTTGTTTCTAAGTCACTACTGACACTACACACACTGCTTTGCAATGGGTGTGCAGAGCTGGGGCTGCCCTCTGGTGGCAACTCAACTGAGTACAAGTCATGGATCTTTAGAATAGAATAGAATAGAATAGAATAGAATAGAATCTTTATTTTGTCAGTAGTTTGTTACATGTAGAAATATCACACACTGTCTTCTGCCTTTAACCCATCCCATCATGATCACCCATCATGCGTCACACCATGCTTGCTGGGGGCAGTGGCCCTGCTGCGTGTGTGTGTGTGTGTGTGGGGGGGGGGCAGTGCCTTGCTTAGGGGCACATCAGCCAACAAGTTTCAGTCAGTCCAGGGAATATTGAACCAGCAACCCTTTGGTCACAAGCCGACTCCGGTCCTCGAGTACCCCTATCCTGCATCCTGTTTTAGGTATTTCCGTCTTCCATCACACCTGGTGCAATTAATGATCAGCTCATCATCCAGCTCTGCAGAAGCCTGATGATTATGGAATGGCTTTCAGGTGTGATGGAAGAAGGAAATACCTAAAACATGCAGGATAAGGGTACTCGAGGACCGGACTTGGGAACCACTAGCTGACTTCAGCTATCTAGGCTGCCCCATATAGCAACCAGCCAGTCAATGACCAACTACACTGCAAAAACTACATTAATACAAAGAAGTCAAACATTGTTCATTATAACCAAACTGATTTGTTTTAGACCAAAAGTAAACAATCTGCCAAGAGGCTTTGCACATTTTCATGGTTATACATCTTAAAACTGGAATAAAAGAACAGTAAATTAAAAAAAAAAAAAAAAAAAAAACTTATGTTTTATGTTTAACCTCTAAAGACACAAACATCCACTGGCAACCAAAATTATTTACTGATATAAAAAGTTAAATAACTGTAGATCCACTAATCCTATCAATACGTGTAAATAACTGATGTAATATATAGTTTATCATCTTTTCATGGTTGTGAAATATGACCCATGTGGACGCTCAGAGGCTCCATAGCAAACATGGAAACAACGTCACCTCCAACAACATTGATTCACCAGTAAAACCCATGGAGTTGGATCAGTGACAGTGGATGGACACACTGCGTTCATGTTCAGTTAATGATATGTAGGCATTACTGAAAAAACTCACTTTTCCTCCATTTTTGCTATAATAACCCTCAACTTTAATTTGAGCTTTTATGAACATCAGTCATAATCTGCAAATTAAATGTAGGAAAAGACCTGATTTTCACTTAAGAATGCAAAATACTTAGCATAATATTAGGATAAATGGTGATAAATCACTTAAGAAAAGTTAAAAAATAAAAATAAAAAATAGGGGGGGAAAAAATCATGTGGGAACTGCCACAAAAGTAGCACTGGGTCTTTACTGGTTAAAACACAGAACAAAAACACAAATTCAGAAGATATGTATGTGCCTTTATGCTTAAAATATGTTTTTACATCTTGCTAGTTTGTGTTTTATATTATTTTTTATACAATTTATAAGATATATTATTTAATCATGTATTCATGTGTTTGTGTAGAAGGCAGAGGAGGAAGCAAAGTAAAACAAGACAGCCTGGAACCTGGAAAATCATAATGTGCTTTTTTTGTTTTTGTTTAATTTGCAATGAACATGATGAAATACTTATGCTAAAATACTTTTCCTGAAAAAGCTGCAAGTCAAGATAACTGGCAACTAAAAGGCATTGTCCTGGGGAAAATAAAATAACACAACAGAGATAATAAAGAGGAAAATTACAGGAAGAACCATCCTCACAAAGTCCATTTATTCCACTTTTCAACACTTTGTCTATAATCTGTTTTTTTACATAAGATATCCTAAGATGTTCTGATAGGATTACTCTTTCTCTTCTTTACTTTTAATGGAAAGAACAATATTTTGAGAAGGCGAACTACATTTTTTCCTCAAGCACTTTAATGTGTTTCTGCTTTGTCAAGTGAATTTCCCCATTGTTGGATCAATAAAGTGTAATGTAATGTAACCTAAAAAAAAAACAAAAAACAAAAACAAAACAGCATAATCATATAATAAACATGCAAAAAAACCTTACCTAGCCAGACCTTCCTCATACACATAGATAATTACTGGATCATATGAAGTCACCAACACATACAACCGCACATCAAACTTGAACTCTGTGAACAAAACAAAACAAAAAAAAAGATTATTAGATTAGAAATAATAACAATAATAATAAATAGAGATTATTCCAGTAAAAATTTCCAAGGTTGCCATTTGAGGGAGCATAGAAAGGATAAAGATGAACTCACCATCTATTAGTAATGGATTATTAATATAACGGGACACCAATATGTTTTCATCCATAGAAATCTGGTTTGGCTGCAAATAATAGAGAAAAAACATGTAAATGAATGTATGATAATAATGTTACAAAGAAAATAAACAGTCCCTTTTATTATAAGGGATGAAAGGTAGTTTGCTAGAATAAATTAGTGATATATGAAGTTACTACAGATCTAATGTTAATGTTTAGCTGAAGTAGGAAATACAGTACAACAGCATTACACACTGAGTTACAGATAGTTGACATGACATTGCTGTTAGCCTTAAACATCAAAGAATAGTCAGCTCATGGGACGCTAAAAACTGACTGAAAATTGGCCGAAGCAGGTCAACCTTCAATAACAGTCTATAAAAACATAATCGGGTGGTGGGAGATGGGTCATTTATGAGGTTGAAATGTGTTGCAGGTGGTGAAGTTGAGAAGAGAAAGGGAAAGGGGGCAGGGTAACGACAGAGCTGGCTACAGTTCAGAGGAAAGCCAAACTGAAAAAAAAAAAAAAACATGACCATATTTCTTTCTTCTCTACAAATATCACACTGACATTCTTTCCACTGTTTCATAAAAATGCCTTAGAAGAAGAAGAATCTTAGAAGAAAAAGAAGTAGAAGAAAAGCATATGTTTTCCAAGGTTAAGAATCTTGTTGAGCTCCTCCAAAAAGTCCTGGCCTTGGAAGTGTGTGATTTACTCCACAAAACGTATTAATGTTTGAAACACTAGTTGATTCTTTGTTCAAAGACAGCTGCATCTGTGCA
Organism: Maxillicosta whitleyi; assembly: GCA_029822895.1. Taxonomy (NCBI): domain Eukaryota; kingdom Metazoa; phylum Chordata; class Actinopteri; order Perciformes; family Neosebastidae; genus Maxillicosta; species Maxillicosta whitleyi. The sequence continues at coordinate 9,570,721 of JAPSES010000105.1, read as the reverse complement.
ACCCCCAACATAAATAATGTGTGGCCAACTTTTTCAGTTCACACGATATCTTTGTGTCAGTAGGCTTATAGTTAACTCTTTAACCGTATGAAAACACAAACTACAACTGCCTTCATGATTAATGTCGTAGTTTTCTGTTTATTACCATAATTTATGATGTGAGAGTGAATGGATTGCTCTATTACCCTTAAACACTTTGGCTTATTTTTATACTTTACTTCCAATTTCGTAAAAGTCTTCTTAGTAAAATGATACTCAGTCATCTTTTGTGGGCTCTGTGTTACTATACTTAGAGTTAATTCAGATTAACACAATTTTGTGTCACACATTTGCACCATTGTTGGCCTATCATTTTAAAAATATAAGTTAATTCTGACTCAAACATTTAATAAACCCCAATTATTTATTTATTTATTACTATTTTGTTTATTGCTATTCATGGGTTTTATGCTCTTGTATTGTTTTTTTTTTTGTGATTTTTTTAGGACTGCACTGATCGGATGTGGCACTTTTACTGTCATTGTACTACTCAAGTATT